>CM017569.1:50471343-50751947 GCA_007844125.1 Sinonovacula constricta | reverse complement strand
ACATTTTCTTTCCCAAAAGAAATCGAAATTAAGGATACTATAGACGGATGATTTGAGACACTAACAATGGTTACATATTGTTTTCGGCTAAAATGTGAGGAGTGATGAAACGTATTTAGGAGATCAATTGTACTGAAGGGACCTGAGTGAAGAGAAATAAAGTATGGTGGGTCTGGAGGCCAGACTGGAATGAAAAATAAAAACAAAACAGTCTTGGTTTTTTGTGTGAATATTCTTGTTTAAATGCATCTAGTAGCTGATATTTTCCAACTTTCTACGTCTGAAATGAAAGAAACGCCAATAAAGGAAAATGGAAATATTTGAGAGAATATAATGAAAATGATCGGAATAGAAGGCATAGAAAAGGATCGAAAAGATGAGAGAATGAGAGAAACTGTAATAAAATAGCATGAGCAAATATTAGATAAATAGTGAATATTATATATTATAAAATATTAATTTGAAAATTGATTAAAATAAAGAAAACTAAAGTAGAGAGAGAAAAAGAAGGTAAGAAAGAATGAAAAGATTGAAATATTACAGCGTGAAGGAGAGAATGCAAGAGTAGCAACTGCGAGGGAGACGGAAAGAGAGAGAGAAGAGAGAAGAGAGAGAGAGAGAGAAAAGACAGAGAGTGGGAAAGAGAGAAGAGAGATCGGAAATAAAACTACACAGATTGGAGATGAAGAAGGCCGCATATAAAACATACAAAGTGATGGAAGTGTTCGACCAATAAAGTTAATGTATTTTTTCTCAACGACAATGGTCATAAATACAACAATAGCACATTCTTTTGTATTGGTTGCGTTTCCCAGGTGCACTCAAGTCCTTGTATCTGAAGTATTGAAGATGTAGTTTAAAAGGTAGTATACATGTATGACAAATTGCTACAAAAAATAACATCGGACAAAATGTTTACAATCTATCGTTTACTTGAAAAAGCCTGCAAAAGCTGCATGTTATTTTCTCCAGGATGGAGTTCTGTGAGGGTGAATCATTTCAAAGCATACCTTGCGTAAGGTGCTTTGTTTAGAACCAGTCACCAATTTTGTATACTGCTTGGCCACAAACACAGGGATAAAATAGCAATTTTATCCCGGTCTCTCTCCGTTGGTATACTCTTGGCATTGAAAAATATGTTGGTTGTTTTTGTCAGAATCAGTTTCATTCTTGGTGGAAATCCCCATTGTTACTAAAATAGATGTGAAATTGATGAAATTTAAGATTGACAAGTTCAATTAGTAAAACAGAAGTTGTTATCAAAGTCGTATTCACTTATTATCGTTTAAAATGTCCATCATTTATAAATCTGTAAATAAGCACGATGGGGATTTCAGATACTGACGTCAAAGCTGATACCCTTATTAAATGTATCATATAACGTAATCTCAAAAGTCGCGTGGTTTTCTTAGTTTAAAAATAGCTAACCGTGCGGCGTGGATTAGATAGGAAATACATATATTGAATGCTCTGTTTTTCACATTGATGTTGGACATCATTGAATATCATTTTTGGGAATCTTTTTACTTCGAAAACTCTAATTGATGTTTGAGAAAGTAACTCCGGTTCCTATCTCTCGGAAATCACCTTAAAACTACGATTTAGTTGATGCAGCAAGATGTACAAAATTCCCACAAAACTGGACCATGATTGTTGTAAAATGTATTAAATGTTGTCAAAAGGTTAGATACCACCTTTAAATTTGGAGCATCTTTATGTAACAGCCAATGAAGCCAATAATTCATCATCTGTTTTATTGATGCTTTTAAAATGAATTTAAAGTTTGTAATCTTCAAAAAAAAATGCCATAATTAAAGAACGATGCCTGTTTTCTTAACAATGTGACAATGTCGCTATTCAATTTTCGGTAATTGTAGTCCGCAGTATCATACACGCGTAATGATGTAATTAATCGTAACCCAGAAATTCTTAACGAAAAGAAAGATTATAGCTGTAATGGCTTCAAGGAATAAAGAACTAGTTTTCTTTTCGACCAGTTTGGAAGACATTAAAATAAAGATATATTTGCGAATCGTTTGCATTATAAATGTGATCTTGTAAAAATTCTTTTAATTTGATTTTTTATTTGTGTGACGAAAAAAATATCTGTCGAACCACTAAGAACGGTACATTAAAATATAAATCCCTCGTCCTTGATAACGAAATACTCGTATGTATAATTCAGTCATAAAAAGTAACTACATTTACAAAATGTTGGTTATACTACAAGTGCTAAAATAGTGTTAAAAAGTCAAATTCCCGCGATCCAAACCAAAAATGTAGAGAAATTAGCCTATAGACATATTGCAAGTTTCCGCACAAGTCACGTGTGTCAATTGCAGCAGGCCTTGGTGCTGAAACAAAATATTTCACTTGTGCGACAGATCTATTTCTCCTAAACACTTTCCGTGTGAGGTTGTCACGAGACGTGGTTAAGAGGAAAATAGAATTGTCTAACTCGAGCCTGCTTGTGACATGGGATTAGAATATACCAGTTGTGTCATTAGATATGGTCACTCACTGATTGGTTGTTCAGACGGCTTAGTAGTTTAGAAAAACAAGTGTTTGTGTGTCAGTTTTTCCTTCTGCCGATTACAAAAATATCCACTATGGTTCAAGATATGTTCGTAAGGTCGCTGCTTATTGGTTAAGGGTAGTATCCCATAGTATGGATCAAAAATATTTTCATAAAACATCTTCATAAACTTTTGTTCCCTGGTCAGATCTTGCAAAATCTTATTTATTGATGTCCTACACCTGTCTGCAAAGTGTACCCTAACGCAACAATCGTCATTACCAGATCCAGAAAAGTTTTGTCTGGGTGTGAGGGTATGGGTCAAGATCTATTTAACTTAATTGCAGTATATACTATATACACGTATATAAGCAGTCAACAGACACAATTTATTTTAAAATCATAATTATTTTAAGCTTACATGTATCACAACTTTACTCTTTTACCTGGTTGGTGGGGGCGGGGATGCACACTCTCGTCTGCCTCTCCCTCGGGGAGGGGGGGGTATGAATCCCCACGTCCACCCCTCCCTGGGGGGCGGGGATGCATCCCCTTGTCTGCCTCTCCCTGGGGGCGGGGATGCATCCCCTTGTCTGCCTCTCCCTGGGGGCGGGGATGCATCCCCACGTCAACCCCTCCCTGGATCCATCCAGGATTCACGGCTGGTCTATTGAATGTTACATCCTTACATCCGCTCTTTTAGGAATTGAAAGTCTACTCAAGTCTCTGGTAAATAAGAAATCATCACATTTATAATAGAGAAGAATAATTATTCGAGAATTACCGATTACATCACTTATTAAAACATACCAGAATCTGCTACGAGCTTTTAAAATCAACATCGCGTGACAGGGAACATTCAAAACCAATTAGAGACGTAACCGTAACTTAAAATGAGACAAAAATATACACGATATGAGACTTATTTGTAACAATGTTGTTTTGGGGTTGTTTTTTATTTCAGTTATTTCTGCTGATTACAAACGATGAGACTGACACTTCAAGTTGTTGCAAGGTTATTGCCTTGTGGTTTAGAACAATGACGTTTATATGTAATGTGTGCTGTTTCTGCAGGTTGTGAAAAAAAAATCTGACAATGTCTTTGTCTAGTTGTTGAGACTCTATCGCATCTTTGGTTGACTGGGAGTTAATTACATAACTACGTGTATCTCCGTTTGTTGTTTTTTTTGTTTTGTTTTGTTTTTTTCGTATAAAATAATTTTCTAAGTCTTCGTGAATACTTTGTTTGATAAGGTTCTTTCTCTGTAGATTATTGGATATCACTAAAAGAAATATGTTTGGTTTAAAATTTATTTGAGACACCGGATATATTCCGCCATGGCTAGAGCTGACTCGAAAATGTGCATATGCGTTCATTTGCAGGAAACAGTAACGAAAAAAACCCAAACAAATAACTATTTTGAAACTGTTGAGAAGCATTGTATAGCTCTTTTTTTCGGCAATCATCATTTTAAATCCTATTTGTTTTTATTACTGTAGTTGTATTAACTTATAAATTTTTACGTTATTTCTCACAGATGTAATTCTGCAATGTTAAAAGTTTCTAAATGCAGAGACATGCGCCATCACGTATTCAACTGTCTAAGCAACGTAACTTCGCCATCACAAATCGTTAAACATGTAAGCTAGTTTGATACCATTATTTCATTTGATTGATGTTTGATTGAACAAGATACACGTCTGAGTATCACCTTGTTCTACAGCTAGATGAATTTCAAGTGAAATCTTGTGCGATAATTGGAAATGCTGTCTGTGTGTCTAAAGGCAAAGACGATCTCTTATTACGACGAGGCATAAGATAATAAATAAAATATGTAAATGTACTAACTCAATTACATGTATCACTGATTCTTCTGTGAAATTGCAAAAACCAACAACATCTAAATATTACAATTGTTAAAAATCTGTAGTGTCAGCTTTTTATGAATGAACGCTTGCATGTATAGTAAGAACTTAATATATCATCAGTACCAGCAATATTGTTTCATAAAAGATTATACAATTTATATATCAAGTTACACGTTTTATGTGTATTTTGAGATATCGTGAGTTGTCGTATAAGTTTAAGAAATTATTTTATTCATTGTGTTTGTGTCAAACATGTTAGCAAATATATCTTCAATTTTAATGCCCCATATGGTACTACGCTCACGTTTCTTAACGTCTAATTGTTTATGCTCTTTCGCATGATAAGCGAATCTAAGGACACAATTTTTTAAATGTTTGTTTCTTAAATTTAATCGTTCCACCAACAGTATTTCGGTGACCACTTGAAACAGATATAGTGCTGCCTTCATTGTGTTTAGCATGCCGTGAACACCTGGCATGATACCACACCCAGTCATATTACCCTGGCACCTGGCCAGCCAGTCGTGGAACTACCCTTATATTTCCTCGTGCTTTTCCTGATTGAGCTGCCATTTTATCGACTATGTCGCGGCCCAAGGTTGACACAAACATTTTCCGAGTCAACAGTTGAGTATCGGCACCATTTGAAGAGATCTTTCATCCTTGGCAGTCAACACATCGGGAAAGACGTAGCTTGCAAGAAAATGTGGCAGTATGTTAGTTTTCAATATAACAGAAAGTAGACGACGATATTGATGATGACGACGATGACGACGATGATGATGATAATGATGACGATGACGATGATGATGATGATGATGATGATGACGACGACGACGACGACGACGACGACGACGATAATGATGATGATGATGATGATGATGATGATGATGATGATGATGATGATGATGATGATGATGATAAAAATAATAATGATGATAATGATGATTATTATTATGATGACGATGACGATGGTGACGCTTATTACTCAACACATGAACATTGTACTCACAACGACCTTTCATTAACATACCAAAAGATGCCTATCATATGGATCGACTATTCACCAAAGCATACAATTTCATTGATTGTGTACAAGAGTACTTGAGGCGTAAAATAAGCTTATGACTGACACATGTACGCTATCCGATATATCGCTACAATACGACTGATGTCTTAAGATGAATGACTTGATCGGCTGAGGATAAATCTTCATAAATAGAGATACATGTCACGGGGGAAATACTAAGAAATTGAGTCAATGGATAAAAAGTATACGAACAGGTGTCCAGGGGTAAATTAACAGAAGAGAACAGAACACATGTTTATTTTCAAGACTTACGCAAAAGTCTAGGTGGGAGTGACATACACATGGTAATCGAATATGTTGACATATATTGTAAATAGAACATTTATTACTTATGTAATGAATACTGCCTACTACTTAGCTATTAAAAGAAGAAGTTCTGTATTTAAATGCAAACTTAATAAAGCAAACATGTTAAAAGTCGACGCAACTGCGAGTATCGTTAATTTATGTATATATCTATATTTAAAATCTAGAAATGTATTTTAAATTAAGCATATTTTACCACAAGTAATAATTCGATGGATTTTTATCGTATTTGATGACGAAATAGACCTAGGTATGATACATTATAACTAAAATGTATTATATTTTCGTCGTTTTTATTGCTTAATCCGATGGGTCTGTCTTTTTGTATTCAGATATAGATGAGCTTCGTTCAAGACAAATACCTATCTTAAAGTTGACTGTTGTTCGTTGGTTGCTCCTCAGGCGTGCGGACTTTTTCTGCCTCATCTGCATACTTGTTTTGAAGTTAAATGAATATAGTTCTATCTATACAAACATGTTTATAAAATATCACAACCAGCAAATTGTTTTATACACAGCTGGCACATATCACGCTATAACAATGGATATATAAATATGTGCATTCATTACCGCTGTTACAAACACGAATTATCTTTATTGTTTACACTATAAAATGTACTGATACATCTTTGAATTATTTTTTTCTACTTCACTTATTAAAAAGTTTTACACTGTCATACTGAGGCGTATGTATGGACTGTCTCCGGGCGCACAATTATATTTAAATGAATAATGCAGGGACGGATCCAGAAAAGTTTGTTGGCGTGGTATGAACCAAGATCCATTCAACTTGTTCACAGTCAATACTAGAAATATATACACAGTAAGGGACCCTAACTTCGACCTAAGCTGTCAGCAGACAAAAATTACTTGAAAAAGCTTAGTATTTTTAAGCTTACATGTATGTGTTTTCACAACTCTACACTTTTACCTGGATGGTCCGGGGATGCTTCCTACCGCTGGATCCATCTCAGGTATAATGGGATGTTGAATTTTGCACGGCTGATTACTCTATCCTACACATAATACAAATGTAGTTTACTTTAGCAATATTACACGTGCAATGTATCCCATTCATTCATTCACTTAAGCCATCGGTATTTATCCATCAAGATAACCTAGGAGGCGGTAAACGTAACGTTTAAAATATGTCATGCATACATATGTTAATATTCAAACATATATAAATGTACCATAAAAAGAAATACACCGCCTCTTCCAACCTCCAACAACAACGTCAAGTAACCCAAAACTCATAGCTCCCTGTTACAATTATGATGCTTAGGCCTGTGTCGTTTTTTACGGTGTAGCAAAGACATGTATCGGACAGCATCAAGTACGAACTGAATAGGGCCCGAATCCAATGACAGCTTATTAAACCACTATTATTTGTGAATAGTCAATAACCCGTCTATGATCCTCTTGTGTAAAAGATCCTCTTTCTGAAACCTAAAAGAAGACTCTGTTGCCTTAATATAAGTCCTTTGATCACAACGGCAAAATGAAAATCGCGGTATCAAAGTCCAATAGAATATTGAAAGGCGCAAAGGCCAGTAGAGGTTCTTCTTATATAGGCGATGTTCGTGAAACAGGCTGTAAAATGGTTTTTGGAGAGATCAGGGCCATTTAGGAAAAGATTCGATAAAGTGTTTTTGGTGCTTTAATGTTGTGGATTAAAGAGTTTGATTTTTGCCCTCGGATTAGATCCAGTGCAGCATGTTTTTCCTATTGGAAATGGTTATATTGTGTTGGTGGGGATAATGTGTGATAACCCAAGTGCTGGAAATACAAATAGTTGAAAAGCGAGCTTAAAATAGGAATCATTTATGTCATATAATGGTGTTCTTGCTGCATTTTGATAGATTAATTTTATAAACTAATAATCAAGACAACTCACTTATTTTAACTTGACGCTATATACTATTCACTTAGTTATTTATGGGATTAAGACTGAAGGGAACCCTAAAACCTCTAATTGATTTTGTCTTTATTCTAATGACTTTAGTTTTGAAGTTTAAATTTTAAAATTTACAAAAAATAAAACCTTATTGTTGCTTTTAACTTAAGGTCTATTTTCTGTCCGATTGGATGTGTTTTGCCTGTGGAATCGTGAATTTATTGACAAAATTTTTTGCGAATCAGTAAGAATGTGTACTTTACTCGTAATTATTTGGATCTTATTTCTGGATCAAACATCTTCACTTGAAGTTAACATTAGCGTTATTCTTCCCGGGGACACCAAGTACGATTATTGCTTATACCGAGTTGTTCCAGCCATCGAGTATGCCGTGGCTAATGTCGAACAACGCCAGCTTCTTCCTGGGATTACGTTACGGGTTCGAACTGCAGACTCACACTGCTCCGATTCCAGTGGGCCGTTGGCGGCGTTTGACTTCCACATGCACAAATTAGCGAATGTTTTTCTCGGACCGGTTTGCGAATACGCCATAGCTCCAGTGGCAAGATATAGTCCTCATTGGAATATACCCGTTATCAGCGCCGGGGCAATGGTGTCTGCTTTTGACAAAAAAGAAGAATATAGACTCTTGACCCGGGTACAAGCCGCTTATTCAGACACCGCTAATTTTATGAGGGATATTGCGTTCAATTTTAATTTTACAACATTTGGAATGATTTATCATGACAGCCGTAAAATGTCTGGCATGTCCGATTGCTATTTTAAAGTGCATCCTATATTTAGTCTCCTGCGTGATACCTTTAAAAACACGCCATGGTACCGACAAATAGATGAAACACAACCGGATATGTACGACCTGAAAGAAATTCTGCTACTTGCATCGAAGAATGCCCGGAGTAAGTCGATTTACCATTTTTTAAATTCTTAAAATATGTATTTTATAAAGAATATTTTGAAGATTTAACATTATATTAGCAACAAAATCATTGAGCAATTCCCCTGTCCCACAGGCCGCACACAAAAACAATTTCTTTTTTAAACAAATATTCTATTTATTCTAAAACTATATAAATAAAACATGGTCTCCTTTAATTTAAGATAACATATTACATGTACTAACATGTTGTTATCAGTCAACGTCAATTGAAAAGTCAAATTCGTATTTTTAATCGTATATAACAAAAGTTATCACTATAACGTGGATTGCCGTCCTGGTTTGGGCGGAAAAGACTTCCGCGTGGAGAGATCTTTAAGCCGTATTTCTGTATTCTAGAAGCTGCTTATGTGCTAGTTAATATTGTATTGTAACAGTTAAACATCCAGAGCCTTAAATTTAAGGATTCAGAGTTTCTTTCTTCAAATAGTCTTTAAAGAGAAATACATTGCAAAATTGTCTTTAAAATTAAGTTTACAAAAACACTGCTATAAATAAAGCGAATATGTAGCGATAAAGGAATACATGTACCTTCTCAAATAAAAAAAAATGCACCCTCATTTATATCATTTATATCGACAAATTTATAACATATTTATTTAATAAAATTTAATATTTAATACAAATCCGCAATTTGAAAATACAATAGGCATTATTGAATCAAAATTTCAATTTTTCTCGCAAAATCAACTGTTTATACCTATATAAACACATTTAATGTATAATTATCATATCAACTAATCGCTCCAAGATTTTTTCTTTTAAGATGTACATCTCTATTCCTGCGAATTTATCGAGTTTTTATTGTACATTAGAAGTCCCTTGCAATTGAGGATATAAAAATGTTCAAATCCAAAGCAAGAAAATTGCCTTTGTTCGGCACTGCGCCCTCTTGTGTTAAACATAAATAATAAATAAGGTAAAATCAATGAAAGGTCTAAGTGTAACCTTAATTGTGTTATCCGACAGTTTGAGACGAACATTTTTTCTCAAATAACAAAATAAGCCATTCTTACCTGAAAAAGTAAACCTTATATCGTCATCCGGGTGGTCTCTACTGACGTCGGTATCTTTTTTTAGCAGTGATCACTTTTGTGTTTATTTATAGATTTGGAAAAAAATAATAATTAGAGTGTGTGTGGGTTTATTTCTTTTTTATAATCTTTACTGTCACATATATATGTAGTGTTCAAAGTGGTCTTTACTCAGACTAAAGTATGAGTTTATGCAGAAATTATGCATACATTCACAGAAACCGTAGGAAAAAATATTGTTACATGCATTTGGTAAAGGAAAACTGTTGGAAACCGCCTTTAAGATATTTCGCATGCGCTCCAGAACTATTACGATACTGTCTCGAAATGAAAACTTGATGGATAAACATTCTGTAATAGAAAATATAGAGAAAATATTTTTTCTACATAAGATGGCGATATAAACTGTAAACATGATTTGAACAGTCAGCAACTTAACTACCAATTACGCTCGTGTAAACCACACATAATTGTTAAAAGTATTCCGCCCCATTTAAAAAGGTATCCATTTTCCCCACAACACTGGAGCCCCACCCCTCCTAAGATAACGTATTGTGTTTGTTTGTTTGTTGAAGTATTTTAAAAAAATTCAGAGCAAAAAGCTTAAACAAGTCAAGTTTACATCTACTAAACTCTCTTATCGTGAAATTACGTGTATTAAAAGTGCGCCGTGGTTGTCATATATCTATATTACAAAGTACAACATTTTAGCACATCTGAGAAAAAGCACCATGGCAAGTAAGTTGTACTTTAATCATACAGCGGGTGCCCCTGGCCCATGGCCAAATGATTAAAGTCACCTACATTAACTACTCAGCCCCTCACCACGTGGGTTCAAGTCCCGGTCGGGACTTTGGTCTTTCATGTGAAGGGAGGTTACAGCTGACTGCAGTGCTGGTGCTTTGCCCAGTCAAATGTATGGTGTCTTCATTGTCTCATTAACTTGACACCGCAAGTATAACCATAATGTTGTCCTTGAGATGTAACCAAAATACATCGTTAAAGGTGGTACCCGATAGATTGCCTTTATATAATACATATCACAATATCTGACCTCTGTTATGGGGATTTGTACATTATTTCTGTAGAAAAGAATACATACTTTAGTCTAGGCTTTGGCGATCTTCAACAGTATCTCAATTTTTGGGCAGTGAACTCGTTAATCAACACTTAAAATGTCAATGCTTTTCAAATTTTTAAATAAGAACGATTGGAATTTCTGCTAAAAATGAAATCGACGTCACAGCGGATCACGTGGATGAGATTAAACATAAGTGGTCACGTGGTTGTCTTAGTTTTAATATAACTAACATTGCAGCCTTCTCAGACAGAAAATACATGTTTGTAATGACGATTGTGGCGTTAAGGTACATTTTTTCAGACATTTGTAGGGCATCAATAAAGAGAATCTTGCGCGATCTGTTCAGGTAACAATAGTTTATTATATATGTTTTATGAAAATAGTTTTGGTCCAAACTGTCGGATACCACGTCTAACCCTACATGGTCAGGTTTAATATCCCAAAATTCTTTAGTACACATTAATCAGGAAACTAAGGCCATAGTTGAAATCCTGATTAATAAAGCAATGTGTCTAGTACAGTCTTTTAAACAATTACTACTCGACGGGTCACAATCATGATTACATATGTGCAGACGCATTCGTGCATTGCCATTGATGGAGCAGTATCCATTGATCGAACAGTCCAACCGGTGTCATGTTTAATTATACCTCGTCAAATACAGCCGGCTTCCGCAGATTCCCACGGATGGTGGAATTAATTGTTCGACAGACATGCAATAGTGTCATTTCTCAAATTACATCTACATGCAAATCTACTTAAAGTTTATTGCTGTGTCCGATGGGTGATATTGTTTTATCTAGCTTTCCAGCGCAGAGTGAATTAAATCATAATATGAAAATGTGATCCTTGATTGGCGTTTGTCACGTTTAATAATTCAATATGCATTAAACATCGATCGTACGGCACTTAAATTATTTGCTGAAACGTTAAATGAGTTATATCTGAAAATTGCTTTGATAATACACTTTTTCCACTTTTATAACGATTTCAAACGATACCCACCCTCTCCTAATTTAATCTCAACCCCACAGAAACATTGCAAAGCGCTGAAATGCGCTGTTGGGCGGTGTACGTTGAACCCTGTTAGCGATTAAAGTTATGCAAATAATGCCCAACTTTATTCAGTGGTAAAGTCAAATGAACAACGCATTGAAAGCAGACAAGGCTTCAGCTGCGAGACAGAAAAGAAACGCTTCTAAAATACATATTATGCTCAGGAACTATTTCACTAACCATGCGATATTTTTCTATAAAATTGCAATTCATTAAGGTTTAATATAAATGTTCATTAATGCTAACAGATGTGACCAAAATACACTGAGTTTAAAATTTACTCCCAGTTGTTGCTGTTTTTTGTCATCACTTCACCTCGGCGATATAACTCTGAGTCCGCCATTCTTTTCCGGTAACTTTAGACGAGAGGCTGAGATGATAAAAATAGCCTCCGTCTTACATAGCCTGGTAGAGAGCCACAGAAGGCAGTATGGACTCGCGTGTGATATCGCAAAAAAACTCTGCCTAATAGATAATGCATAGTTCGTGGACAGTCATTCTAATCATACTTTGCTACACGTTGCGACCCTTTACTCTAGTCACAGAGTAATATTCCTTGTGCGGAATTGTTCATTCATAAACCAGAACTCCAAGTTTTTCTGCTTTATACAATGAATTGAACTTCTAGTTTTAAACAGATAACAATAGTAATGATAACATTTGAGGCATACCTGGACACAATTGATGCGTCTCCTGCCACATACATAGTTGTGTTAGTTGTTTCTGTTCATGCACTACTTCTTTTCATGCACGATAACTGACCGTGAATAGCCAAGGTTATGTATGGTCAATTCTCCATGCTTCCGAACTTTACCTTTCTGGATTATTTTTTTATTTCTATATAAGTAATGCTATTGCGAAATACTGTGTGCAAACAACCATTTAACTTATTTTGGTAACAGATAAAGACATAGTCTCAAATAAATTACTGATAACATATAAAACATGAACTTTAATTTAATCACATATAAGAAATTAAATATATAGAGTTATGGAAAATGTTTATCGTCTTTGAACAGTTCAATAATTAAGCTTAATGTTTTATACTTACTTTAGTGTTCTGTGTCACAGTGCGCTAACGTAATACGTGCGCTCCTATGAGATAGTCGCTTTCTCCACTTTATTTAAACATGCAACTAACATTTTACACATTTCTTTTTTAACCGATTTTTTTTTACAATTTTCTAAATTAACAAAAACGCATATTATGCAAAAGGGCAATGTTTAAACTTTAAATATTTCTTTACACCCAAACGTTCAAATACCACTTTCTCTAATCATGTTTGTATTTTGCAAATTGAAAGTTGTTCAAAATACAACTATTTGATGCATTAAGCAAACAACTTTATTTGTTTTTAACTGAGCATATAATGAACGACAACCGAGGACTGCTGTTGTTGTTTCTTTTCAACTTTTGCTTCTACTTGAGCGAGGTTATTATGGCACATGGTGTGTCCTTTTGCATTGCAATGCCGTTGTGCTTTTGACATAAAACAAATCATTTTATGTTAATCGCTTGTGTAATTATTTTAAAATAAGTTTTAAAAATTAGACAGTTGAAATTGAAGACAATGGAAATAGTGTTACGTTGTGTTGTCGTATACACCCACAAACTGGGTTGACGAGGCTAGCGACCACAGGTGAGGCAGAACCAGATTAGCGTCTCGAACACTCTTGTAGAACCTTATTTCCCTCCAAAAGCTTTGTCGTTGTTTTCGTTCATTGACATTGTAGCGTGATGAATTCCATTACTTTTCTGGTCTAACTGTTGGTTGTCATCAATAATTAATGTCGGGCTAGGTTCTCACAGTTACCTGACCAATCTTTATGCCATCTTGAGCAGGAAAACGGACCTGCTAACAGGCAGACGTGCCTCGTTTTAGTTCTGTCTACAATATGGTTTACATTTTGTACGTTTTCTTTCTCGGGTTTTCAAAGGTTCCGTGTTCATGTGTAACATTGAATTGATTTCTAGATAGCTAATGTACACAACACCATCATTTTAAATTAAGCTGAGAAGCAGTGTTTCCGTTGCTTATATTGTGAGTTACCTAGTAAAAACATTTGCTTTAATGTAAAAATATTTCACTATTTTGCAAGACGAAATTTCAAATATTGCGGCATATAACTAACTCGTATCAGTTTTAATAAATATTTACATGCACTGTGTAGGTTTCTGTTGTCCAAAACCTTTCATATGAGGATTTGTGTTTAAAACCACCTCGGCAGATTAAGGCAAAAATAACGCAAAACAATATTTCATTACATAATCGACAATTTTGAATGTTTAGCTCTTATAGTGTGGGTTATAATTTAAACCTCAATAACCTAGTTATTAAGTTTGTTAACATGGCTTATAGGCGTGTATCGCTTTCCTAGCCGAGTTATCGGGTATATCATGTTCGTAATTAGATCTTTTAAGATGACATTTTCAGTTCTTAACTTTCATCAAGAAATAAACCATATCAAGAAATAAACCATATCAAGAAATAAAACCATATCAAGAAATAAATCATATTAAGAAATAAACCATATCAAGAAATAAACCATATCAAGAAATAAACCATATTAAGAAATAAGCCATATCAAGAAATAAACCATATCAAGAAATAAACCATATCAAGTAATAAACCATATCAAGAAATAAACCATATCAAGAAATAAACCATATATTTCCTCGTCAGCTTATCATTAATGTTTTATAATGTAACTGAAAATAAAACTATTCGTTTTTTTTTTTTGTGTGCAAAGTAATGATAAATCAATGTACATTGTTACAAGATTAGTTTTATAACTGTAAAAGTCTAGTAGATCTCATTTCTCGTTATGCAGATGAATATTTGTTTCTGTAAAAATTTGAGAAAAAAAAAAATGTTTATCACATTCTCTTAAATAAACCTTACTATCACACATTCTTACGCTTTAATAATAATACAAACTTATGATATAAACAAATCAAAAACATTCTGAAAACCAACATACAGTAGATCTCTAATAATTGCCACCATCATAAACTTTACGGACACATTTGCGTGCAGTTAGATCTAACTTACAACGTAATTATTAAAGTCATTATAAAATTGAGATGTTAATCATTCAACAATGTCTTCCAGAGAAAATTTAATATCACATTCTACTTCCCTATGTCTATTTGAAGCAACTGAACTAAAACCAATTTTCAGAACCGTCGCGGATTAATATTGACCAATTGACGTTTAAAGTAGTGCCTGTTGCCAGAACTGGCTTCAGTAATAAAAGACTTCCTGTGGATCAAATTAACAAACAAATCTAAACCGTTCTTGTCAGTTTCCTCTTTTATTCACCGTTTGCTTGATTCTTTAATTGGAGTTTGTTTGTAGGGAGAAAGGTGCTATGTTGATAAATACGTAGTGTTTTTATATTTTTATTTTTTTCTGTTGAGTAATCATATGCATATAGAATGTATTGCATTTTAATTAAAGCTCAAGAATGGAATTCTTGTTATTTTTTAATTAAGAAAACGACGTCAAAATACTTTGATAAAATTAACCTTAATGAAAGAAGAATGCTGCATCTATCTTAAGCAACATGTTTTGTCTGGCAGTAATTTAATTTAACGATATTGAAAACAAGTCAGCTATCCGTAATTCCTAACAATACGTTGACCTTTTGGCCTTCATTGACCAATATTTAAATAAATTGTCATATTGACCACTTTTTTAAGAGAATCTTAAAGCGTAATCTTATCAAATAATTTGACATTTAATGTTGACTCATTTTTTATAATTCTTTTTATTCTGCTCGATTCTCTCGTGTTTATTTCACATATATAAAAAAAATGTATAACTCATCAACGATTTCAATCAATTATAAAAGTAACTGTGGTTTAGAAATAGTATTTTTATTTAAAACCATATTTTTCCATAACTGTATTAATAACTATTATGTAACATTTGTTCTCCGCCTGTATACATTTATTTACACCTCCATTTTGCACATACATCTAATAATTGAAAATTTAAGTGCTTTTGTGAAGATAAGCGTTTATGCTGTAAAGCACCCTTGATAATATTATATATTTGTATATTTGTTTCCAAAGCTCATTTAAAATTAATGATGCACAAGAGGAAAGTACGCAATGTACCACATTGCCAATCTTTCCGATTATCTTTATTCTCCTGCTATATGTAGGAAAATTAAGATTGTTCGTTCATTTTCTTTTTAATAGTCCACGGAGACACAAATATTGTACACGTCATTGTAAGACCGCTCAGCTATGTAAGGGCCCATACTCACCAAACTTTCACAAATCAAAGTCATAAATTAAGCCCAAAACGCAATTTGCATACCAAAAAAACTAAGCTTTTTATTAAGTTTCAATGTGATTTTAAGCTCAAAGTAAACAATGTTAAAGTGCCATGCAAAAATACTGATATGTAGCTATGTACATAAAGAAGATATTGTGGATTGAAATCTATGACTTGAACGATTCTTTCTAAAGAATAGTTAATAAATTAATGAATACTGGCCTAGAGCAGGGCAACTCAAAACAACATTCGCATCATTTTCGGCTCTTTTCGTACACGTTCGAAGAACGCCCTCGACGACGATCCTCGGGGATTCTCGGTACTTGCTTCGGCCTTATAATATCGTTAAGTAGCCCCTGCACATTTAATGAAAGTAAGGTTGTCACTTAAAAATAACGCAATCAACTAATTAAAGTGACTTAATTTGAAGCATACTTTCGCATATCGGTCTGAAATGTGGACTACAACACACAAAATCGGTATTTTAACGACTTTTGTGTATCGGGTCCCTGAATCGAAACCAGTCCTCCGGTATCTAGTGTCATCGCTCTGCTGATTGCGCTAACAGGTCCTGTTATTATTTAATTTTAACTTAAAACACTGAAAATACCCTTCTTTAATGGTCAAATTATGAATGAAATCTGAATTTGGAATCTGCACTAAGCCCCCCTTCCCGCTGCTAAATAATCAGCGACTACAATATAGTTCCCGTTTTATATATGAATGCTAAAAATGGAACATAACATGACCGTCGTAGCAATTCCATCTATTATCATTGACCGGGATGCCGGATACCATTGGGTCTATGACATTTTGTTTTGTGTGCAGTCAATATCCTGGCCTGCAGGACGAACAATTACATCTGACCAGTAACGTATTCTATCACTCTTCCTGCTTTTGTCCATCCTGAATACAATTAGCAAATGGCTTATCCTCTGTATGCAGTCCGGATTCTGACTTTCTGACTAATTATCCGCATGGCCTCTCGAATAGCCAGTGATTTTACCGAACTGGCTTCGTTCTTGGACGTAGAATCACGTGTCTATGTCCTTTCCACAACTAGCAAGGTTTCCTTGTTAACAAGAAGCGTATTGTGTGAGGATTAATTCCACGTGCCAGAGGCTTCGTTTACATTCACAGGATTTTGTTTGGCTTTCTAGCCTGGTTTGACAGTTTTGTGTTGCTATGACTCTTGACAGTTTTATGCTGCTATGACTCTTGACAGTTTTTGTTGCTATGACTTTTGACAGCGTTATGTTGCTATGGAACCCAGACAGTTTTTGCTGCTCTGACTCTTGACAGTTTTATGTTGCCATGACCCTTGACAGTTTTGTGTTGCTAATATTCTTGACAGTTTTATGTTGCTAGGACTCTTGACAGTTTTATGTTGCTAGGACTCTTGACAGTTTTATGCTGCTATGACTCTTGACAGTGTTATGTTGCTATGGAACCCAGACAGTTTTTGTTGCTCTGACTCTTGACAGTTTTATGTTGCTATGACTCTTGACAGTGTTATGTTGCTATGGAACCCAGACAGTTTTTGTTGCTCTGACTCTTGACAGTGTTATGTTGCTATGGAACCCAGACAGTTTTTGTAGCTATGACTCTTGACAGTTTTATTTTATTAGGACTCTTGACAGTTTTGTGTTGTTAAGACTCTTGACAGTTTAATGTTGCTATGACCCTTGACAGTTTTGTGTTGCTAAGACTCTTGACAGTTTAATGTTGCTATGACTCTTGACAGTTTTGTGTTGTTAAGACTCTTGACAGTTTTGTGTTGCTAAGACTCTTGACAGTTTAATGTTGCCATGACCCTTGACAGTTTTGTGTTGCTAATATTCTTGACAGTTTTATGTTGCTAGGACTCTTCACAGTTTTATGTTGCTAGGACTCTTGACTGTTTTATGTTGCTAAGACTCTTGACAGTTTAATGTTGCTATGACTCTTGACAGTTTTATTTTGTTAGGACTCTGGTCAGTTTATGTTGCTAGGACTCTTGACGGTTTTATGTTGCTAGGACTCTTGACAGTTTTATGTTGATATGACTCTTGACAGTTTTATTTTGTTAGGACTCTTGACAGTTTTATTTTGTTAGGACTCTTGACAGTTTTATGTTGCTATGACTCTTGAGAGTTTTATTTTGTTAGGACTCTTGACAGTTTTAGTTTGTTAGGACTCTTGACAGTTTTATGTTGCTATGACTCTTGACAGTTTTATGTTGCTATGACTCTTGACAGTTTTGTGTTGCTATGACTCTTGACCGTTTTATTTTGTTAGGACTCTTGACAGTTTTATGTTGCTAGGACTCTTGACAGTTTTATGTTGTTAGGACTCTTGACAGTTTAATGTTGCCATGACCCTTGACAGTTTAATGTTGCTATGACCCTTGACAGTTGTATGTTGCTATGACTCTTGGCAGTTTATGTTGCTATGACTCTTGACGGTTTTATGTTGCTATGACTCTTGACAGTTTTTGTTGCTATGACTCTTAACAGTTTAATGTTGCTAGGACCCTTGACAGTTATGTGTTGCTATGACTCTTGACAGTTTTGTGTTGCTATGACTTTTGACAGTTTTATGTTGCTAGGACTCTTGACAGTTTAATATTGAGATGACTCTTGACAGTTTTGTGTTGCAATGACTCTTGACTGTTTTATGTTGCTAGGACTCTTGACAGTTTTTGTTGCTATGACTCTTGACAGTTTTATTTTGTTAGGACTTTTGACAGTTTTATGTTGCTAGGACTCTTGACAGTTTATGTTGCTAGGACTCTTGACAGTTTTATGTTGCTAGGACTCTTGACAGTTTTATGTTGCTATGACTCTTAACAGTTTTATGTTGCTATGACTCTTGACAGTTTTATGTTGCTAGGACTCTTGACAGTTTTATGTTGCTTGGACTCTTGACAGTTTTATGTTGCTATGACTCTTGACAGTTTTATGTTGCTAGGACTCTTGACAGTTTTATGTTGCTAGGACTCTTGACAGTTTTATGTTGCTATGACCCTTGACAGTTTTATGTTGCTAGGTTTCTTGTCCAGGTTTATGTAGACCAGAGAGTTTGTAACTGATCCTATGTTATTTACGAAAAATCACAAATACTGTTTATAGAAATTCATGATATTTTGTCTATATTTCATTACGATATTCATCCGTTTTTTGTGAAGAAAAGAAAAATGCTTAATTTAAGCTAGTTAAATTAACGCTCTCTAGTAATTTGGGCCCCATAACACTTCATTTGCAATGATTGCAATTTTTATCATGTCCTCATCTAATGATGAGTTGTATAATAATTGTATCTAATTATTTATTCCCATGTGTTGAATATATTCTCTACTTTGGTCATAAGATCCTCTCTATTTCTAGCTTAGATTGCGTTAACAACATAATACCCTTTTAGCTCTCCTCATGCCAAATAAAATGGTTGAACATATCGTTCGTGTTTACAACTTATTTCCGTTTTAGCTCTTTTCATGTCAAATAAACTGGCAAAACCAATCGCTCGTGTTTGCAACTTATTGCCCTGTTTGCCGTTGTCATGCCGAGTCAAGCAGTTTGACCAATGTTTACATCTTTATTCCGATTTAAGCCAAAGCCTGCCAAGCGCAAATTGACCATTTGAGAGCACATCCGCAAAAGTAACCTTTTGCTGAGTAATATCCTAGTAGAATATGTACTGTTCGCTGCCATATCACTGACCTTTGTAACTTTTCAGCCCCTCTTAAGTTCGAGTCCCGATCGGGGCGAGATCTTACATGTGGGAGGGGAAAGGGGCCCAGCTAACCTGCGGTACAACCGTGGTTCTACTCAGACATTAATCTGGGGTCTTCCTCCACCAACAAAAAGCTGGAGGTTGCCAATATGACCATAATTGTGTCGGTGCGATGAAACAAAAAATACTGTACTTTCATTTTGTAGTTGTACGCGTTTCATTGCTGCTAATGGCTAAGCGTATTTGTTTTGCTTTTCGAACTGTTTAGTTTCTTAGACTGTTATCGAGTGTGCACAATATTTGGTTCATTGCACTACCCTTATTTATAAACAATATAAATGACACTAGTGTTGCATTTATTTACTCCCGAAACGAGTGCTTACTGTTAACCATTGTCTCACTCCGTTTTGATACGTATATAAACATGTTGTCTTTGGGACTTACCTTTACAAAGTGCAAGGTTAGAGCTCATGATCAGGTTTGATTGGTTACGCTTCGATTCCTGCTGAAGTATGTTGTCACGTGACCACAGAGCTTTCCATGTGAAAAGATATTTTGTCTTTTTAATGAATTATGATAAAGTCTTTTTTCTGCGATCTATTAATGAACTTCATGCAAATGGGTAAATATACAGTAAAGACAAAACACATAATAAGTGTTGACTGCAATTAGGGAAATTGTGTACATGTAGCTTTAGATGAAAAGTAAGAAAATGTTCTTCTTATAACGAAAACCCTTACGTCATCGTATAAAACGTCACATGGATGACCTTCCCCCGACCCCGACCCGGCTTTTTATAATTCATCATTGAAAGTACTTCATTTCTTTATCTACTATCAAATGATCAAATCAATATTGGAGAATGAACAATAATAATACAAATGTATGCAATAATTAGAAAGTATAGCTATAGGACAACACTGTGAATGAAATCTTGATAAGACGTGAATGGCAGCAAGGGAGAGCACTGTGAAGGAGATGGTATTTGCCGCCCATAGATCAATACGTGTATAGGAAAGGAAATATTTCTGGATTCATCTATACGCAGTGGCATTCCTTCAACGCACATGTAGCTTCCTCGTGTCTCTTCCCACGCGACAATAGAGACATGACACGTATGGTCCGTATTGATAAGCTGGTTTTCAATTAGTGCCTTATAATCATATAAGTAGCAAAGACGTGTAATAATTGAATATTCTTAAGAAACACCCGAGTTTCCGAGCCTCTGGAGTAGGCGTCGGTATGACTACAAACGGTGATCTAGGTGTTATACTAGAACAATTAAAACTCGCGATTGTACATGTAGTATATACAAGTACGGATATAATTAAATATCTAAAAAAGCAACGTTTTGGACGTGCCCGTGTTTTTGTTTGTTGTTGTTGTTGTTGTTGTTTTGTGCGTTTTTTTGTATGTTTATCACATAAAGAATACAATATACAGAGCAAATCAAATTATTTTAGTCCAACGTTCATCTCCCAAGATCTTTCACCGAAGCTAAAACTCGAACCCGTGGGATGCGCGGGGCTAGTATGCAAATAAGGAAACTTCGCATACCGACAATCATATACATGCGCCACATAAACATTTTTTAAAAACGTCGTTTTTAATGTTGCAGAATATAGTAAAGTACATAACAAAAATAATTGAGAAAGGGTACATAATTTGCGGACTTGCTATAAATAAATATTTCATTGCATGGAAATGTAAAATTTAATTATTAGGATACGATTTTGTTATATTCCTGTTACAATGTAAATACATGTTATTGGATTATTCTGAAAATTATGACCGTGCATCAACAACAACAAAAAAGAAAATACAAATGTACGTAAATATTAATCTATCGGGTTTATGTGCAACGGAGTTTCCTCAGAATAAAAAATGAATTTAATTTAAATTAGTTCTTATTGTTGTTTGTTTGTTTGTTATTTGATGCTGTTTGTTGTTGTTGTTGTTGTTTTGATTTGTTTAGTTGATGTTTTTTTTTGTTTTATTTTGTCACAACTCAGCATAAAACTTTGCAAAGTTTGATGATAAATTATGCAAATAAAGATGTATAACTCTCCGTTCGTTTTAAGAAAGACAGATATAAAGGACAATTGTCTGACCCAGTGGCCTACTACAATATTTCTTTCCTTAGTCATGACAGATTTCTTTACTGATTTCCGGTCTTGAAACATTATTGATGATTATGTTTAGATAAAATTATTGTTTTCAAATTCACTACATGTATTTTTATACATATTTAAGATTATACTTAAACCATTTCTATTATTGGTTTGTCAAAGCTTAAACATACTCAAGAATATTTATTTAGACGACCCCATCGCAACTACATGTATTTTTCTGGCTTCACTGGATCTTTTACACTAAAACAAATTAAGAATATAAAAACATAATACAAATATATATTCTATTTAAAGATTGCATTGTATAGTCTTGTGCGAGCAATGTTTTAGCTGTATAACACAATTTCATGCAAAATAATAACAAATTTGAAAATATTTATTATCGTATCAAGGAAGCATTAAAAGCATTTTGTCTAATAAAAAGGAGATTTCTTGTTACTTCAGATGGCTTTATGGATACCTGCCTGCTAAACAAGTATTATTTATTTAGCCTGAGTATATTCGCACGTCTGTAGAAAAAAAAAAAGAATTCCACGTTTTACTGACGTGTACAACGTCTTACCGAAAATATACAATGACTTTCCACTTATTTTCATATACGAATAATGTAGCGTTATAAATGATGCAAGCAGACAAACAGCTATTAAAAATAATGCAATTATATTGACAAAAGGGGAAACATTTATTTACGTAATCTTCTTGAGACAAATATTAAGAAAATTGATTTAATGAAATGTTTTGCAAAAGCATGTTACTTTTAACAAAACTATGTCTGAAAAGGTTCTTGTCGTATGTACATGTACATATCATTTACATTGTACCGAGGTCGCCTGATCATTTTCATTTCATTAATGTTAGAAAACTTGCTTCATCATTCATCATATCCATCGTGCAACGATAGAAAACATTGACTCTATCCACATATCCCCCATTTATTTCATAATACTTTGTTGTTATTTTTATTATTGTACATCACGCAAAAAGTGTTATTTCTTGCAACTTTCTGTATGTCAATGTGCCAGCATGCAATTACAAGAGCGTATTGTTGTGCAAATAAAAATAACACACTTTAGACAGAAACACCCATATACATAACACTCTAGATTTATATTTTATTATTTTTTGTTTCAAAAAAAGTGAAAATATTGTCTTTGGAATATTCTTCACAAAATAAAATTAAGTCCGAAATTGCCGCCTCTGAACATTGTGCATAGTTTGTATATTATCTATAAACATCATAACTAAGGGTCGGTATTTTATTAATACTTTCTCTGTACTGATATAATTATATACGTTAAGAAAATTGAAATTATTTTTGTTACCAGAAAAGGGAAATATTGTCTTTGTAATTGGCTTGACAAAATAGAAAAGACACAGTAAACATGTACCGCCTTCGAACATTTTGCATTGTGTGTTTATTGTCTTTTTACATTATAGAAAGGATCGTTATTTTATTAATACTTTCACTGCATTGATATATATTTTATGTAAAATGGAAGCTTCACTGAAGTTTGACCAATAAATGCTTCTTATTAAGAATCTTACAATATTTTCTAGAATTTTATTTATTCGTTGGTAAGGTTCTTTTTATTATGGCATAAACAGTGAATACAGTATAACGTCTTCGAATTATTTGAAACAAACCGAACTGGACTAGTTTTTTGAAATACGGCGACCCAATTATGACCGTTAAAAAGACGCCCAGATACATGACAAATAGATAGATCGAATTTTATTCGTATGTCGGGCCAGAGGCCCATCAATACACAATCATATAAGCATACATAAATATCAATGATAGTTTGTAACAAAGTTACAATGGGAGCAATGTAACTTAATAGTAAGTAGGAACTAAGAAGTAATAAGCTTTATAATTGTAATAAAATTAGAAGAGCTATATGTAGTGGTAAGAGTCTAACTCTAATGCATAGACATTACATGTAGTCATTAATTATATTTATACGTTTTAATTTGGGACATAATAAGCTGTTTAGGCAAACTGAAGTTAGCTATACAATGCTCAAATGCTTTAAACATGCAAGCAGCAATGGTTTGTATCTGTCCAAAAAATGGCCTTATGTAAGTATTGTATAAAACGAACACCCTAAAACAAAGTGGAATTCGTCCTCTAATTTATGACAGTATTTACATTTTCTTTCATTGACCGGTACTGGATTGGGTTTGTGCCAGCGCCTTGCTTCTCCCTCGAGTCTATGTGATGAAAGTTTGAGCTTAGTCATTGCAACTCGGTATTTTTGTATCGATACTGTCTAGATACATTTTAAAATTAAATTCAGCAAAAGGTCTATACGTAGATACCTTTGTGGAAATATTAACTCCATATGCCAGTTTTGAATATAACAATCTTGGATTCTCTGTTTAAAGATATTTATAAAATAACTAATGTTTGCTACTCCTTGGTATAACCACACTTCACTACAGCCGTATGTTTCCAGTATATCTTTCACGTATGAAGCCCAAGACATTCTCTTTGGTATTATTTCCATATCATGTAACATAACGTTGTATGTGTGTTTAATGTATTTCTTTCTTCATTGTAAGATCTTGAATCATTATTTTATTATTCTAACTAGTCTTAGTTGTCTAAGAAGCATTCTAACTTACTCTCCATGTACAAGTGAATTCTGTGTTTGGGTTTTAACACCAAGTAATTGTTTGCAGGAAAGTAAGTGTACACGTTCAATCTTTGTTGCAATGATGTATACCCAGACCTCGGTACCATTATTGAGAATCGGAAGTACAAGTTTATCAAATAAATCAATTGTATGACTCACTTTCATGCCAGAAAGTTAGTTAATAAAGGTTTGAGTCTATAATATGCTTTCATAGCCTGGCCTGATAATGTATTGCAAGCGTGAGTAATTGTTCCACCTAAGGATACTTGTAGACCTCAGACAAATGACGGGGTGTAACTACAAGCTGGAAGACATTCCCACAGTAAGTCCTTTGCCTCGACCGGGATTTGAACCCACTTAGTGAGAGACCAAGAAGAAAGTACTTACTAGTCATCGACACAACCACTCGACAACGGGTGCCAACAAATAAGATTAGATTTTGAAAAGACGGCAAATGCACATGCATATCTTTATATGTCATTTATCAAAAACCAATGTGCTTCTCGATCCAATAGAGCAACCTAAAATATTTTTATTATTATGTTAAATATTTACTTGATTGTATCCGATTCACAATAAAACACAATAGAGTCGTCGGTGGGTCTTCATTGAAACTGGTTCCACACAGAGAGCGTGACAATGATTTGATTAAAGTTTTGTTGACATCGAATCTAACCAAAAATAATCACTTTAGATTGGATTTTGAGTGTGTCACGAAAGAGTGCGTGAAAGTTGGTGAATAGCATATATAGCAGGGAATTGACTTTAGAATGATTGATCAACCATATTGCGGGTGCATGTTTGAGTAAAAAAAACCAGATACACTTTATTTTGTATGGTTGCTTGTGTGCGTTCGCGCGTGCGTGTCTGTCAGAGAGAGATAGAGAGAGATACAGAGATAAAGCGAGATATAAAGATAGACAGGTCGGAGAGAGGGAGGGAGAGGGGAAGAAAGAAAAAGGGAGAGAGATGTGGCCTTGCAAATGGAGGCAATGTTTGTAAACAGTTTTTGCTTTAAATCGAATATAAGTATTTTGCAATAATGCCCAGCAAAGAGGTATTATGGTGTTACATGCATTACAGACGGATGTCGCCTTTAACAAACCCCACCAAGCTTACTTTAATGTAAGTCTTTGCATTTTGTTCTTTATGTTTTACTTTATTAAGCTTTACATACTTTTGACAAGAATAAAGTTTAACTTACCTATGCCGAAAATTTATTACTGATCTCCTTAACAAGATTTAATTGTCGCCTTTTTCGATGTATATGTAATAACTCTAATTTTAGATGTATGAATAAAACATGAATACTAGAGAGTAGGAACTAACTTTATTAACAGCCAGACGATATAGATTAGTGACACTTATGCTACCTAACTTGATAAATCTCCAGACACCTCGATCTTTGTAACAGACGAAATTAATAAAAAAAGCCGGATTTTTACATTATTCAACAATTTGGACCTTAAGCCATAAGTATCGGGTATAATTAAATTGTCGGCAAAAAATAAAAGACTAATTGAAGAATACCTATAAGCGATTGCGAGTCATTTTAAGTTGTAATGCTCGACATTTGCAATTGTTTTGCCTGTTTGTTTGTTGTTGTTGTTGTTTCATCGCAACACACAGTTGTGTCTAATTGGCGACGTCCAGCTAATTACTGGTGACCGAACCTGGTAGCGCAATCGGTAGAGCGTCGGCTGCAGGTGCGGAAGGCCCAGGGTTCGATTCCGGGTCGCGATATACCAAAGTCGATAAAAATGGTAATGATATAGCTCCTTTGCGAACGCTCAAGCAAACATAAGGATAGTTCCAAGACTGGTTGGCCAGGTGTCAGGATAATGTGATTGGCGTGGTATCATGCCAGGTGTTCACGGTATGCTTTACATAGTGATGAGCCCCGAATGGACCTTGAACCATGGCTTTGAAGGGCGTCAGATGATTTATACTGCATACCGCTATGCCAGGTCAGTGTTCGCTAACAGCTATGCCAAGTCAGTGTTTTCTAACAATTATGCCAGGTCAGTGTTTTCTAACAGCTATGCCAGGTCAGTGCTTTCTAACAGCTATGCCAAGTCAGTGTTTTCTAACAATTATGCCAGGTCAGTGTTTTCTAACAGCTATGCCAGGTCAGTGCTTTCTAAAAG
Source organism: Sinonovacula constricta (assembly GCA_007844125.1). Taxonomy (NCBI): domain Eukaryota; kingdom Metazoa; phylum Mollusca; class Bivalvia; order Cardiida; family Solecurtidae; genus Sinonovacula; species Sinonovacula constricta. The sequence goes on along the minus strand of CM017569.1, from coordinate 50,725,232 downwards.
CTATGCCAGGTCAGTGTTTTCTAACAGCTATGCCAAGTCAGTGTTTTCTAACAGCTATGCCAGGTCAGTGTTTTCTAACAGCTATGCCAAGTCAGTGTTTTCTAATAATTATGCCAGGTCAGTGTTTTCTAACAATTATGCCAGATCAGTGTTTTCTAACAGCTATGTCAGGTCAGTGCTTTCTAAAAGCTATGCCAGGTCAGTGTTTTCTAACAGCTATGCCAAGTCAGTGTTTTCTAACAGCTATGCCAGGTCAGTGTTTTCTAACAGCTATGCCAAGTCAGTGTTTTCTAACAGCTATGCCAGGTCAGTGTTTTCTAACAATTATGCCAGGTCATTGTTTTCTGACAGCTATGCCAGGTCAGTGCTTTCTAAAAGCTATGCCAGGTCAGTGTTTTCTAACAGCTATGCCAAGTCAGTGTTTTCTAACAGCTATGCCAGGTCAGTGTTTTCTAACAGCTATGCCAAGTCAGTGTTTTCTAACAGCTATGCCAAGTCAGTGTTTTTTTAACAGCTATGCCAGGTCAGTGTTTTCTAACAGCTATGCCAAGTCAGTGTTTTCTAACAGCTATGCTAAGTCAGTGTTTTCTAACAGCTATGCCAAGTCAGTGTTTTCTAGCAGCTATGCCAAGTCAGTGTTTTCTAACAGCTATGCCAGGTCAGTGTTTTCTGACCTTTATGCCACGTTACGTTTTCTAACCGATACGATGGTTCATTGCATTCTAACCGCTTTGCCAAGTCAATGTTTTCTAACCGCTAGGTCGGGTCAGTTTTTCTAACCTCTATTCCAAGTCATTGATTTTTAATCTCTATGCCAAGTTAGTGGCTTATAACCGCTATGTCAGATCAGTGTCTTCTAACCGATATGGCTGGTCAGTTTCTTACCCAAACCGGCAAGCCACGTCATTTTACCCTAACCGTCATGACATGACAGATTTTTTTCTAACCGATAGACAAATAGTACCATATGGGTTTTCTTAAAACGGATATATACTTCTTATCAAAATATATTTCCAATCTCAATCGGAACACCTCGGATAATTCACGAATCATCTCTCGGATGTATGTAGGTAGTCGGATCACCTCGGTCACTAATCTAAATGGGACTTCTTTTGAGACAGACTTCAAAACAAAGATGGCAGCTCGGGTGACAGCTCACTACAGGACGATGCCAGTAAAACTTTTATTTGTGGCGGCTTCAAATTTTAATCATCCATTTTTAATTTACCCAGCGCAGCAGACACGCAGCTGTCAAACGATGGCAGTGTTTATTTTTGTGCGAACTACTTAGGCATATTCTTCTTCCGACTTCCGGCGAACAAAACGATCGTGATTTCATTTAAGTATTATTGCACCAGATACATTTGAGGGATGATTGTCCCGAGGACGGAATTACCCGAGGAGTTCCGATTGCTCCAATCTAAATGCCGCCATTTTGACTTGTCTTCGCCAACCTTTTGTGGCCTTTTGTTAACATTTTTAAGGCATGTTTGATATTTTCTTAGAAATGCATGTATGTTATTTAAAGGGAGGATTACAAGACTCAAGCTAAGAGCCGTGACAATACGTTGTATATTATTAATTTATATCTTTATATTTGAATGCAATAACACGTTCATCATTCAATTGTTATAATGATTCACATTGGAACTTGTATTTAAGAATTTACATGTTTGTGAATGTGTGGATATTTTCTGATATTAACTTCGTGATTTTTTAAAATAAATACTGTTCAGCAAAGCCAAATTTCTTTCATTTATTTCCCGACGCATATTCCAATTTTAGTCGATGGATGCAATCCATCTTTCGGCACGCTATAGTATTACATGACTTGTTATTTGTGGAAAAAAAAAAACGAAAAACAAAAAGCGGAACTTTCAATCGATTAAGCTGTACAGTTGCTCTGCTTGTGTCTAGTCATTATGATTGAGTTGTCCAATAGTGTAGCGTAGCCATTGTCCTATTTTTATGTTAATATGTTCCTGACCTTATATTTAATGGGTATTTTTGTCTGTTTTGTTGTTTTGTTGTTGTTATTGTTGTTTTTTTGCCAACGCGCGAGTTTGAATCCCCGTCTGGGAGTTGATTTTCGTGTAGTGAGATCTGCCAGACGACCTACAATGAGATAGTGATTCTACCTAGACATATTGCCGAGGATCTTCCGGACGTCACAAATAGGATCCTAATTGTGGACGTGCGATATAACATAGACAGAAAAACAGTTAAGCGCTAATAATTATATCAATAGAAAATTGTTATTTCCAAAATTACTTGATTAGAGACGTTAAGAATGTGTGTAATCAAGGTAATGGAAGTTTATTGCCAGCATTACAGAACATATTTACTGGTGCGACAAACTAATTTTGATAAAGGAACGCATTACATTATTCGTGGTCGTAGCAATCCCACTTGGACTTTCCAATATTGTAACAACCCGTAGAAGCTATTGTCTAGATTATTTGTTATTTACATATGTTCGATTAATATAGGTTTAAATTGTTACATTAATTTCTTGTTGACCCCTTCGTTTGCTAAAAGTGGATTCAATTGTTCCTTCACTCTCATGTATTCCCTCATTTGTTTAAAAAAAACGTCTTCTAAAATCCATTGATACAATAATTGATTCGTCTGAGAATGGATGAAAAAATGGATTTTCGTCATTTTACTACCCAATTATATCCAATAAATGAGGCCACAACCTATTAGATAAGTGATCGTGCTAATAAATCCACAAAGATTTTCTCAATGTTCCCTCACTGAATACAATTTATTGAACGAGGCATGGTTCAATAGGCCAAATTAGATGTCTCGTGTTGTTTATAATGTCAATCAACATTATCTTCAACGTAATCTCTTGATTTTGATATTTTGTAATCATTTCAACAACCTCTGTTTTAGGATTACATGAGCGACCGTATTTTTAATTACCATAAGTCAATATATGTTTCTATTTACCATTTCAAGTTGTTCTGATTGAATATCGCCCTGACAAAGAGTAGATATTTTTGGAATATCACCCTGACAGACAGTATTTTAAAGTTTATTACCCTGAGCTTTATTGGCTTGTTTAAACACTACTCATGAACAGATTACCTTTGTTCACTTTGCGTCTTTTTTGTTGTCGTTGTTGTTGTTGTTGTTTTTTATAAAAAGCTGGTATCACCTAGTAAAGCTGACACTAGCGATGTTTTCGTTATAATCAAATAAAAAATAAAGTTTGTCATTGTGATAGCGGATATTGTCAACCCTTAAACTGAAATATTACCCTCGGTTTTGCATCGGGTGATATTCCTGTTCTTCGGTTGACAATAATCATTATTACCCTGACAGTCGTGTGCCATTTATATAATATGTCCATGAAATGCTGTTCTGGTAAGTACACAATAATATTCGTTTCGATTAAACATCATTAAACACGGCTAAATGATTGTTGTTAAATTTTAAACACACATATACATACAATCAGTACGCTTTGCAATCAAGTCTCGTTAACTCGATTGAAACGTTTGTACTTCGACATATCCGAAACACGAATGAGAAAATGCACGTCTTTGTGCCATTTTAAATACAAGCAAATGAATGGCATACAAATAGTATAAAATCAGTCTGTACTACGAATCTGTTTATTCAGTTTTATGCTACATCTTTTATTCTCCTTATACCGTTTTAAATGTATACATATGTAAAATCCCAGACATATTGCTTTTATATCTTGACAGCTTATAATTCAGACTTTCTTTGGACAGTCCCCAGCAGGTGTAATTGATGATAATGTGCACTTTCTGCTAAACCTAGACATGGCCAGGAGATGGCAGAGGGGTGGTTGTTTCACACAACAGTCCAAAGAATGTTTTACGGTTATTCTGCTTTTTTGTTACATCGCACAGACACAAATATAGTTATATTAGTGACGTCCAGTTAAGGCCGGTATTTACCAACTTTTGTTAAGGCCAAGTCATGACTTAAGTCCAAGTCACAAAATGTTATACCAACAAAATAAGCTTATGTATGATGTATGATGTTTCAATGTGATTGTAAGCTCAGAGAAGCAAAGATAAAGTGCCATGCAAAAAGAAGCAGACATGTAGGTCAATACATAATGAAGATATTGATGACTGAAATCCATGACTTGAGCGATTCTTATTGAAGAATAATTTGTGAATACTAACCTATGTTCTGGAGGAGTAAGACTCCTCAATTATGACTTGTTCCAACAACTGGTGAACCACAGATTGGCTGGATAACCTGCCCATATGGAAGTTCTCACCGCAACCGGGCCTAGAACCATCGCTGTTTGCGGCTAAGGTGGGGGGGGGGGGGGGGGGGGGGTTGAGGGGGGTGTCATGTTATTATTAAGTGTATTTAAAAGGTGTTCCGGCATTAGAAGGGAATCGTACATTGTGGAAAATAATGCCTATTTTAACTTTAGATAATACGATCTAGATTTTCATATCGACAGTTTCTTGATTTATTTCTTTGGTTGGTTGACTGGTTTTTCATTGGTTAGATGGTTGGTTGGTGGTTGATTGGTCGGTTGGTTCATTTGTTGTTTCGTTGATTGGTTGGTTGGTTTGTTGGTTGAAGGTTCGTTTACAAGAAATTGATGTTGCTATGACGGTCAGAATTGTGCTGCTGTGATATATTTAAAATCTAGTATTGTATTATGTTTCCAAAAGAAAGATGTTTTGCTTCTATCTCACCTAGATCTTGCTAAATTGTTGGACCCTTAGTTATTCGCCTTAATTACAACTGGTCACAGCGAGGTATTTCACAAACAGAAACAAAACAATTTTCACATCTCGATGTAACACTTTCTGCATTAATGTGCATTATTTGACTTGTGAATAAGTTTCATAACAAAAGTTTCGGCCATATGAAAGCACAGCCCTAGGCGCACTCAGTAGGGTGTCCGTGGTCGAACGGTTAGAGTCGCCGAGTTATGACTCCTTGGCCCCTCGTCGCGTAGGTTCAAGTCCCGTCGGTGTGATTACTTTAATGTGTGGAGGTTTACTGCAACGGTGGTTCTAACAAGAAATAAGCCATGGGTCTTCCTCCACCAATAATTAGCTGGACGCCGCAATAGGTGTGATGTTACAAAAGAAACACTCAGTAGGAAAATGTTCTTTAGTTTAGTCACTCCTGAATTTCTATTCACCAATCAAACCTCAAATTTTGCAAATAAAGTATCACGTTTCAAGCCTTCTTACTTATGGTATTCTGTTCACTGAGATGACATGAATTATTATCGTAAAAATTTTAATGTGTTTTCAATTAAGCTGGCATGAAACATTTCAGGGAGTGAGGTAATTTTCAGAAGGAGTCCTGTCCTAAAGTATAACACTGCCATCAGTGAACGGAGGACCTTTACCAATGTTCTTTCTGGTCAAAGGACTTACTGTAGGTAGATCTTCCATCTGGCGTGCGGTGTGTCATTGGTTCTTCCCAGATACTTATCTTGAGTCTTTTTCCGCCACAAATAGCCGGAAGCCCTGTTATAAACATAATTGGTCACTGCGATGTATTTCTAAAACCAACATACACAGTTCGTTCGCGTTACAATCTATAACTTTACCCCTCTTTGTTATATTACGGGCTGAAAAAAAACTTCTGAAACAAAGAAGTCGCACATTTCTTAGTGTATGGTTCTCGCTTCTCTACACCCCTCTTTTCCAGATAAAACATCGCTTGACCTTTATGCATATCGCTTCCAAATGTCACCGGTCTAAACGTCACTTGTCCTAAAGCACACCGGAAAATTTGCAGTGAAGCGATGGAATCAGACAGTATTCTATACATATTAATGAGATCTTGGGCAAGTCAAGGCATGACAACAATTACAGTCCACGTGTTTATGAAATCTTTACGAGGATAACAGATTACCCCGATAGAGCAGCTCTGTGCAAGTTTCCTTTGCAAGTGGTTCTGTTGCTGGATGGCACACGTTGGTCGATTTTCTTTTGACACTGGTGCTGTCCATGTTCGATTCGCATTTGTTTTATCTGAGTACATGTAAAGCCTGGTTGGATGAGATTTGCTATACATGCATAACATATAAAAAGGTCTCTTTTCTTCAGATAATTTTAAGAATGATTTAAAACTTGAAAATAATCCTGCTGTACACGTATGTGGTCACTTTTAATTTATTTTGACTCGATTCAATTTTACATGGAAAAATGGCGAAAATGTTGCCTCTTTCCACTGAATCCGCTTGTGGAATAAATGTCTGGTCATAGGGCTGACTACCTGTTGACAGAAACAACAAGGCGCCGAAGAGATCATTCGTTGCTGTTTGTTACATAGTTTTGTTATTGCAAGATGAAGTGTTAACTTCAGCATACTCGATTCTTTTCTTGAAACAAGACATTGCCAAATGCCTGTTACATTATTTACATTGTTACATCCTTAATGCTTGCAAGCTGCACACTTAACCTCGGCACACTCGGTCGTTTTCCTTGAAACATATCGCGCCAAGCAGCTGAGATTTGTTGTTATTGCTTGCTGCATTATTGTCGCTTCAAAAAAAGTTATTCCATAAGAGTTATGTCGCTTGTAGAACGACGCCAACAAAAACAAATATGTTACGAGTCCTATTTTTGCAACAACGAATCTACTGGAGTTCGTTTAACCCCTGTAAGGTTGTTTAAAAAAGGGGTTACCAATAGAAAATATTGTCAATGGCTTAATCAGTATTCATTTTCTCCGGTCATTTTGCTGATTCAATGTTCGGCAATTTATTCTTTGGCATTCTTTTACATGTCCGATGGAGTCAATTTTAAATAATAATATATAAAAATGTTAAATATAAATTCAGTAGAAAACAATACATCTTGTCTTTATAAGAATTTTAAATCCTCACTATCATTAAGAGCCTTTTTTCTAAGCAAGTATGCAATAACGACGTTATAAGTAGATTTCATTCGAAACGACGGGGCGCCCGTGGCCGAGCGGTTAGAGTCGCTGACTCGTAACTCCTCATCCCCTCGCTACGTGGGTTTGAGTCCCGGTCGGGGCAAGAACTTTCATGTGGGAAGGTTTTCCAGCTAACCTGCGGTGCGCTTGTGGTTCACCCAGGCATAAGCCTGGAGTTTTTCTCCACCAATAATTAATTAAATGTCGCCAATAATTGTGTCGGTGCGATGTAATAAAAAATAAAACAAACTTCATTCGGAACGCCTCTGCCATTTTTACGAAACATTCGCTTAAAGTAAATTGAAAAAGGGACAATGTTGCTAATTATACTGCGAAAATAACCACTAGTTTCTCCTTTTTGATTAAATTTTCAAAACCAGATTTCCCTTGATAGATTTTAATGATTAAACAACGTTGCCTTTTTTTGCCAGTGCATATACTATTTTGATTGCGTATCAATGGAGCTAATATAGATCTTCGGCACGCGAATAGTTTCTGTTTTCACATTGTCTGAAGCACGAGTGCATGCAATACCACATCTCCTTCCGGCCGTTAAGTTATTATTTATTTTAGCACTACGCCTGAGAAATACGATAGTTAGCGGCTTGTATTGTTGCAACATAAATGTGTATCTTTCATGAATAGCTCCGTTAAAGGTGTTTGCGGCAATTGAGCAACTTGATGTACAAAATGCATGTCTGCAAACTTGTTTTTCAATTGGCATGATGGTTATAGCATCGACGTCTCAGAGTTCCAGAAACTGGAGTTTTTACGTTAAGTACAAAGTTACACAAATGCTGAAAGTTGTCATCCAAATACATATACAATAAGTGAAAAGGTACATGGTCATGTAAACATGTGTATAAAATCTCTTTTCAAAAGGAAAAGTTACGCAGTGCGTGTTTTAGTAAATTTGAATTAATTTGTTTAATTATATCGTTGTACTTAAGCTAGTTTTGGCTTTTTTTTACCAACAACAGGTTAATATTGTTGTACCATTACTCCCACTACAAAAAAGGCATTAGGAACAATGGTCATCTATTTCTCGTTAAGCGTGCATGTATCTTAAAGTGCTTTGATTGCTTTTTTCCGCCTAGAAGATTAAAATGAATCTAGCTTGTTTTATTTCTGCAAAGTCGGAAGTACAATTCAAATATGACATTTTCAGATTAAAAAAGGGTTGTGCAAGAAAATGTCGTAAAATAAAAAAATTGTTTTTATTCTATTTTAATTTGCGAATTTGTAATATAATTCGTTTGTAATTAAATGAACTCTGTGAGAGTTTTTTTTTTCTTTTTTTTTTCTTTTGTTTTCAAAATTCACGAACATGCAAGGTTTTCTTCTTTTGTGTGAAGCTAAAAGAATATAACTAAGGGAACGTCAATAATAAATTTACTTTAATTCCTGTAGTTACAGTAATACCAGCTGTCTTAATCAAATTATATTTTTATTTGAGTAAACAGAATAAAAAACACTGTCACACAGGACCTTTAAATTGAATTAAAAAAAAAATAATCTTCTTTGCTGTTTTTATTTTTACTATTTTTTGCACTAAAGAACATCAACTGAATGCTGGTTTATTCATTGCTCTTAAGTTTACCTTAGTTGTATAATTGAACACTTCAATCATATCAGGTTCTATGCCCTACAGCATTTTTGTTCGTTCATATCCATGGAACTTAAAACGAATCTCGGTTGCCAATGATTTTTTTCTCTTCAATTGCTATTAGTGTCTGATCATAAATCATTTGAAAAAAAGAGGCTAATTTCATCTGTTCTTGGTAATCTAATATAAATTTATTTCAATAGGGAGAACACGTCCCTTGTAGAATTAATTGTATTTGTTTTGTTGGGAAAAATCATTTTAATATAGTTTTATAAGGTGTTTGTGTTTTTCTTTTGGAAATAACATACACATTCATTTATTTTAATATCGACATTGGCATTTTATTTGTTTGTACTCTTCTGCATGTTTTGTGTGTAATACCTTTGTCTGAAAGGTGGTCTCCGAAAGTTTGGACCAAGTTTTCCTCCTAAAACAACCAGATACATTGGTGATGTGATGTTTATTGCTATCATACAACAACATCCGACCTGTTATTGCTATCATACAACAACACCCGACCTGTTATTGCTATCATACAACAACACCCGACCTGTTATTGCTATCATTCAACAACACCCGACCTGTTATTGCTATCATTCAACAACACCCGACCTGTTATTACTATCATACAACAACTTGTTATTACAAACATGTATTTTTTATCTGAGTCAAACTGCACAGTTAGCTTTTTAACTAAGAAATCCATTTTTTGCGACCATGTCATATTATTTTCAATACAGTTTTAGAGGAATTCCCCATCGTACTTATTTTTAGATTTGGTTAGAATAAGAATTTAGAGCGATTTACTTCACGATCTTTACATTAAAATTACAAATTATGTTGCGTTAAATACACATTCACTAAAGTATCCACCAGGCCTAGTAGTGCAATCGGTACGGTGTTAGCTGATGAATCAAAGTCTTCAAAAATGGTAGTGGTATAGCTGCCGGCAAAGATAGTGTCAGGGTTATGTGACTGGGTGTGGTATCATACCAGGTGTTCATGGCATGCTATACAGAGTAAAGGCAGCACTACATCTGATTCAAGGGGACTCCAGATAACTTAAATACTTTTGCTGGGACGATAAAATCAAATGAACAAATACTCAGATCGGACGGTAAATTTTGTCTGCACTTATAAGGAACAATTATGATATATAGTATAATGTTAAACTCACATCTAAACAGCATTATCACCTTCCGATCCGTCGGCAAACTGTTTTTAAAGTCGGGGAAAAAACGCTCCAGACAAAAATATCTTCTTTTATCGGACTTTTTATTTGGCCTATCTTTATTTCTCTCTCAACCTTGCACGTGTCAGATGAATATTCAACGATAATTATTTGTTTGTTTCGAAAGCATTTATTTGTTATGTCGAACATTTGCCAGCACATTACACAACAAATGACCTAATACTGATGAAATAAAAATGTTGCGCATAAAAGTCGCCTGAAAAAAAAATGAATTCGAATGCTAGCTTATTTAGCACAGCAGAACTTTATCTGCTTTTTAATAACACATAAGAATTTATACAAGGACAGAGTTGTTAACTGATTAAATTTGTAAGTGTGGATAACACTTCTTAATTCCTAAGACAATAACGATCGTGAGCAGCCTCTTCATAACCCATGATGTTTCTAAACGTCCGGATTTGCGCGGAAATTCTTTATCATGCAACAAAATATGCATCTAATTTTCTTCTAGCAATATGTCTCCAAAGCAATATTCTTTAGTAAAAAAGTAAAATATTACACGTATATATCTATCCCGATGTACTCGTACAGAACTGTTTAGTAATCAGTTCAGTCTGTCCAAATTGATGAAAATATTGCAAAATGTACTTTTAAAGCGTATCTTTTCATGCCGGCCATAATTAAAATGGCTTTTTTGTGCTCGCTGTTTAAATTGATTGATAATTCCCCACGCATGGAAATAACTTTCTATAGCAGTTCCGCATTTAAAAAAGTCATTTATTCGAATTTTAGAAAATGTTTTATCTGATTTTGAAATATAATCATATATGTTTAACATTATATCAATTTGGTAACATAAGACAGATGTTTCAATTCGTATGTTTATTAAACTTTCAGAAACGAATTATTTGCATCTTTATTTGAGTCATGCGGTTAGTCGGTCTGTCCGTTTGTAGACGAGATTTTTTCCGCGCAATTCCTCTTTTTTCGTTGGTCAGATTTTGATGAGACTAGTAAGTCCAAAGATACACGTAAGTCGCGCATAGCATTTTCAACGCATGACCGGTTTATCTGAGTTTTGTCCCTTAATTATCACTTCGGTAACTGTGACAAAACAATCATTCGGGGCTTTTTCATAATTTATGATAATTATTTTGGTACAGCCACTAAGTCGTCTTTTCTGCCTCATTCGGAGATAATAATTCACACAGACAATCATAAAAAGCAGAATCGGAAAAAAGTGCATGCTTGGTTAATTCCAAACTGATTAATGGTTAATTGTTCATAGTCACACGAATACCAATTATATTTAAGCAAACTTCTTACTTTGAATATACTTCACAATGTCTTCCTGATCAATATTTTCAAGGGATGAAGGATCACTTTTTAAAGGTCGTATCCGCTAATTTTTATATCCCCTATTAACAGTTCACACAAATTAACGAACTAACAAGATGTTGTTGGGTTTTTTTTAATGAAATTAATCACATAAAATCCAAATAAATCTTTATGTTAACCCCAGAAAATGCCAACAACAAAACAAGAAAGAAAAACATGAACAGCATGCAGGCTATGACTCAAAGGCTTAGAGTATGCAATGCTAGCACGAAGCAACCAGACCATCCAGACAAAAGCTACAATAAAACTGTTCATAAATATTTTTCGTTTCACTTATCGCAGCAGATTTCTTCCCAAAAAGACATAAAACTACGCGGAGACCCGTGAAGTTTACAAGTATACAGGATGTTAATTTAAACATAAACTTAACGCAGCAATTACGGCGGTACAGCTTCCTGACAATTTTCTTTTTTACCAATCTGGCAGACAGAACATTTTAATGATTCTTATAATTACATAAGCTATATCTTTTAAAGACATTGGAAATGGCATCTCTTAGAGTACACACGTTAACACCCAACCAACTGCATCCGAGAGTTTGCTAATAACTTATACATTTTACAACATCTTATCTAAGTGCTGTGGTATTTGTGCATAATAGCTGCATACCCATATATGTTTTATTTAATTTTTTACCATTACCTCAATTGTTAGACCTTACATCGTGAATATATCCATTGAATTTCCAATGTTTACCCGGGTTTTATGTACAATTATCTCAAATGTAAGTAGTCACGTGGTTTTCAAATAGATAACTTTGCAGCGTGGTTCGGATGAGAAATATTTTTTTGTAATAACATGTGTAGTGTGATGATTTACTTTGCACATGGATGTTGGACACAAATTAACCGCCTTTCATCTATCAATGATTAATTTGGTTGCATGAGAGAGAGAAAAATAATCCAAACTGTTGAATACTTTATGCATGGTTGTAGCTGTACTTGCAATGCAAAATTTCCTTTCAACATATATCTTTATATAGGCCCCATATGCAGCCTTATACTTAAAGTTGTCCGACAGATTGGACCAAATCATTTTTTTCTCAAATAACCAATTAAGTCATTATTGTCAGAAAATATCCTGAAATGTCTCTCATTGATGCGCTGGATCAGTATGGACAATGAAGCATACATTCACATTCGCCTTTGCATTCCCATTCAAGCAATTCATATTCTAACATGAACAACGAAATATATAAAATTATCAAACAGTTATTGAACCTAGCATTATTTCTCTAGTGTATGACTAAATCATCTAGTTTTGAAGGGAGAAAAAAACAATTGTGGTCAGATTTATTTCATGATGACGCAACAATACTTAACATTACACTGTTGTTATCCTTAGCCGCTCTAAGGAGAGGTGCCTCCTATGAAATGCATTTTTATGGGGACTAAAGTGTAGCTGGCAAAATCAGGAAATCGCAGCTGTTGGGCGGAGTATTGTTTAACAAAAGAAACCGAGTATACCGATGTTAACAATGCAGCTTGTAAATACAGATGTAGCAGAGAACAAGGAAAACAAGAGTAGCATGACGTTATCGAAACTAGGACAATGACTCAACTAGCGTAATAAAATACACTCACACATTTTTTTACTACGTGATTTAATTGCAAGCTTGTAAAAATGGAAATAAATTGTTGATTTGCATGAGGAATCGCATTAAAGTGCACGGAGTTGTTGTAGAGATGTTTTGTCATTAATCACCCAAGCCTACGGCCGTTGTCAAAGGATTACTACGTACCCAAAGACATAATTGTGCATTATTCTGCGATATAAACGCAATTCTAAAATAAAATTATCTAAACATCTTTTTTGGCAGATATTTGAAATGCAAAGAATATTCCTTTTGTTCTGATTATCTTTTTTACAAGCTAGATTTAAATACATGCTTGAAGTCCACAATATCATGAAATGGAGGTATTTCTATGGGCGAAGGTCGTTTATAGCTGGTACCCAGCAGTTTGGTTATATTTAATACATGAAACAAAATCTCACTCAGGATCTGGCAAATTTGGGCAAAATTCCTGCACAAATTTATTATTTAGTTTAAGATAAGACAACATCAGTTGTTAGACAGTTTATATTGTGAATTTTTAGCTTCAAACGTACATTATTTCCAAATCTATAAATAAGCACGATGGGGATTTCGCCTAAAATATCGACGCCAAAGCTGACTACACGGATGATCATGTAGGCTAAAGTGATCTCAAAAGAAAGTGGTCGCGTGGCTTTTTTTGTTTGTTTGAAAATAACCTTCTGTGCAGAGTATCTCGAATAGGAAATTCATTTTCGTATTGACACGTTGTTGTTATGCTTTACTTTTCACACTGATGTAGGGCACTAATAAAAACATTTCGTAAATTCTTTGAAGGCAACAATAACTTATTTGGTAGCATGGTAGATACATATGGTCCAAACTGAGGGATACCATCGTTAATACTTATAATCTACATACATCTTGTAAATACATCACAATATCGTGCGCTGCAGATATTTACATGGCGTAGTACATATTGTCTTCAGGCAAGCTTTACCCGTCCATTATTGTGTACTGATCATGCCTGGCCGATATTTGCTAGGAGAGAAAGTCATTTTATGCCTATGTAAGTAAAATTATCATGCTATGCAGATATTTGCAAGGCGAGAAAGGCATTGATGTCCACGCTTAAGCCCCGCGCCCTTTATGGCATGCTTTAGAAATTTGTGACTGGACTGGTATTGTAGTCTATACTATACAGTTTGTTTCGTAGAAATGGCCGAGGAGTTGCGAGTGGTTATTTGGCGTTGTAGATTCGTACTACTTCCACTCCATACCTTGTATATAGCGTACCAATTTTTACAACTTCGAACTACGTGAGTTAAGCAGGTGTTTTTCTCATCGCAGTACTGTACCAGGATTTAAAGATTGTTATTCGTTCATAATTTCGTAAAAAAGATAAGTTAAATTTATAATGGAATGTTTGATACTTTTAGACAATATGCAATACAAATAGTGCAGTATATGTTATGTTCATGTGAAGGCCATTTGTTCGAACACATTTTCCGTTCACTTTTAGTAAAAGTACTAATTGAATGACCGTCGTTTTCTTGTGTAAAATGACATATTGTATTGTTTAAAACATAAATTGGACGCCCTTTGATGTTTTGCATTACAGCTTTTCTTGTTTCATACCTAATATTCAATTCGAAAATCTTTACGCCAAATATCTGTAGGCGAGGAACTTATTAAGAAATCACCTGCATGCCGTCTGATCTGTCGTTTGTTACACTTTCATAATATCTCACACATGTTTTCTTTGGCGGGTTTAAAAGTTTGGAACATGCCAAATAATAGTTTCTGTGTGGAAACCATGGTGGATTGTTAAGTACGCGCTGGGGAGGCATGTTATCAATTTTCGAAATATCTGATTTGAAAATTGACAGTCACCGATCGAGATATGTAGATTGGAACACAGACACACAAAAAGAAAAGGACGCCAAAAACGACGAATGTTTCGAAAACACTATTTTTAATACACACACTTGCACAATTGTGGGCGTATATTTACAAGAAAAAATTCAACATGTTATGTAAACATTAACATGCTGTTTCGCACTAAGGGTAAGAATACAAGACGTTAAATATAATACCGCACACGTATGTTATAGTATAGAGTAGTGATGTATAATACCGCACACGTATGTTATAGTATAGAGTAGTGATGTATAATACCGCACACGTATGTTATAGTATAGAGTAATGATGTATAATACCGCACACGTATGTTATAGTATAAAGTAGTGATGTATAATACCGCACACTTATGTTATAGTATAAAGTAGTGATGTATAATACCGCACACGTATGTTATAGTATAAAGTAGTGATGTATAATACCGCACACGTATGTTATAGTATAAAGTAGAGATGTATAATACCGCACACGTATGTTATAGTATAGAGTAGTGATGTATAATAACGCACACGTATGTTATAGTATAGAGTAGTGATGTATAATACCGCACACGTATGTTATAGTATAAAGTAGTGATGTATAATACCGCACACGTATGTTATAGTATAGAGTAGTGATGTATAATACCGCACACGTATGTTATAGTATAGAGTAGCGATGTATAATACCGCACACGTATGTTATAGTATAGAGTAGCGATGTATAATACCGCACACGTATGTTATAGTATAGAGTAGCGATGTATAATACCGCACACGTATGTTATAGTATAAAGTAGTGATGTATAATGCCGCACACGTATGTTATAGTATAGAGTAGCGATGTATAATACCGCACACGTATGTTATAGTATAGAGTAGCGATGTATAATACCGCACACGTATGTTATAGTATAGAGTAGCGATGTATAATACCGCACACGTATGTTATAGTATAAAGTAGTGATGTATAATACCGCACACGTATGTTATAGTATAGAGTAGCGATGTATAATACCGCACACGTATGTTATAGTATAGAGTAGCGATGTATAATACCGCACACGTATGTTATAGTATAGAGTAGCGATGTATAATACCGCACACGTATGTTATAGTATAGAGTAGCGATGTATAATACCGCACACGTATGTTATAGTACAGAGTAGTGATGTATAATACCGCACACGTATGTTATAGTATAGAGTAGCGATGTATAATACCGCACACGTATGTTATAGTATAGAGTAGTGATGTATAATACCGCACACGTATGTTATAGTATAGAGTAGCGATGTATAATACCGCACACGTATGTTATAGTATAAAGTAGTGATGTATAATACCGCACACGTATGTTATAGTATAGAGTAGTGATGTATAATACCGCACACGTATGTTATAGTATAGAGTAGTGATGTATAATACCGCACACGTATGTTATAGTATAGAGTAGTGATGTATAATACCGCACACGTATGTTATAGTATAGAGTAGCGATGTATAATACCGCACACGTATGTTATAGTATAAAGTAGTGATGTATAATGCCGCACACGTATGTTATAGTATAGAGTAGTGATGTATAATACCGCACACGTATGTTATAGTATAAAGTAGAGATGTATAATACCGCACACGTATGTTATAGTATAGAGTAGTGTATATAATACCGCACACGTATGTTATAGTATAGAGTAGTGATGTATAATACCGCACACGTATGTTATAGTATAGAGTAGTGATGTATAATACCGCACACGTATGTGATAGTATAGAGTAGTGATGTATAATACAGCACACGTATGTTATAGTATAGAGTTGTGATGTATAATACACACACGTATGTTATAGTATAGAGTAGTGATGTATAATACCGCACACGTATGTTATAGTATAGAGTAGTGATGTATAATACCGCACACGTATGTTATAGTATAGAGTAGTGATGTATAATACCGCACACGTATGTTATAGTATAGATTTGTGATGTATAATACCGCAAACGTATGTTATAGTATAGAGTAGTGATGTATAATACCGCACACGTATGTTATAGTATAGAGTAGTGATGTATAATACCGCACACGTATGTTATAGTATAGATTTGTGATGTATAATACCGCAAACGTATGTTATAGTATAGAGTAGTGATGTATAATACCGCACACGTATGTTATAGTATAGAGTTGTGATGTATAATACCGCACACGTATGTTATAATACAGAGTAGTGATGTTTAATACCGCACACGTATGTTATAGTATAGAGTAGTGATGTATAATACCGCACACGTATGTTATAGTATAGAGTAGTGATGTATAATACCGCACACGTATGTTATAGTATAGAGTAGTGATGTATAATACCGCACACGTATGTTATAGTATAGAGTAGTGATGTATAAAACCGCACACGTATGTTATAGTATAGAGTTGTGATGTATAATACCGCACACGTATGCTATAATACAGAGTAGTGATGTTTAATACCGCACACGTTTGTTATAATATGGAGTAGTGATGTATAATACCGCACACGTATGTTATAGTATAGAGTAGTGATGTGTAATACCGCACACGTATGTTATAGTATAGAGTAGCGATGTATAATACCGCACACGTATGTTATAGTATAGAGTAATGATGTATAATACCGCACACGTATGTTATAGTACAGAGTAGTGATGTATAATACCGCACACGTATGTTATAGTATAGAGTAGTGATGTATAATACCGCACACGTATGTTATAGTATAGAGTAGTGATGTATAATACCGCACACGTATGTTATAGTATAGAGTAGTGATGTATAATGCCGCACACGTATGTTATAGTATAGAGTAGTGATGTATAATACCGCACACGTATGTTATAGTATAGAGTAGTGATGTATAATACCGCACACGTATGTTATAGTATAGAGTAGTGATGTATAATACCGCACACGTATGTTATAGTATAGAGTAGTGATGTATAATACCGCACACGTATGTTATAGTATAGAGTAGTGATGTATAATACCGCACACGTATGTTATAGTATAGATTTGTGATGTATAATACCGCAAACGTATGTTATAGTATAGAGTAGTGATGTATAAAACCGCACACGTATGTTATAGTATAGAGTTGTGATGTATAATACCGCACACGTATGCTATAATACAGAGTAGTGATGTTTAATACCGCACACGTTTGTTATAATATGGAGTAGTGATGTATAATACCGCACACGTATGTTATAGTATAGAGTAGTGATGTGTTATACCGCACACGTATGTTATAGTATAGAGTAGCGATGTATAATACCGCACACGTATGTTATAGTATAGAGTAATGATGTATAATACCGCACACGTATGTTATAGTACAGAGTAGTGATGTATAATACCGCACACGTATGTTATAGTATAGAGTAGTGATGTATAATACCGCACACGTATGTTATAGTATAGAGTAGTGATGTATAATACCGCACACGTATGTTATAGTATAGAGTAGTGATGTATAATACCGCACACGTATGTTATAGTACAGAGTAATGATGTATAATACCGCACACGTTTATTATAGTATAGAGTAATGATGTATAATACCGCACACGTATGTTATAGTATAGAGTAATGATGTATAATACCGCACACGTATGTTATAGTATAGAGTAGTGATGTATAATACCGCACACGTATGTTATAGTATAGAGTAATGATGTATAATACCGCACACGTATGTTATAGTATAGAGTTGTGATGTATAATACCACACACGTATGTTATAGTATAGAGTTGTGATGTATAATACCGCACACGTATGTTATAGTATAGAGTTATGATGTATAATACCGCACACGTATGTTATAGTATAGAGTAGTGATGTATAATACCGCACACGTATGTTATAGTATAGAGTAATGATGTATAATACCGCACACGTATGTTATAGTATAGTGTAGTGATGTATAATACCGCACACGTATGTTATAGTATAGAGTAATGATGTATAATACCGCACACGTATGTTATAGTATAGTGTAGTGATGTATAATACCGCACACGTATGTTATAATATAGAGTAATGATGTATAATACCGCACACGTATGTTATAGTATAGAGTAATGATGTATAATACCGCACACGTATGTTATAGTATAGAGTAGTGATGTATAATACCGCACACGTATGTTATAGTATAGAGTAGTGATGTATAATACCGCACACGTATGTTATAGTATAGAGTAGTGATGTATAATACCGCACACGTATGTTATAGTATGGAGTAGTGATGTATAATACCGCACACGTATGTTATAGTACAGAGTAGTGATGTATAATACCGCACACGTATGTTATAGTATAGAGTAGTGATGTATAATACCGCACACGTATGTTATAGTATAGAGTAGTGATGTATAATACCGCACACGTATGTTATAGTATGGAGTAGTGATGTATAATACCGCACACGTATGTTATAGTACAGAGTAGTGATGTTTAATACCGCACACGTATGTTATAGTATAGAGTAGTGATGTATAATACCGCACACGTATGTTATAGTATAGAGTAGTGATGTATAATAACGCACACGTATGTTATAGTATAGAGTAGTGATGTATAATAACGCACACGTATGTTATAGTATAGAGTAGTGATGTATAATACTGCACACGTATGTTATAGTATAGAGTAGTGATGTATAATACCGCACACGTATGTTATAGTATAGATTTGTGATGTACAATACCGCACACGTATGTTATAGTATAGAGTAGTGATGTATAATACCGCACACGTATGTTATAGTATAGAGTAGTGATGTATAATACTGCACACGTATGTTATAGTATAGAGTAGAGATGTATAATACCGCACACGTATGTTATAGTATGGAGTAATGATGTATAATACCGCACACGTATGTTATAGTATAGAGTAATGATGTATAATACCGCACACGTATGTTATAGTATAGAGTAGTGATGTATAATACTGCACACGTATGTTATAGTATAGATTTGTGATGTATAATACCGCACACGTATGTTATAGTATAGAGTAGTGATGTATAATAACGCACACGTATGTTATAGTATAGAGTAGTGATGTATAATACCGCACACGTATGTTATAGTATAGAGTAGTGATGTATAATACCGCACACGTATGTTATAGTATAAAGTAGTGATGTATAATACCGCACACGTATGTTATAGTATAGAGTAGTGATGTATAATACCGCACACGTATGTTATAGTATAGAGTAGTGATGTATAATACCGCACACGTATATTATAGTATAGAGTAGTGATGTATAATACCGCACACGTATGTTATAGTATAGAGTAGTGATGTATAATACCGCACACGTATGTTATAGTATAGAGTAGTGATGTATAATACTGCACACGTATGTTATAGTATAGAGTAGTGATGTATAATACCGCACACGTATGTTATAGTATAGAGTAGTAATGTATAATACCGCACACGTATGTTATAGTATAGAGTAGTAATGTATAATACCGCACACGTATGTTATAGTATAGAGTAGTGATGAATAATAACGCACACGTATGTTATAGTATAGAGTAGTGATGTATAATACCGCACACGTATGTTATAGTATAGAGTAGTGATGTATAATACCGCACACGTATGTTATAGTATAGAGTAGTGATGTATAATACCGCACACGTATGTTATAGTATAGAGTTGTGATGTATAATACCGCACACGTATGTTATAGTATAGAGTAGTGATGTATAATACCGCACACGTATGTTATAGTATAGAGTAGTGATGTATAATACCGCACACGTATGTTATAGTATAGAGTAGTGATGTATAATACCGCACACGTATGTTATAGTATAGATTAGTGATGTATAATACCGCACACGTATGTTATAGTATAGAGTAGCGATGTATAATACCGCACACGTATGTTATAGTATAGAGTAGTGATGTATAATACCGCACACGTATGTTATAGTATAGAGTAGTGATGTATAATACCGCACACGTATGTTATAGTATAGAGTAGCGATGTATAATACCGCACACGTATGTTATAGTATAGAGTAGCGATGTATAATACCGCACACGTATGTTATAGTATAGATTAGTGATGTATAATACCGCACACGTATGTTATAGTATAGAGTAGTGATGTATAATACCGCACACGTATGTTATAGTATAGAGTTGTGATGTATAATACCGCACACGTATGTTATAGTATAGAGTAGTGATGTATAATACCGCACACGTATGGTATAGTATAGAGTAGTGATGTATAATACCGCACACGTATGTTATAGTATAGAGTAGTGATGTATAATACCGCACACGTATGTTATAGTATAGAGTAGTGATGTATAATACCGCACACGTATGTTATAGTATAGAGTAGTGATGTATAATACCGCACACGTATGTTATAGTATAGAGTAATGATGTATAATACCGCACACGTATGTTATAGTATAGAGAAGAGATGTATAATACCGCACACGTATGTTATAGTATAGAGTAGTGATGTATAATACCGCACACGTATGTTATAGTATAGAGTAGTGATGTATAATACCGCACACGTATGTTATAGTATAGAGTTGTGATGTATAATACTGCACACGTATGTTATAGTATAGAGTTGTGATGTATAATACCGCACACGTATGTTATAGTATAGAGTAGTGATGTATAATACCGCACACGTATGGTATAGTATAGAGTAGTGATGTATAATACCGCACACGTATGTTATAGTATAGAGTAGTGATGAAATTATTTAGGCCTGTATTTACTAATCATTATTTTGCCTAAGTCATGACTTAGCTACATGTTTGAATTTTTGCATTTTAACGTTGCTACTTTCAGCTTTAAAATCCAATTGAAACTTCGTAAATAAGCTTATTTGTGTTAGTATGAAAAGTGTAACTTAGGCTTAAGTCATAACTTAGACTTAAGTATTGTTGGTGAATACGGACCGTGGGATCAATCTAAATAAGTATGTTATTACTGTGATTTAATCTTACGAGCTTAGCTTTTATAAAAAAAAATGGATCCAGGTTAGGATTTAACTCAGTCTACCAGTAGGGTTTATTCGGTCTTTAATGCTTGAAATTTAAATTCGTGAGATAAATTATGAAATGAAGTTGAGTGTGCAGATTTATCTTCCAGTTCGATAAGTCCATGTTAAATAAATAAATTACTATTTGTTTGTAACTGAATGTATTCAAGCACGTTCATCTTTCGATATGGCATACATCGTTTGGTTCAATGAATAAATTTGGACGAAATGACATTTTAAAGAAGATGCAATTTTCAAAGCATTTAGACAAGACATTATTTTGAAGTAAATTAGAAATATGCTTAGAGTCGCTCTAACTTGTAACAGAATAGGAATCTCGACAAGAATGCATATGTTTTGGGTTTTTTTGTTTACCGTTGTTGTTGTTTTTCCTGAATTTCTAGCAATCTGGTCCCAGTAACACCAACCTACATGTATCTTGAGGATACGCCATTTAACTTAATTAAATATCTAATGAAACAGGAAAAGTTTTCCCATTAAATTCATGAGTGAATGTTTCCATTTATATTAATTATACGCTGTGGTGACATTACCTTGTCGTAAAATACATTTTAATACTATTTAATTTCAATTAATAAAAGGATGGCCGTACACGCATTCTAACTTCCCAGTCCCTCGCGTATCATCCAGTCCCGGTCGGGATTCGGGGCGGTAACCTAATTGCAGAGAGGTGTTCCAGTTGTGAGGTTGGTTCAATTTTGAATGTTAGATGGTGTATTCCTCCACCAATTAGATCGCCAATATGGACATTATTGCGTCGGTGCAAGACTCTAAAGAACAACAAACAAAGCAGAGTTATTTAATTACAAACCACTTCCGATATTTATCAATAGTCACTTTGTTGCCAGGCACTTCTTGCCTATCGGTAACTTCATCCAGCAACAGGATTTATTGCACAAATGCGCAACCACTCTTTTCTCCAGTAAAGATCGTCTTTTACATGATTTATAACGATAAAACATTCTAGACCGAGCAGATTTACGATAGTATCCTAACGATTATATGATATACGCAGACTTAATGGAACCAACAAGTCAAGAGCATTCTTTTCAATATGTCGATAATGGTGCTGTTAGAACCAATGTTTTCTGTCTGTCAATTCGTGGGTTTACATTGTTCCTGTTCGTGACTATATTTACAACAGCAACTGTAACGGCTGATGTTAGATATCTCGAAATGTTATCGACAGGCTACATTGATGTAAGGCTGGAAATGAATTTAAATTAAAGGGCCATTTTCTAAACATTTGACTGCGATGATGAGAACATATATATATTATATATATAATAAATACACTACAAAAAATATGGTGGACACGTTTTTTCCCCCAGCATTTCTGAGAAAACCGATTTTCTTCAATATACACATGTCTTTGATACAGATTACTATAACTCGAGTTATATATATCTATTTAAGTGTCCTTTGTGTCCAAAACGTTTCGAAATTATTATTTCACAAAAAAACATATATTGTCATTTTAACAAAATCCCTTCAAATAATGCGATCAACTGTACCCCCCAAGGGGGCCCTACTTTCAACATGAACATTTTCACAATAAATCAAAACTTTCTCTTTTGAGAAATCACATCGACGATGTCGCGTTTTTTGTAACTTTGGTATTTCATCTATTGTTTTTAACAGAAACATGTGCCGCATCTTTGAAACAAGAAGGTGTGTAGCTAGTTTAAGGATGTGCAATTTTAACATATAGATGCACTTTGGTATTTAATTTGAAGCAAAATGTTATATAAGTATGTAATACATTATTGTTTAATTAATCTTATTTAGTGTACAATTTTATGATGCAAGGTACAGAGTTAAAGGTGGTATCATTATTGTTTGGATCATTTTTGTTAAGTAACCAGTTAAATAAGTCATTGTTTTCTGAAAATGTCCTACAAAATGTTGTTTATTGATGCCAGTGCTCTTTGTGAACAGTAAAACATTGATCCCCACTCGTCATTGCAAATTGGTATTTTCTATCTGAGCAACGCTGCAGAATTAGTTATTTTTAAACTAAGAAAACCACGTGACAACTTACTTTTGAGATCACATACTATCGTCATCCAAGTAATCCTCGCTGACGTCGACATCTTATTTTGGCAGACATCACTATCATGCTTATTTATAGATTTAGCAAGAAAAAATATTTAGAGTTTTTGCTTTTTTACAAGTTGTACTGCCTAACAATTGAGGAATTGTCCAAAATCAAACTTAATTATATAAGAACTAGGTCCAAATACACCCCACCCCTTCCGTCCAACCTTGGTAAACTATTGTTACAACATTTATTTATACAGACAAACTTGCGGATCCAATGTTTAAATTAATGACCTTAGAGTGTTCATTATCATAAATTAGCATATTTACAGTTTGTGGATAAATATAGTAGTTTAAGGAAGACAACTCCTGGTTCCGTCCGGACTGCGACAACTTAAGTCGTTAAAATGATAGTGTTATAGCTTAAGAAAATATAAGGGTGTGGTATCATGTCATGTGTTCACAGCATGTTATACACAGTAAAGGCAGCACTATATCTGCTACAAGTGGACACCGTCTCTAGATAACTGAAATACTGTTGGTGGGACGATAAACCCAATAAACAAACATGCTATACACAGTAAAGGCAGCACTATATCTGCTTCAAGTGGACACCGTCTCCAGATAACTGAAATACTGTTGGTGGGACGATAAACCCAGTAAAAATAACCACAATCATTGTTGAACGGGAGAGAAATGAAACCTGATGATGCGAACGTTGACTTTTCAAAAGATTGTCGCTTTCATACGACCCTGCTACAAAACCAATCAATTTCTAACTCTAATCACAACTCTCCTTGAACACACTGTCATCTGGAAATTGTCTAAAATTTCACTTTGAAAAAAATGTTTTTTTTTTCTTCATTTCCTGAAAATATTGCCCTTGCAAGTAATAGAAACCAGAAATTATTACAGTGAACTCATCACGAAAATCGTATAATTACATTTGAAAAGAGGTATTGTACCTTAATACTCGATTGGAACAAGATATTAGCATTATATGTGTATATTAACCATCATTAAAACCAAAATAAAGCACAGATTAAGCCGATATGATATACTCATTGACACAAGGAACGCGCCACTTTGCCAGCGACGTTCCCCGCAGTGTGCTCCCATCGGAGGCTCCGATTTTGCATTCTTTAAATATTTTTAAACACGTGCATTTTCAATCCATCGACTTGTGTCTTGTGCATAGTAGTTAGAAATGATTTCTGTCTGTAAATAAAGAGAATCTTGCCTGTTTAAGTATTTACAGGCAAGATTTAAGTTTCTTTAGGAAAGTTAAGTCTAGACTTGATGTTGTCATTATTGTTTATAATTTCAATCAGTGATCCATGATTCCTTTACGAATAAACGCAGAATTTCTCTTAGAAGTCGGATGCAATTTTAACGCCAAACAGTAATTCGTACAACACATTCTGAACTGCGGATTGTAAAATGTAGTCTGAAGAACAACCCCTTAAATCCAGAATGGCTTTACCACGAGTTTTTCGAAGGGAAAATGCCTCGTAATCACGAGACAACCAGCGAAGTTGCACTTCCGAGGCACCATTTTCTGTAAAAGTATAAACTAGACTCGCTTTACTGTCTCACTGGGATCGACACATGAAGAGTCATAGGACCCATAAAAGTTGATTAAATATCGACCATGCACTAATTTCGGATATAATTCAGATGTAAACCCCGTCTATGTAAACTGCCCTTTGGACATCGCGTTGCTATCTCACATGACTTTATAACTAGGATATGTCGAACATTAGGCTATTGCTACATAAATCGTACTTCAGGCCAAACGAGCGGTGTCTTTGCTTTTACAATTAGGAATTAGTTTCGACAGAGTAATTTACCAGATTGTAATGAACCTAACCTACTAAAGTGACATCTTTGTACATGCCGCTTATGTGTCCTGTATGAGGTATATGTATTGTATCGTCCGGGCTTAAGTTATTGAGTAAAAATTAATTGGGGAGAAGAACATGCATCCACTGTCTGAACAGAAAATGGGCATATCGTGAAAATCATATTGGCATTCCAACTTAAAAGGAAGTAAGGCAATCGTATGTTTGTTTCTGTGTTTCTTTGTCCCACCAACAGTATGTCAGATATTTGGAGACGGTGTTCACTAGAAGCAGATATAGTGCTGCCTCGAACAGATATAGTGCTTGAGCGTTACACTACCATTTTAACGACTTTGGAATGTCGCGGCCCGGGATAGAACCTGGGGCATTCCGTACCTGGAGCCGACGCTCTATCGATTGCGCTTTCAACAATGTTTTTGCATTCAGTTGCTATAATATTCATAAAATATATGTAAAATGTATTGTATTTAGTGATATGAAATTGTTTGACAATGATCTTTTCTCATCTTATGAACTCTCATGACAATTTATTTCATAAATGTGGCAGGTTTTGTGTTTTCTATGGTCATTGTCAAAAGCTTAGATTTGAGATGTTTGCATATCTGTCAAATTATATTTTCCTGAGTCTAAAAATGTACACATTTGCAACAGTGGCAGATAATCCCATCACCGCGTATGTTCGAGTAATGGTCCGGACGAGAACTTTTATGGGGGATGTTTTCAAGCGAACCTGCGGTACCCCGGTGTTTCTACCACGACATAAGTGGGGAGGGGGTGGGGTCTCCCTCCACCATTAATTAGCTGAACGCGCCAATAAGAGCATAATTGTGTCGGTGCGATGTAAGAAAAAACAAAACAACCTGTAGCCAACACTTTACCCACAAAAATATCCTAAAGAAAACGAATCTGAAGAAAACAAATACCGGTTACCAAGTGGAGCATTTTGGCGGCTCATGATGTTAATCATACATGTATATAATCCTACGTAGCTTTACGTTATGACGTCAAGTGTCAATTTGCATTTCTTAAACTATCATGAAAAGAAACTGATTGAACAGCCATTAGTTACACCCTGTCCCATTGGCTCAAATTTTGAAAACGTTTGCCAAACTTGGTGACGGGATGCAATTTTTAAATCTTAGGTGTAAAGTTTGTTTTTAATGTTGTTTAAACGTACAAAACGACGTCCATTTATAATAGTGGAGCCTGACCCAAGGCAAATGTCTTTGTAGAACCACTGAACCATGTAAAACAAAATACTTGTTTGTTTGATTTTTCTTCCGGAGTTTGGACTCACTTCATGTACATACTGATGTTTTATTGTGCAAATGTTGCTTATATGGCTGCTTTAAAATTATTTGTATATTGTTTTTGTGTATGTTTGAGGAACGTTGAGCTTAAAATTGTGCTGCTTCACATTATTCATAACTATGGATAATATGTTTGTAATTGATGTACAAATTCCGATATAAAACGTCTCGGTAACGGATCTTATTTTAAAGAATATGTCTTATTAAACAAGACTTTTCAGCCTTAATGGTCACGTTATATCGGCTAGACTTCATTTGTTAGCTTTAATGAATGCGTTAAATTGATTGCCTTTTAATATTATTTTGTTTAAACCTGTGTATGTTTTACTTTAAACTGTTGCTTGGTTACCAGATTGTGAACCAAAGTTAAATATTTGCTGTTTTCTTTCTTAAAATACTTTTTTCTTTTCTCATAGCTTTAGACTGCTTTCGCATAATATGCTTATGTTCCGTCTTTTGTTTTATGCGGATTGTCTTTATTTGGTGTCCGAAACTCAGATTCCCACTTGCTTTCAGCTTTTAAAGAAAACAAACGCTGAACGGTTCTCAACAGAAAATGCCAAAGTGTCACAACACTATTGCTAGTTCGGAATGTCATTTTATGTTTGAATCTCATGATTGTGGTTTATACACTTCGCTGAATGCTTTTGTGTGTGCTGCTGGTTTATATCTCTATGAATTATTCAAGACAAATGGTCCCCAAATCTACCGGAGCCATTATCTTTGACACTAGCTTCAAACCATAGCTTTCAGGTCAGCGCAATATATGCTTCGAAATGAAAACTTTCCTATAAATGGTTCGTGTTGTTGGCGTGTCATGTTTCAAGCTTTTTTTTAAACCTTCAGTAAGAATGAAAACTAAGGAGAATTCAAAGTAACATACGCTGTACATTATGAAACATATTTCTTGTGTCAGAATAAGCCCGATTTTGGTATATATTATCAAGCTTATTTTAGGCGCTATTCATGTACAAAGATGTTTTAAAATGTATTTAATCGGAAATGTACACAAAAGAGGAAAATGTCATTCAAAGGACTCCTACTTACGTTCATTATATAAATGACGGATTATTGTTAGAAAAACACGCCTACATTGTATATATAAAGCCTACATTAGAAAGCCACTTATAATGTGAAAAGACACTTCTCCGGTGAGATTCCCTTGGGCCCCAAACCTTTGACTGTATCTATAAATATCCTGCATCCATTTAAGTGTTTAACGATCGTTTACTAACCTCATGCCCTGCTATTGTTTAGTATTGTTTAGGCTTATGCAAATTGCATCAACATGATGGGGGCTGTCTGATCACGACCTACATTATTTGCTATATTTATGTCAGTGCATTTTAGCTACTTATTCGGATAAGTAAATAGATAACTAAGACTTAGAATTAGTTTAAATCGCAACATATTGAGCAGGCTAAGGTGGTAAAGGACAAGTTGTACAAGGAAACCTGTAAAATAAACGTAATGGCAGAGTCTTTTAAAGTCTGAGGAGATATGAAAGTTCAAAGAGGTTCGCATTAAAGTGGCATCAAGTATCCAGTACTTAAGTGTCTCTAGCCGGCCATCAAGAAATGGTAATACTTCCGATGCTTTTAAAGAGAAAGTAATACTTCTGCGCCGGTACATTTTAATTTCCGTTCAATTATGTGTTCGGTATTCGCATCACTGAATGCATGTTTTAGTAGGGAATCTAATTCTTGGTAATTTCGTCAACGGGTAGTATGTTACAACAGCTAATGCTTCAAACTATTAGGGAGGGGATGGCATTCCGGTGTATAGCAGTGGCTGGGAAAATTGTAGTTGAGTATACAAGATACAAAGTTGCTCAAACGGAAAATAAAATTAATTAAATTGTATGCATTAAGCCGAAACGGTTTATTTTGCGCATATTAGAACAACATCACTATAATTATATAAATACTCATATAAAGGAAAAATCTTGTTGAGATTGGGCTGAAGATCCTCTGACATTGGTCTGCTTTAATTGACACATTTACCTGAATCAAATCAGATATGGGTTGCCTCTTTCTTGTATAAATAAAACATTTAATAATTCGTAAACGCGTGTATTTTAAACCTCGTTCAGGTTTTATCCTGTACACATTACATTTACATTAATCGTATTTAATAACCCATTGTCTAAAACAAGAACTCATATTTCTTCTTAAATAACATTAAACTGTTAGGTGAACAGTTTGGTGTGTTGATAAGGTGTGTTTTTGTTGGTGGTTTTTGCTGTTGTTGTTTTGTGTGTTTTGTGTGTGGTGGTGGGTGGTGCATTTCGCTATACTGCAGAAATAAAAAGCATGTGACCATGGTGGAGTTCTGTTTGTCTACATCGATATGCAAAAATGACAAGCTCCACGTCAAAGTGTCCGACCACGTGTAATCCTGTCGGTTTCAATCAACTAAACTTCTTATTTGGGAGGAAGCTTTTGAGACTTTGAGACAGTAGTACTTGTAACAAAGCATCTAAAGGTCTGTGCAGAATATGAGTTCAACAGGCGTCGTCATAAAGGTTTGTCAAATGCTTATTTGAGTTTTCACTACATTGTTTTGCGCTTAGCACTCAATCCAAATCGTTTGATTTGGTTTCGTTTTGTTCGGTATTAAAGACATGGCAGCGACAGGTTATGGATGTTACCTGGACGTCATCTGTTATTGGTGGTGAAACACAAATGTCTGGGTATAACCGCAGACGACTGTACAATTGACAACGCGTTCTTTACAATTAATTTGTTTGATCCAACAGAAGTTCGATTATTTAGAGACAGCGTCCACTTGAAGCAGAGGTAGTGCTTCTTTGGCTGCGTATAGCATTCCGTGAAATATTCTTGCTTAAAGCGCATGCTCTCTGTGGCACCATGGTTGTCTCACATCCGTGGTCTTTCTTGTAAGCCTTTGTGTTGTAATCTGCTAACATCTATTAAATATCAACTGTACATAAGTAGTATAAGGCGGCAACATCTGAGTGGTCATATTGGAAAATCTTCCTCCCACATCAAGTGTCTTTGACAGGAGTCCACAAAAGTGTGAGATTACAGAAATCTTCTCTCTTGTCATTCACGTACAGACGTATGTTCCTATACCACTCCTCATTTATATATGGGCTTCTTAGTAGAGATAAATTAAAGGTTGTATTCCGAAGTGTGCCTATTTTAGGAACATGTGTCCCTTATTTACCAGTGTTTTTTGGGGGCATAATTTCGGTCTAAACGCATATTTGTATCCAGTTTAGACGGTTTTAAACATTTAAACATGGGTTTTAAACATTAAACATGGTACATGAAAGACAGTAAACATTGATTTAAACAATCCTTCTTAATTATTTGTTGTTGTTGTTTCAAATCTTTCAAAAGAATTATGAGGATTTTTGCAAAATATAGGACTCTACGTCAACGCCTTTAGCCTTCCGTTTACGTGCGAGTAGTTAAAGATAGGGGCCAGTTGTATAAACATGGTTAAATTTTAACCAATGGTTAAAGTTTGGTTCCCTAATACATTTTGGTTAACTTGCTGCTTAGCTATTGTATAAATGTTTTCGTTAATTTAACCAGTTACAATTTAAACCATTTTTGGTTAACTTTATTCAAGCAGTGGTCCCTATGTAAAAGTTATAACCAAAAATAACAATGGCCGCTAATGTAGCAGAACCAATGAGAATGTTGCACTGTGGATACTTTGGTTAATTTAACTTTTGCTTGAAATTAAACAGTTTGGTTATGTAGCAAAACAGTTAACTGTCTTTATACAAATATATAACCACTTTGGTTAACTAACCAAGGAAGTTAAAGTTAACTAGATGTTAACCAGTTAGAAAATAACCAAATGTTAATTTTAATTATACAATTGGCCCCGGGTGGTTTAGTCAAGTGACTTTGGTTTAAAAAAAAACACTAACTATGCGCCGTATGCAGAGAAAGTAAATACCTCTGTGAGATTGACAAAGATGGAATGTCAGACTTTCCCTACAACAATAAAGGTCTCAATGAATAATAGTTGACAGTACTTTTCAATAACAATCATTGAATAATTAATTTGATTGTTTGAGAATGAATGCTTGGGCCAAACTGTCGGATATGACAGTCACGTGGGGAAAAATGCACGATTTATATAATTTCTTTTTGCTTGGCAAAGTCTTGCGATACTTAGGCATGCAATAATTTAATTTATTGCAAAAGCATTGATCAATAAATAATATATTAAATGCACATGAAAATTGATCTCTGATCAATTAAAAATAATCGACAACAAACCGCATTTTCAGCGGATTACATGCTGGTGTCACTGTTTTAGATTCATAATTATCCCTAGTGTATATACATTGTGTCGCTAATCTTGGTAGATAGGGCGAATGTCGTTTATTTGCAAGGTTATCTATGTTGGATTTATAGGCTAAACGCATTTGGCCATGATTGTTTTGAAGTGTATGCCTTGTATGTCCATTTATACCTGTATAGATGCAGTTGATTCATGACAGTTGTGTAGAATTAAGTCACTGTGACATTTGTAAAAAAAACGGACCTGGTAGCGCAATCGGTGCATGTAGAGTGTCGGCTCCAGGTACGGGAGGCCCGAGGTTCGATCTCGGGCCACGACATACCGAAGTCGTTAAAATATTATTGGTATAGCTCCCTTACAACGCTCAAGCAAATATAAGGCTACTTCCACGACTCGTTCGCCCGGTGTCAGTATAATGTGACTGGGTATGTTATCATGCCGGGTGTTCACGCCATGTTATACACTGTGAAGGCAGCACTATATCTGTTTCAAGTGGACCCCGCCTCCAGATAACTGAAATACCGTTGGTGGGACGATATGTCCAACGAACATAAACATTTGTAAAAAGAAACATATAACAAGCATATTACTTATCAGTACCAGGTAACAAATCTCATATTAATATGTAAATATATAGCTGAATTTTATATCCATCTTATTATTTTGTGAAGAAGCAAGACAATTTTCCATATTGACAAAGATTTAAATAACTGAAAACGTATAAAACAATATCATACCATTTTCTCAGAGCTTAATGAAAGCTTAATAAGCATCAAAATCCACTTTCTGAAGCCACTTTCTTAAGCTATAGACATTTTTGGCCAAAACATTTGGGATAAGAGGACAAAATTTGTAAAATACAAATACGTGATGAGTAACTCGTAAAATCTGACGCTAAAAAATAAAAACTTAAGCGGGCTTGTCGCCTCCATTCTTTGCCACATTAGTTCCTTTTTATATCAAAATACAAAAAAAAAACACACAAAAAAAAGCAAAGCCTATCAAATTAGATGTAAAATTATGTACTCATCAATGTGCCATTGCAAAACAGACGGTTTGAACGTAGGTTTATACGACACATCAAATTCAACTTAGTCGGAAATTGCAATAGAGATCAATCTGGCAAGTCAATAAAGTTTGCCGCAGGCTGGGTACGAATAATTTCACAAATAACACGGAGCATTGCCGGGTGTTTCTTCGTCCTAAACATTTATGCATATTACCAAGCCTTTCTTTAATACGTAAATAATACAATGTCCTTTGAGTATTGCAAAATATGTCTTCTAAAGCACTTCTCCAGGAATACACATGCTAGCTAAATACAAACAATGTTGACGTGAAACCGCAACGTTTCAACTGTTTTATTTAGACTTTTAAAACGGGTTGCTATTTATTTTAAGATCTCACAAGTTTACATAAACAAAATCAGTTCCGTAAAAGATCCTAAAGTTATTGCCGTTTTAAATCTCCTGGGGAGTTTTACAGAAGATAAAAGACAAAGTTTGGACTCCAAGACAAAAGTTATAACGTCCGCAATCATAAATTTAAAGAGCCATGACAATGGATACAGCGAGAACATGTATTAATTAATCTCTATTGGAGAATGGCCGACACAATTAAGATGTAGTCCCACCCTCACCCCTCGTTGCTGAAGAGTGGGTTCGAGTTTCGGTTGAGCGAAGTGCCAAATGTGGGAAGCTCTTCAAGTGGACCTGAGGTGCGCCAGTGGTTCTACCCAGTCATTTATCCGAGGTCTGCATTCACACAAAAATCTAAAATCGCTGTAATGGACACCATTGGATCGATTCTATTAAAAACTTAAAACAAAAAATCAGCTACATTTTACTTCGGTTTAACCCTTAAATCATCATACATCAATTTACAACTAATTTAAATTTGATGGTTCTGTTTGTTCTGTCTGTCTGTTCTGTGGTGTAACATAGCTGTCATTATAGTTCCCCATGCTCCGTTATTTCTTGTAAATTACTCACAGGAACCCGTTTTAGACTAATCGCAGTCAGTTTACCATTCCCATGTTGCTCTCAGAGGTTTTGCAGTCTGGTTTTAAAATGGTTATTGTTTAAGAAAATAGTTCCAAGGTATCACAGGGACATCTTCAAAACTGCCAAAATGTCGTTTGAACGTTTCAAATAAGTCCTTTATATCCCTTTACTCCAATTAACAGATGTAGTTATTAATTACAATGTTGTGTCGACAACAATATTATTTCGAGCTGACTTAACAAGGCTTGATGCCGCCAACAAGAGAGCCTGCGTTGCAGAATTAAAGTGTCTTGAGATCGCCAGAGGGTAATTAATTGAAAAACGGCGGCACCAACTACTCGAAGATTAAATAAAATCTACGAGATTTTTTCCTCATGAAATGGGCGATTTACATTTTTTGTTGTTGTCGCTGACACCGTCACAAATATAAGACTTGTAGATAGCGGATTGAAGCGGCGTTGGCTTTACAAGCAATAAATATATAATATTGTTCATATTCCATGTTGTGTTATGACGTGGTTTAGTGCCGTCTTTCCTGGTCTGGTCGCTTTGAAACTCATTCGAACTTAGCTTGCCTTATCATCTCAAAGTCCCTCTTAAATGATGTTATCTTTGCAGAAAAAAAAATTATCCTTTAACAGCCGGGGATAAAAATACATCTTTAAATACATTTTGGAACTCTGAATGGTTAGCCGGCGATCGTTTCTATGGGCTTCATTGATAAGACAAAATAGAGCCTGAAGAATATTTGACTTTAATGCAATATTACAGAAAAGACCTTAACATACAAGGACTATCAAACATTATGCTGACGTACAATCGCATTTAAGATCATTCGAAAGATTGTGAGATGTTCGTCGAAAGCAGGAACAGGTTCCGATCATCCTCCGATAAAAAAAAAAATTAAAAAAAATAAAAATTACCAAGTATAATGTACTGTAACGTTGGTATCAGACAGTTTGGACTAAACTTTGTTTTCCAAAACAACCAAATAATTTCTTGTTACCTGAAAAGATCTCTCGAAATACTGTTTTTTGATGTCCAACACCTATGTTAAAAGTGAAGCATATCATTCCTCTTGTCATTTCAAGAATGTATTTCCTGTCTGAGCCACGCTGCACAGTTAGCTATTTTTTTTAAAACTAAGAAATTCACGTGACCGCATCATCCGAGTAACTCGCTAGGACGTAGATGTCTGTTTGAGACAGAAATCCCCAATGTGCCTATGTATATATATAAAAAAAACATTACGAGCGTTTTATTTAAAGGTCTGTAATGTCTAACAATCGAGGCTGTGTTCAGAATCGGTTGTACTTAGTCTTAAGTACGAGTTTATGAAGTTATTATGCCAAAATTCCTAAAACCAGGCATAAGATATTTTTCCAAGTATTTGATATAGGCAAATTGTTGCATAGCACTTTTAATGGCTCTTGGTCTTACGATTCTTATTGATATTGATGTGTGTTCGAGTCAAAGCTTCTTCAAATTGCACCGGAAATCAGTTGAACGATCGGACCTGGTAGCGTAATCGGTATCCTGATACAAAGACCCCTGCTTCGATCCCGGGCCTCGATTTACCAAATCCATTATAAATGGTAGTGGTTCAGTTCCCTTGCTTTTCTTACGCTCACGCAGATATAAGTGTGGCTCTTCGACCGGATAGCCCACTGTAAGGAAAATATGATCGGGTGTGGTATCATGCAAGGTATTCAAGGCAAGCTATACACATTGAAGGCAGCGCTATAGCTGCTGCAATTGGAAGCTTTTAGTAGGACAATTAACCTAACAAATAAATTTAAAAAATCTTATTTAGACGATATGGAGAACTTCGTGGCAGTTGGACAGCTCAGTACCCGGTAGGATTTCAACATTTGTGGGGCTGCCTACATTGACCCTTCTTAAAAAAAGTACCTTGCTTAAAAATGACATTACTGAGTAAGTGTTGGTAAGAGAAGTCCGCTTACAAGAGGTAGCCTCCAGGACATGTAACTCTTCACACTCCTCGGTCGTTGAGTCCCGCTTAGGCGCAGGACTTAATGTAAAAAAGTAAGTTAGCTGAATTGCATCGCGCAAGTGGTTCTACCCGGATATTTGTCTGGGTTCATCCTCTAAAAACAGGTGGATGCCAATGAAGACCATAATTTTATCGTTCGGTGTTTTTCTAAAACAAAATCAAACCGTAGGTTACTTTAAAGACATGGCCTTCTTCAATGAGATCACAGCCGGTCGCACCCAAACTACCTTTCCTCAACCCACAGTGTGAAGCCAGATAAGCCACAATCTAACTTCTAATCTTTGATATAAATCGTAAAAAAGTAATTTTTATCTGCTTAGAAACTTTATAATAAAGGCATCGAAAATGGTTTTCTTTAGAGTATCCTCTCCCAAGATAACACCACGCTGTGAGATCACAACAGGATACTTTATTAGTGTAGTATATACAGAGTTGTCATAGGGGAAGAGGTCGTAAAACAATAAAAAAAATTATTAGTCATACTTGATGAATAAGGGCTTAATGCACTGCCATTGGTCATTAACGCTCTAATCCCCTTCCCTTTTCTGATACTACTCCAGTATGAGGTTGTGTCCAGTTGGCAAAAAGCAGTACCCCCCCCCCCCCCCACATACACACACACACACACACACACACACACACACACATACACACACTTCCTTCCTTCCAACCCATTAACCTCTCACTGTGATCCCAGTGTGAAGACAGATAAGGCCACATTCCAGTTTTCAATGCCTTTAAGTTGCAAGAGGTTTTTTAACCATTTCCGCTAACATGCCTGATGGTTTTCAAAGTGATGCCCACAGTTTGTCAAATACATGTAATGCTATGTACCCATGTTGATGGTAATTTGTACATAATTTCTGCCTAAGCGTATAGCACGAGTAAAGACGATCTGTCTACTGCCACAATGGAAGGGAAATATCGTGAAAATCGATCAAAATGCTGACTCTTTCAAACCATTAAATAGAGCACGATTTATAGATGTCTGCCACTAAAGCAGTCTTCTACAGAGCCTTGCGCCTTCTGTTTACATGCGAGCAATAAGGGATAAGGTCTATTCAAGCACAGGGGCGGATCCAGAAAAAAAAATGTGATTGAGGTGGTATGCTACAGTGTTCACACCTATCCAGGGAATCAGTTATCATTGTTTTGCAGGACCTTTTTGGTAACAATTTCGAAAAATATCTTTAGTCCAAACTTCCATTTAACAAAATTGTGGTACCAAGACAAGTATGGTTTTCACACACACAAACGTGGCATCTAGAATCGGATTTACGAACAGACAGAAGATAATTGAATAACGGTCTTGCAGCGACACCTGACGCGTAAGATTAATTGAAATCTAAGTGTTTTGTCTCATCAGAGAAAAGCTCCCGGTGGTGTAGACGATTAACACCTTCTTCTGTCGCAGACGGCGCTACAAATTCCGATTTAAGACGGCAAATATATTGCGGATTGCAACGACAATGACTTTACAGGCGAGACAGAATGATCCCTTACTTTGTTTTTATTTTTTATCTATTTCTTTGATTGTCTTCTCTCTACTTCCACTGGTAATCTATTCTGTAACTGAAATGACATATTTCATGGCATTATCAGCTATGCTAACTTACAACTGATATGGTCAATTCAGGAATCTGAACAAACATTTCATAGCTTTCAATACATCTATATACATCGTCAAATACCAATTCGACATGCCCATTATTCCGTTAAAAGGCATCATTACACAAAAGTATAACAGGTTTCTGTATTCCCAAAGGATCTAGGCTTTCCGCGATATTCCGCGGCGATTTCATTCCGTGACTGATCGATAGAGATGTTACTGTCAAGGGGGGACCGTGGCATTAATTTGATTGCAGCGGTGCGGAAGGATTCGAATCGCTTGTATAATTCACCATGTTTGCTTTTCGACTAAACTGTGTTGGGATTTGCGACTTGGGAGAATGACAGATTACCATTCTAATCGGAATGTTTGACACTTATTCCATTGTCACCATGAGGAACACTTTGCCCACCGGTTTTTGTTTGTTTGTTTGTTTTGTAGCATCGCACCGACACAATTATAGTGATATTGGCGACAACAAGATGATTGTATTCTTGTAGGTAGACCGCAGACTTATGTTTGTGTAGAACCACCAACGCACCGCATGTTAGAAAACAACCACTCGGTAAGGGACAAAGGAATTACCCTTCAGAGACTCTAACTGCTCGGCCACTGCTCCCCATCGGCTTTTAGCTTCCTTTATCTTGTTCACTTACCCAAGTCCTTTGTATTCAGCATGTTCATGGTCTGACATTTGACTACTAAAACAACTTTAAACTTTACTACTGTTGCCTTTTTCTTACTGATTTACTGGTGCATTTTCTTTATTGATAAGTCATGTGTTATTCTTCCAGTGACGCGTTTCCTTTCTTGGCATATATGTATTTTATACTTTTTATTGAAGAAATACTATGGATCAAATATAAGGTTAAGCTCTATGTTCTGTTTATTTGCCATATGACAGGACAATCATTAGTTGAATAAAAGATATACCTGTACCTTTATCTAAACTCCCGTAAAATAAACTAGTACTAAGTAATGTTACCTTATAGGTCAAACATGTACAAAGGGCAAATCTATATTTAATTATATTTATTTATTTAACAAATAGTTCTTACGATTATTCTTATTAAATGTTAGCATGTAGTGTGTTTGTTTGTTTATTGGGTTTATCGTCCCACCAACAGTATTTCAGTTATCTGGAGACGGTGTCCACTTGAAGCAGATATAGTGCTGCCTTCACTGTGTATAGCATGCCGTGAACACCTGGCATGATACCACACCCATTCACATTGTCCTGACACCGGGTCAACCAGTCGTGGAACTATCCTTATATTTGCTTGAGCGTTAGCAAGGGAGCTATACCACTACCATTTTTAACGACTTTGGTATGTCGCGGCCCGGGATCGAACCCGGGGCCTCTCGTACCTGGAGGCGACGCTCTACCGATTGCGCTACCAGGTCCGGTGTAGTATGTAATAACAGTAAATATGTTGTTTTCTTTAAATCACTATTTTCCACAGGGTGTTTTCATTTAAGGCTACTTAGCCTTTAAATACTTCTTTTAGATTTACTGAAGTTTGTTGTTGTTTGTTTTTTGCAATGCGTATTGGGAAAGTCACGTGACGATTGTTAAAAGAACGGACGCCATATTTGTACAACCCTTACTCGGACTGTCACTTGTGTCAGCCATTCTGTTGTATATCTGCAATGTGAAAGCTACAAGATCTTTGGACGCTTCATTGGACCGCGTTTAAAATAGCCGCGGCGATTCCTCTAAGTATTTTGTAAACAATCGAAAAAGGCACGGTTTTTATCAGTAAAGAATGTAAACTTGTGCGTTATAGTCAGGAGTTATATTAGTAGTAACAAATACATGCGTCCACTACTTCATGTACTGAATTATCCACGGAACACAAATCTGATACTCGGCCTTCAAACGGAATTTTTGTTTGTATGCGATAATATCAGGGTTACTCATATAATAATAAGAAAAACAACAGCATTTTTTTAAACTTTCAACACAGTTGTTGGAAATTGTCTAAATGGTTCAGCCAAGTCTGAAGTCCTTTTCAAAGTGCATGCTCTTTAAAGGCAGTATTTAATAGTTTTGACCTTTTATCTTTTCTCAAACAACCACACGAACATTTATTATTTCTACATAAAAAGATCTTGCTAAATGCTTTTTATTGATGTCCTACATCTGTGTAAAAACGAGAAGCCTCACACTCCACTCGTCATGACAGACATGTATTTCCTATCTGAGCAATGTTGCATAGTTAGCTATTTTAAACTAAAGACATGTTTTTCCTATCTGAGCAATGCTGCATAGTTAGCTATTTTAAACTAAAGGCATGTTTTTCCTATCTGAGCAATGCTGCATAGTTAGCTATTTTAAACTAAAGACATGTTTTTCCTATCTGAGCAATGCTGCATAGTTAGCTATTTTAAACTAAAGGCATGTATTTCCTAC
Source organism: Sinonovacula constricta (assembly GCA_007844125.1). Lineage (NCBI taxonomy): Eukaryota > Metazoa > Mollusca > Bivalvia > Cardiida > Solecurtidae > Sinonovacula > Sinonovacula constricta. The sequence continues at coordinate 50,686,058 of CM017569.1, read as the reverse complement.
CCAAACAATGTTGCACGGTAAGCTTTTTTAAACTAAGAAATCCACGTGACCACTGTCTTTTAAATTCACGTTATATCATTATCAACCGGGTAATCCGCTTTGACGCGAGTATCCATTTTTTAGTACAAATCCCAATCGTGCTTATAGATAGAGTTAAAAAGAATGGACATTTCGAGGGAATCGTTCAGGATTGGTCGAACAAATGATGTACTGTTCCACATTGTTTTGTTGTTGTTTTTTTATTAAAGCATGTGTCAATAAAGATATTCTATCAAAGTCCCCCAAACAGAGATAATGTTTTGTTAATTGTATTTAAAATAAGCATACACCTCCCTATACCACCTTTGAATTTGTTGATGATTGTTTCTAAGGGGGGAAATAATAGACTGTTGATTGTCTTATAAATCGCTGCTATCTCGCACATGCTGACATCGGATATGCATCAAAGGAGATAGATAAAACTACTAAAGGAAATCGACCAGAAAATTACCTCGTATAGTAAACCACGTATGAACATTTGTAGGAGTAATCACATATTTTTCTCGTTATTTTACTCCGAACGTCTAGACAAGAGTTGTAATACTAAATCCAAACAAATGGAAATTCCGAGACAACATAAAAAAATCTCCCACTTATTTTTTCTAATGGTATTACAAATGTAAATTGTCTTGTTTAAGAGGAGCGTTTGTTGAATGTTGCATGTTTTATGATGTTTAATTTGTTTGTGTCGAGTAAGTAAGCAGACTTTGATTATGTAAATGATATTTAGTTTGTACTTATGCGTGTTCCGTTTTTTTTGTTATTTTTATGTTAAATCCATAAAGGCGTCCGTGGCGTAGCGGCAAGGTCGCCGATTTATATATCCCCTGACTACTTAGCCTCTCACCGCTTGGTTTCGAGTCCCGATCGGGGCGAACGATTCAATGTGGGAAGGTCTTACAGCTGACCTGTTGTGCGCCGGTGGTTCTATCTAGTTCTTTGTCTGGGGACTTCCTTCCACCAAAATAGCTTGACGTCGCTTTCAGGATTATAATTATAATTAGTCGCTGAGGTGTATTTCAAGATACAAAACTAATTCCCTTGTTTTGTATAATGCCAGTATTGTTCTAACAATGAGCATAAGAAATGAAACTGGATGTGGAGGTTTTCAATGACCTGTACCGATATTTCGTACTTTTTAAAATTCGTGTAAAATATTATTTAGACATTTAACGTAATGAAATAGCTCTACATAAAAATCCACTGTAAAATAGTAAATGTAAAATAAAGTCTCACAAGTAAAAATAAATGTTAACGTCCTGAGCCATAAAAATTGTGTTTCCCGAGCCATAGAAATCGTGTTTCCAAGCCATAGAAATCGTGTTTCTTTAGCCATCGTGTTTCCTGAGCCATAAAAATTGTGTTTCCTGAGCCATAAAAATCGTGTTTCCTGAGCCATAGAAATCGTGTTTCCTGAGCCATACAAATCGTGTCTTCTGAGCCATACAAATCGTGTCTCCTGAGCCATAAAAATTGTGTCGTCTTCTAAGGAAGCTTTTTAGAATTGCATTTGACAAGGTTAAGTTTAATACAATTGGTTTCAATTGGTTTCTGTGTAAAATAACAAGAGTTGTTTATTTCACAATTAACACTTAAGTCACAAAGGAAGACATTAAAAAACTGTGTTTAGAAATTACCTCTTTATTTAGAATGTATGCTTCATTTTTGCATACACAGTATAAATTATATCTAACACAGATGCTGTTTTGTCATATTTAAAAATAATGGCAAAATTTGACAATATGCTTATGTTTGTTTGAAATTGAAAATCCATCCTTATTATAACACTTAAAAAGAAAGAAAAATGAAGAGAAAGTCAACAGCAAAATTGGCATATCAGTGTTTAATCGCACATGTTTTGGTTTTAATATGAAAAGGTTGTGTATACATTGAATGATGCAAATTCAATTAGCCTTTAGAAATGTCAATTTCATTGCAAGCTAAATTTATATAGAATGTACAAATTTAAGACGCGATATTTTGCATCTGTGAGCACAAGTAACTCACAAGTCCTCGCTTAGTAAACATCATACATGAGATTCCGAAAACATAAAATTTCTTGTAACATTGCCATTTTGCGTATACACTGTAAACATTAAACTTAAACTACATCATAAGTAAGACCTCAATAATACTGGCGATACTCACACCAATTTACCCGACACTTATACGAATGTCAAAACAAAACTGCCTTGTCCTTTAGAACTGCCATCTTGACATGATTGATATAATTTCTAGTCCGATGATATAAAACAGGAACCTTTCGCGTTTCCTTATCCGTTTATCCCACCTACTTATCTCACATTTCGACTGTCTCTAATAATTATCGATTCACTTTCTGGAACAATAAATTCATTTGTTGGAAGCCTGCGCTTTTCGGTATCGGGAAACATATTGTGTTTTGCCGGACGGGATAATTAGGGATGAGATGTGGCATTGTGTCCGGATAATTGGAGCGTCTGCGAGAGACGGGGACTGTCAGCGGTTTACTTACAATGACCAGTCACACTTGTAGTCAGATTATCTCCAAATCGTAGATAATCCATTCAAAAGTCAGAATATGTCGATTGTTTTAAGGTTGTGACATGAGATTAGCCATAATGTCAGTATTTCATTCCAATACACGTTCACGTTTGTTTTATTTTGTTATTGTTTGAGTTTAAGATATTGCAAATAAAATCGCTCTCAGGTGTTGTTGACTGGTTGCCTATCGGACAACACGAGCATCAGCTAAATCTATGCTATTATCCGTGATAAAATGTGTTTCTACAACATCCTTCATAGAAATTTACCATTACAGCGTGATAAGATTAAGCAATGTTAACTATGGCTTAGATCCTTTAGAAAACTTGGCATTCCAAGACGGTAAAAGCCGGGATCTATGCGTAACATCTTGTTTTCAGTATTTCCTCACTATTAGAATTAATTGTACATATTCATCTAAAGTTAGTTTATCTTAAAATCTGTTAAAAAATACATAGGGCCATGTCATAATAAGCTATTCTGATCTTTTCTTTGCAGTTGTCGTACTCTGTGCTTCCGCAGACTCCGTGCGAAATATCATGATTAAAGCTCATGAATTGAACTTTGACAATGGCGAGTACGTCTTCTTCAACATCGACCTTTTTAGCAGGTAAGCTTTCTTTACTTTTAACTCGTACAGTGTTTATGGCTCTGACTCATATTACCAAGACGGTTGTAGATTCTAAATGTTCTACGACAAAATGCATGCATTATACACTGTCACTTGCTAGTCACGTTTTCTTTTTTGTTTAGAACGGGACGTTACTCTTACACTTGAAATTATACTTCATTAACCCCATTTTGGTAAAGAAATACATACAATGTTATCATACTGTCTGAGATAAGTAGGAGTCAAAGTGCTTTGGCATTGGCTTAAAAACAAGCAAAAAGAAAAGTGTAAAATTAAGAATGTTTCTTATACAGAGTTTACGGAAAGACCTACCCGCAAGGCATTCAACTAAAACCTTTATCTCTCGTTTTTGCCGTAGAACAAACATGATTTCGACAGGATTTGTTCACAAGCGTCAGTTTTGTAGATACGGTGGGATTTTAAAATATCTAAATGTTACATAAAACTGTCGTCAAACAAACACCTGGTAACAAAGAAACAATGATAAATAAAACCATCGGGAAAATAAATTTTAATTTCTTTAAAATGTTGTCGCCAGTGTGCAATAGCACCAGACTACTGATACTAAATTTGTGAAAACAAACGTAGTTCTAAAATGGTTGATAATTTGATGATAAATCCAAACTCACCGAATCAAAGAGGCGTGAAATAATTTTATACCGTATTCAGCTCACAATATATTAAACTTACGGTGAGGTCTATTCCTAGTTTGACAACGTATTCAGCTTACGTAAGTTGTAAACGTTGGATATGTACACATCCTTTTGAAATAATATTCAGTTTTATCCTACACGTACAACAGCTTATACGTTGATTGACCTTTATTTAACGTTTAGTAATTGATCGTATTCACGACTATCAAAACCGTCATCATCCTATTGGCTGATTTGTAAAATTAAGAAAATTGAGATTTATATGTATGCGAACACTTTTTGATGTAAAACAGATGGAGCACAGACACCAAACACACACACATCAATCACGCAGATGAAATAGTAAAGTTTCGAGGGAAAGAGCGACCACTTCCAGCTACCATCACCACCTATCTCCACTACCCAACCACTACCAAACCACTACCAGCTACCATCACCACCTATCTCCACCAGCCAACCACTACCAGCTACCATCACCACCTATCTCCACCACCCAACCACTACCAGCTACCATCACCACCTATCTCCACCACCCAACCACTACCAGCTACCATCACCACCTATCTCCACCAGCCAACCACTACCAGCTACCATCACCACCTATCTCCACCAGCCAACCACTACCAGCTACCATCACCACCTATCTCCACCACCCAACCATTACCAGCTACCATCACCACCTATCTCCACCACTTAACCACTACCAGCTACCATCACCACCTATCTTCACTACCCAACCACTACCAGCTACCATCACCACCTATCTCCACTAGCCAATCACTAGCAGCTAATATCACCACCTATCACCACCAGCCAACCACTACCAGCTACCATCACCACCTATCTCCACTACCCAACCACTACCAGCTACCATCACCACCTATCTCCACCAGCCAACCCATACCAGCTACCATCACCACCTATCCCTACTACCAAACCACTACCAGCTAACATCACGCCTATCTCCACCACCCAACCCCTACCACTTACCATCACCACTATTTTCACGACCCAACCACTACCAGCTACCATCACCAGCTATCTCCATCACCCAACCACTACCAGCTACCATCACCACGTATCTCCACCACTCAACCACTACCAGCTACCATCACCACCTATCCCCACTACCAAACCCCTACCAGCTACCATCACCACCTATCACCACCACCCAAACCACTACCAGCTACCATCACCACATATCTCCACCACCCAACCACTACCAGCTAACATCACCACCTATCTCCACAAGCCAACCACTACCAGCTACCATCACCACATATCTCCAACACCCAACCACTACTAGCTACCATCACCACCTATCTCCACTACCCAACCACTACCAGCTACCATTACCACTATGTCCACCACCCAACCACTACCAGCTACCATCACCACTATCTCCACCACCCAACCACTACCAGCAACCATCACCACTATCTCCACCACCCAACCACTACCAGCTACCATAACCACCTATCTCCACCACCCAACCACTACCAGCTACCATCACCACCTATCTCCACCACCCAACCACTACCAGTTACCATCACCACTATCTCCACCACCCAACCACTACCAGCTACCATCACCACTATTTCCACGACCCAACCACTACCAGCTATCATCACCACTATCTCTACCACCCAACCACTACCAGCTACCATTACCACTATCTCCACCACCTAACCACTACCACCTACCTCCACCACCCAACCACTACCCAACCACTACCAGCTACCATCACCACCTATCTCCACCACCCAACCACTACCAGCTACCATCACCACCTATCTCAACCACCCAACCACTACAAGCTACCATCACCACCTATCTCCACCACCAAACCCCTACCAGCTTCCATCACCACCTATCGCCACCACCCAACCACTACCAGCTACCATCACCACTATCTCCACCACCCAAACCACTACCAGCTACTATCACCACTATCTCCACCACCCAACCACTACCAGCTACCATCACCACCTATCTTCACCACCCAACCACTACCAGCTACCATCACCACTATCTCCACCACCCAACCACTACCAGCTACCATCACCACCTATCACCACTACCCAACCACTACCAGCTACCATCACCACCTATCATCACTACCAAACTACTACCAGCTACCATCACAACCTACCTCTACTATCCAGCCACTACCAGCTACCATCACCACCTATCTCCACCACCCAACCCCTACCACTTACCATCACCACTATTTTCACGACCCAACCACTACCAGCTACCATCACCAGCTATCTCCATCACCTAACCACTACCAGCTACCATCACCACGTATCTCCACCACTCAACCACTACCAGCTACCATCACCACCTATCCCCACTACCAAACCCCTACCAGCTACCATCACCACCTATCACCACCACCCAAACCACTACCAGCTACCATCACCACATATCTCCACCACCCAACCACTACCAGCTAACATCACCACCTATCTCCACAAGCCAACCACTACCAGCTACCATCACCACATATCTCCAACACCCAACCACTACCAGCTACCATCACCACCTATCTCCACTACCCAACCACTACCAGCTACCATTACCACTATGTCCACCACCCAACCACTACCAGCTACCATCACCACTATCTCCACCACCCAACCACTACCAGCAACCATCACCACTATCTCCACCACCCAACCACTACCAGCTACCATCACCACCTATCTCCACCACCCAACCACTACCAGCTACCATCACCACCTATCTCCACCACCCAACCACTACCAGTTACCATCACCACTATCTCCACCACCCAACCACTACCAGCTACCATCACCACTATTTCCACGACCCAACCACTACCAGCTATCATCACCACTATCTCCACCATCCAACCACTACCAGCTACCATCACCACTATCTCTACCACCCAACCACTACCAGCTACCATTACCACTATCTCCACCACCCAACCACTACCACCTACCTCCACCACCCAACCACTACCCAACCACTACCAGCTACCATCACCACCTATCTCCACCACCCAACCACTACCAGCTACCATCACCACCTATCTCCACCACCCAACCACTACAAGCTACCATCACCACCTATCTCCACCACCAAACCCCTACCAGCTTCCATCACCACCTATCGCCACCACCCAACCACTACCAGCTACCATCACCACTATCTCCACCACCCAAACCACTACCAGCTACTATCACCACTATCTCCACCACCCAACCACTACCAGCTACCATCACCACCTATCTTCACCACCCAACCACTACCAGCTACCATCACCACTATCTCCACCACCCAACCACTACCAGCTACCATCACCACCTATCACCACTACCCAACCACTACCAGCTACCATCACCACCTATCATCACTACCAAACTACTACCAGCTACCATCACAACCTACCTCTACTATCCAGCCACTACCAGCTACCATCACCACCTATCTCCACTACCCAACCACTACCCAACCACTACCAGCTACCATCACCACCTATCTCCACCAGCCAACCACTACCAGCTACCATCACCACCTATCTCCACCACCCAACCATTACCAGCTATCATCACCACCTATCATCACTACCAAACTACTACCAGCTACCATCACCACCTACCTCTACTATCCAGCCACTACCAGTTACCATCACCACCTATCTCCACTACCCAACCACTACCCAACCACTACCAGCTACCATCACCACCTATCTCCACCAGCCAACCACTACCAGCTACCATCACCACCTATCTTCACTACCCAACCACTACCAGCTACCATCACCACCTATCTCCACTAGCCAATCACTAGCAGCTAATATCACCACCTATCACCACCAGCCAACCACTACCAGCTACCATCACCACCTATCTCCACTACCCAACCACTACCAGCTACCATCACCACCTATCTCCACCAGCCAACCCATACCAGCTACCATCACCACCTATCCCTACTACCAAACCACTACCAGCTAACATCACGCCTATCTCCACCACCAAACCCCTACCACTTACCATCACCACTATTTTCACGACCCAACCACTACCAGCTACCATCACCAGCTATCTCCACCACCCAACCACTACCAGCTACCATCACCACCTATCTCCACCACTCAACCACTACCAGCTACCATCACCACATATCCCCACTACCAAACCCCTACCAGCTACCATCACCACCTATCACCACCACCCAAACCACTACCAGCTACCATCACCACATATCTCCACCACTCAACCACTACCAGCTAACATCACCACCTATCTCCACCAGCCAACCACTACCAGCTACCATCACTACATATCTCCAACACCCAACCACTACCAGCTACCATCACCACCTATCTCCACTACCCAACCACTACCAGCTACCATTACCACTATGTCCACCACCCAACCACTACCAGCTACCATCACCACTATCTCCACCACCCAACCACTACCAGCAACCATCACCACTATCTCCACCACCCAACCACTACCAGCTACCACCACCACTATCTCCACCACCCAACCACTACCAGCTACCATCACCACCTATCTCCACCACCCAACCACTACCAGTTACCATCACCACTATCTCCACCACCCAACCACTACCAGCTACCATCACCACTATCTCCACGACCCAACCACTACCAGCTATCATCACCACTATCTCCACCACCCAACCACTACCAGCTACCATCACCACTATCTCCACCACCCAACCACTACCAGCTACCATTACCACTATCTCCACCACCCAACCACTACCACCTACCTCCACCACCCAACCACTACCCAACCACTACCAGCTACCATCACCACCTATCTCCACCACCCAACCACTACCAGCTACCATCACCACCTATCTCCACCACCCAACCACTACAAGCTACCATCACCACCTATCTCCACCACCAAACCCCTACCAGCTACCATCACCACCTATCGCCACCACCCAACCACTACCAGCTACCATCACCACTATCTCCACCACCCAAACCACTACCAGCTACTATCACCACTATCTCCTCCACCCAACCACTACCAGCTACCATCACCACCTATCTTCACCACCCAACCACTACCAGCTACCATCACCACTATCTCCACCACCCAACCACTACCAGCTACCATCACCACCTATCACCACTACCCAACCACTACCAGCTACCATCACCACCTATCATCACTACCAAACTACTACCAGCTACCATCACCACCTACCTCTACTATCCAGCCACTACCAGCTACCATCACCACCTATCTCCACTACCCAACCACTACCTAACCACTACCAGCTACCATCCCCACCTATCTCCACCAGCCAACCACTACCAGCTACCATCACCACCTATCTCCACCACCCAACCATTACCAGCTACCATCACCACCTCTCACCACTACCAAACCACTACCAGCTACCATCACCACCTACCTCCACCACCCAACCATTACCAGCTACCTTAACCACCTATCACCACCACCCAACTATTACCACAACCATGCCCTCCCCCCCCCCCCCACCATTGATACAACCACTACCACTTTAACATACCCATACATCATAAGACTATAAATAAAGTAAAATCTTTAAATTACATTTGAATGCTTTTTACATTTTAAAACACGACTTGTTTTAACAGGAAAAAGTCAACCATCCGAGTTTTCACTAACATTTGCATTTTCACGATCGTGCTAAAATCATGTCTAGACCTACTGACATGTGGAGAAACCATACATCACGTTTTGTCTATGGACCAACTCAAGGAAACATAAATACCACTGCTGCTGCAGAGCTAAGGTGTCGCAAGATGCGGAGAATATCATGGATGAGCAGATCTTCCTTTGTAATTGCAGACCGTGCTTTTACTTATGGAATGTACTACTGTTATGTCATTTTAGATAAATATAATGAACATCTTATTGTGACAAACACCTATAACACAAGTATCAAAATCTATCTTTTATGTGGGGGTCATGAGATATTAGAACTGGACCTGGAAGCGCAATTGGTACAGCGTCGGTTCTAGGTATGGGAAGCCCCGGGTTCGAACCTGGACCGCGACATACTAAAGTCATAGAAAATAGTAGTGGTATATCTCACTTGCTAACGCTCAGGCAAATATAAGGGTAGTTCCACGACTAGCTGGTCCAGTGTCAGGATAATGAGATAATGCTATACACAGTGAAAGGCAGCACTATATCTGATTCAAGTGGACGTCGTCTCCAGATAATTGAAATACGGTTGGTGGGATGATAAACCCAATAAACCAGCATACGTTATTAAATTTTCATCATTGATATGTTGTCGTCATCAAAACCATCATTTAGAAAGGTCGATAGCCTTTTAAAACAGTTTGGGTTTCATCAGGTCATTACCGAAGCAACACATTTTACAGAACAGTCAGAATCGTTAATAGATTTAGTCATAGTATCAAACGTTGATAACGTTGGTATGTTATTCACTCAGGTGTAATGGAACATTTCCTTCCACAAGATGTTCGATACCACTGTCCGATTTTTGTTCTACTTTATTTCACGTCACCTAAACATAAATCGTTTTATCGAGAGATATGGAAATATGAACAAGGGGATTATGATAAGCTTCGTTCAGATATAGGACTATGCAGCTGGGACATGTGCAAAGATGAAGATATTGATGTATACACAACAAATGTCACGAATCGAATATTATACATTGCCAAAAATAACATACCTAATAAAATGATTAGAATTAACCCTAATGACTCTCCCTGGATAACTTCTGAAATTAAACGTAATATTAGAAAGCGTAAACGCCTTTACAGAAAAGCCAAAATTACACAATCTATGCACTGCTGGCAACGTTTTCGGTCTTTAAGAAACGGAATTATATCTCTTATTCGTAAATCAAAAACTGAATACTATAATAAAAAGGCCGAAAAGTTAAAAACTTGTGAACCATCATCCAAAGAGTTTTGGAAAGTTCTTAATTCATTTATACATGCCTCATCCAAGCAATCAATTCCACCACTCCTAGACCCCAGTACCAACAACCCTACATCAAATGATTATGATAAAGCTAATTTACTCAACAATTTTTTCCTTAGTCAGACAGTTATTGATGACAACTATAAGCCCATATCATCAGACATAACCCAAATGAACAATACAATTGAACATATATCATTAAATCCTCGGGAAGTAGAGGAAGCCCTGAAGTCATTACCACTAGGAAAAGCTGTAGGGCCCGATGGCCTAAACAATAAAGTATTAATTGAAGCATCTAAAGAATTATCTTTCCCTTTGTGTGACTTATTTAACAAATCATTACAGCTAAGTAAATTACCCAGTAAATGGAAAGAAGCAAACATTACGCCAGTATTTAAGAAAGGTGACGCCTCTTTACCTATCAACTACAGACCTATATCACTGCTAAACACACTTGAAAAGGTGTTTGAACGTCTTATCTATAAACACACATTTAACCATCTTAAAGTCTGTCACTTCTTTACACCTCATCAATCTGGATTCTTACCAGGTGATTCTCCTGTAAACCAGCTAACTTTTATCTATAATAACTGCTGCAAAGCCCTTGATGATGGACTGGAGGTTAGAACTGTATTTTTTTATATTAATAAGGCCTTTGACAAAGTTTGGCATAAGAGTCTACTAGCCAAACTGAGTTCTGCTGGGATAAAAGGCCGGCTCTTGTCCTGGTTTGCTGATTATTTGACTTTGCGGCGGCAAAGAGTTGTTCTTCCTGGTGCTATTTCGGATTGGGTCACTATTAAAGCAGATGTCCCGCAGGGATCTATATTGGGACCAATGCTTTTTCTTATTTATATTAATGATGTTGTTGATGGTATTGAGTCCAATATTAATCTCTTTGCAGACGATACAAGTCTTTACTATATTTCTCAGGATGCAGAAACTGCTGCAAAAACCATACAAAATGACATAAATAAAATAGGCGTATGGGATAAAAATGGCTGGTTAGCTTCAACCCATCTAAATCAGAATCACTTATAATATCCCGAAAAAGAACATCAAACCATCCTCCTTTAGCAATGTACGGACAAACCATCCCTGAGGTTACTGAGCATAAGCAACTTGGCATAATTTTGACAAAGGATTGTTCATGGAACTCTCACATTAATTATATAAAATCAAAAGCTTGGCAGCGTGTCAATATTCTACGTAAATACAAATTTACACTGGACCGCAGGGCACTAGATACTATGTATTTTTCATATATCCGACCTATTCTCGAATATGGCGATGTTGTCTGGAGCAATTGTGTAGGATATGAATCTGAACATCTAGAAAATATCCAAAACGAATGTGCTCGTATTGTTTCTGGTTCCACTAAACTTGTCAGTATAAATGCATTACACAGCGAGATCGGTTGGGATCCTCTTTCTGACAGAAGAAGAAATCAATGTTTAGTGTTGTTTTATAAGATACTGAATGGCCTTACTCCTGATTACTTGTCCTCATTAATCCCTAGTAGCGTGTCGAATGCCCGAATTCAGTTACGCAACAACTGTAATGTTGCTGGAGTATTTGCACGAACAACTTCATATTTTAATTCATTCCTCCCTTCTGTCATACGTGAGTGGAATAATCTATCACCTGATATACGTAATGCTCCAACACTAAATTCGTTTAAAGAAAAAATAAGTACAAATACAATTAAACCTCCGTTATACTTTTACACAGGAAATAGACGAGCTCAAATATTACACTCACGGCTACGAACAAAATGTAGTTCACTAAAACACCACCTCTTTCGTAAGGGAATTGTACCAAATCCACACTGTATATGTGGTAGTGTAGAAACTAACCAACACTTCTTTACCGAATGTCCATTATACTCCCAACAAAGGCTAGCCATGTTCAAATCACTGGAAAACTACAACATCAATGTCGATACACTTTTATTTGGTAATGTTAACATGACCCTTAGTCAAAACTATGCTATTTTCCATACTGTTCAGAAATATATTTCTGATACTAAAAGATGTGAAGTGTACTATATCAACCAGTAGACACGGTAGACCCCTCCGTCTCTCTTTCTCTCTCTCTTTCTCTCCCTCTTTCTCTACACCCTCTCTCCATCTCATTTATGTGTAAACTCTATATACCTGCATACTTCTCTTATTTAAATTTAGTACATTTATATTTGTCTAAAACTGTAAATTGAAACTGTTATTCGAACGCCTAGTTCTTATACTTTCTTGCAAAAGTATACAACCACTGTATTTACATGTTGTATTGTATATTGATCTAAGGAAATGAACATTATAAGCTTTGCTTTCGTTCAAATCCTCTCTCTACTTGTATGTATATCCTGTGTTTGTGTACCGCAAATGTATTGTAAAATATGAGAATAAATATGTTTAAACTAAACCCAATAAACCAGCATAAGTTATTAAATTTTCATCATTGACTGCTACATTTATATTTTCTTACTGCCGGATGCATTTACATTGTATATCCCTTCCTTAGTTATTGCTTTCCATTGTTAACGCTCGGAACACGCGCCCTTTTCCTTAAGGAACATTGTCAAGCTACCACCAAGCCAAACCGCTGAGGGTGCATGTCTGACGACTAGCAGATCATAAACAACTATTCCACGGAAAGTTCCGCTTACAGTAGCAGCGACAATAAATAATTTTTTATGCATGAAATTTGTTTCTATAATAGCAATCTTTCAACATGCGAATAGATACATCATCAACTATCATTCAGACTACTAGCTACCAATTTTAGATTTTTGTTCTCTACACAATGCTTGACAAACAATTCTATCGACAAAAGCAAAATTATTAATGATATTTGCCTTATAACAATGTATTACCTTTTCTGGATTTAATCATCAATCATATCTTTGTCGCCCATTTAGTCCTGAATGTAATAATAGGTTAGATCTACAACACATCACTCATAATGCTTAAATCCTATTGAACAACCTGCATTCATGAAACAAATGTCAACAAACGGGGTTACAAATTGCACACAAACATGTTAAATTGAACTAAAATCATGAGACGCTTTGTTTACACGTTACGTCATAGATGTTAATAAATTATAGTCTTTTTTATTGATTTCCCGTGTTTTTGTAGATGATTTATTTGCACTGGAATTTGTTATTGTCTGTTATTTGTATTGCATGCTAAATTGCTCATTAACCGCTTAGAGCGGTAGTGGGTTGAATGAAATTGTGCTGAGTTGAGTTGTTTAAAAAACATTTGAAATGGAACCATTAATTGGTACAAGATTGCCTTGACGGTATGTCTGGTGTAAAAAACCGTCGCTCAGAAGGTTTTCTGGAAGACCTTTCAACATGAAAGCTCTCATCCCCACCCGAACTCTCGCAGTAAAGGGCAGAAAAGTTGTGTGACATAGATTCTAACCGTTCCGGCCTCAGTCGACCATAATTCATACCTACAAACTTAAGTAAAAGATGTGTGATCGATTTGACAATGGGGACGTCTTCATTTTCTATTCATATTTTTATAGTTATATAAAGACAAGACGTTAAAATGTTTTTATAAGGTTCCTATCTCGAAGCTTGCTTAATTTTGTACAAGTGTATAAACATCGGTGTATGTTCCGGATTGCAAATCAGATTAAAGGCATTGGAATAGACTTAACAAACTTAACTCACGCAAGCATAGTTTAGCAATGATTAAACTAAATTTCGCAGGAAAACATCTAAAAGCTATTCGATAAAACGCATATGAGATATCCATAACGCTTTCCCTGTTTGTACCTGGCATGAAAGATAAAAAAGGAGTAAAAAATAATTGTTGCAATAGCGAAAGGTAGATATTAATGAAAAGTTACAGCATTTTGATTCAGATCTGATATTCTACCCATGTTATACGGAAGAAATGCGTAAGCAATCATTCGAAGTACGCGTGACACTGCAGAACTACGCCTGCAGTGCCCAACAATAATGGGGATAGTGCATTATATACATACGTCCGATAAAATATTTACTAACAGCTTATTTCAAATTAAGGAAAACATTCTGTGCTGTGTTAAATAAAATATACAATCACGTCTAGACGTATCAACATCTAAGGAAATATAGTACTGACAGATCTCCTGGGTGTAATGTACGATACATCAAGACTTGTCACATCAATGTACCCCTTGGGTTTAAGGAGCAAGAATAATTGGTCCGTTTGCGTTCACTAAGTCTTGTTTTATTTGGTCTTCGGAAACTCAATGTATTTCGCATACAATTTGGGTTACAAGTCACGAATACGTTTATATAAGCTACAGCTACAGCGTACTTTGCTGACATCTTACTTAATAGCCTTTAAGATTCGCCAGACATACAAGTCGGCATACACCAGACCTATTAGCTAATCGGTAGAGTGTCTGCTCCAGGTACGGTAGGCCCCGGACACGAACAGGTGTCGCGACATACCCAAAACGTTAAAATAACGCTTAAGCAAATTTAAGGTTAGTTCCACGACTGCTCGGCCTTGTGTCAGGTAAATGTGACTGTGTGAGTAGCATGCCATGTGTCCTTAGCATGTTGTATTTAATGAAGACAGAACTATATCGGCTTAAGGTAGATACCGTCTCGAAAAAGATAAAATAGCGTTGCTTGGACGATAAACTCAATAAAAAACAATTCGACACCTAGCTATGTATTATCGAACATAGATGTATAGGTTTCGTCTTTTCTTCCGAAAGTCAATTTGCATGACTATACGAATTATTTTACTCAACTGGTTGCGCATGTGGTGCAGCATCGGCCCAAGGTAAGGATTCAATAATCCGAGTCGCGACATACCATAGTCTTTAAAATGGTAGGGGTGTAGCCGAATCGCTTCATACTCAAACAAATAAAAGTATAGTTCCACGACTGATCGGTGCAGTGTCTGGATTATGTGACTGAGTGTGAAATGCTTATGTTCACGACATGCTAAACACAGTGTAAGCAACAATTTGTTTGTAAAATGAAAAAGATTCTTAGTCTTTATCAGTTAGATAATACTAGCCAGATGTTTATCAAAAGATTATAAACCTGTTCAAATCTTAATCAGCGCCAATTCTTAATCCGCTACTGGACAGAATCCCGATCAACAACCAAGAAAATTATGTTTTATCTTGAAATATTTCGGTGTTGCACTATTCTATAGACAAAATATATCGCTTTGTCTCTGCAAATAGGCTTTTTATTTATTTTATTTAAGTTGAGGGACGCCCGTGGCTGAGCGTTTAACTCCTCAGCCCCTTAGCTCGTGGGTTAGAGTATGGACAGGGGGCGACAACTTTCATGTGGGTAGGTCCTCCAGCTGATCTTCTGTGCGCCGGTGGGTCTACCCAAACATATGTCTGGGGTCTTTCTCAACCAATATCTAGCTGGACACCGGTACGATGTAACAAAAAGCAAAAACAAAACTAAACCAAAATCGAAGAATAACCAAGTGCAACATCAGACTTAAAAAACAAATTCCACGTTTCATTAACATCCTCTGATAAATATTCAATTTGGTTACAATCGTTATTCATTTGAATAAATGACCGTTTTCAATTAAGAGATGCCGTGTGTCTGTTGTTTCTAATTTTTAACAATTATAACTAAAATCTATTAAACATGAATAGTGTTCTTTTCTATAAAACATATTAAATATTTTCTATGTATTACCTATTTCGAACGAAAAAGTTCAGATAACATTTATAGGTTGCCTTGGTTACGTCAATTATATTATCTGTTGGTTTTTAAGAGATTTGAATATGTCATTCACTTTTTGTCTTTCATTAAATTAAGTCTCACCAGGAAATCGTCAAAAGCTTTTAAATGAAACGCAAATAAATTATTTATTAACTGCTCTGGCCTTTTGTACAAGGTTTGAAATTTTAAAAAAGCCGCTCTAGTTATGATAATAACAACAATTTACTAAAACCATTGTGTTGTTGTTTTGTTTGTGGGTTGTTGTTGTTTTGTTGCTATTGTTGGGTGTGTTTTGGGGGGAGTTGTGGGAGTACAGGCTTACAGCTAACGTAATATTTTACGTTCTATTTAAGAATATGTTTGGTTTAGTTTTTGGACATTTTGAGTGTAAATGTCGTTTATTCCACCTTATTCAGGTCAGAAGTTGTCCTTCCGATTGATTATGACCTAGTGACGTCACATACAGATGTTGCCTTCAATTGTTTCCAAAGTAACGGTTTCATGACCCCGACCATTTTATTACAAGTGTTGTTTTTTAGGGAATTTAATGTTCACGTGACAATTTGATAAGGTCGTGCGAGATTGAAAAAAAAGTGAAATCCGAAGATTTTTATAAAGAAATTATATTTTACCCTAAGCGTGTTGTCAGTTCAATCCTAAAACACTTTAGACGATCTCATGTTTTTAGCAATCTGAAATGCAGTTATCTTTCCTTTTCTTTTTCTTTTTTATTTGTTTTTCTTTTTTTGTGACAAACCATCTTTTTGCGGATGGTGTTTTTGTTCTAAAGATTTGTTTATTTCTATATTTCGCTATAGACACTTTATCGTTGCCTTCGACAATTTTAAGCATACACCTTTTGTGCTTGTTGCTTTACGTGGTCATGTTCATTGACCTTACTTAAGCATACCGTGGTTCAATGACATAAGAACCTTTCTTTACTTAAACAATTAAATTCTGTTTGGCTCTGTAATCTCCCTTTTTGACGTCGCTTTTTCTCCATTGGTTATGGTTTCTCATAGGTTAAGTTTGTTTATTGGGTTTATCGTCCTATCAACCGTATTTCATTTTTCTGGAGACGGTGTCCACTTGAAGCAGATATAGTGCTGCCTTCACTGTGTATAGCATGCCGTGAACACCTGGCATGATACCACACCCAGTCACATTATCCTGACACCGGGCCAACCAGTCGTGGAACTACCCTTATATATGCTTGAGCGTTAGCAAGAGAGCTATACCACTTCCAATTGTTACGACGTTGGTAGGTTGCGGTCGGTCTTCAATCCCGGGGTCTCTTGTACCTGGAGCCGGTTCTCTACTGATTGCGCTACGAGATCCGGTGATAGGTTAAGTAACGATGTGTTTACATTACTATTAAACACTAACGAAGGTAGAGCGCGCCGTCTACTGACAGCTCTTGATTATCATTTTGAATCTAGCATCGACTAAATAAACACCGCGGTCTAATTCTTCTTTTTGCGAGTCTACTCTCGCTTGGAGAGTCTCAGGGGAAATCTCACGTAATTATAGTATTTATGATTTACCCTCTAGTCATTAAGAGGATTTCAAGACGTTGACAACACTGGCCGCAAAGAAACTTCTAGGGTCTTCATGGTGTCAGCTGTATGATGAGCTGTTTATTTTTTATTAACAATATGAGATAAAACTCCGCTATTTATGTTCGTTATATTGATGTTAGTTGTTATTTATAGAATCACAGATAACTAGTCTTCAAGCAGATTCGTCGATGCCAAACGTTTTTCGATGTAGTTAGGTGAAAACATGCACCTGCGCTTTGTCATGTTTAAACTTTGTTGTCAATATGAAGAAAATTTCAAAAGAAACAAACAATGACAAGCTGGTTTATGCTGGACAACATACTGTGAAGACTGGAATGGTACTTATCTGTTAACTAACCATGCTTTGTAATTTGTATGCTTTTGAATGTTGAAAATATATTTTCTTTTCAAGAAACGCAAGTCGTATTATGGCGGGTTGGGTTTTCTCAAAACAAGTAGGCATCAGAAAGAGAGTATCATCAACCAACCTCTTGGGCACATTAAATCGGAACTTCTCTAATAATTTTGTCTTCGATAGATCATCTCTCCGATGTAATCGGTGCAATGATACCTACAGAATCGAGACATTTGGTTCGCCGGAAGATATATCGCCTGAAATGTAGTCCTTAACAAGATTTGCGATTCCCTGCATATTCTTAAACTGCCCTCGCAAATCATTTCTTATTGACGGCCATCAATGCCACCATGTGGGTTCGAGTCACGTACGGGGCGAAGGACTAAATGTTGGAAGATCTTCCAGCTGACCTGCGGTGCACCGGTGGTTCTACCCAGACATTTGTCTGGGGTTTTTCTCCACCAAAACAGCTTGACGCCGCTATAATTATTATAATTGGTCGATGCGATGTGTTTCGAAAACAGAACATAACCAAAACAAAATATAGAGGCTCATTTATTTTCAAGTTTATTTCCATTGTACATTTGACGTTTAAGCTAAATTTATTTGATTGATTTGGGGTGAAAACTTCAGATAACTTCAATAATCTAACAATAACTATGGAATTATTTTTCTGTACTTTTAACTCGTCGCAGATAAGTACAAATGTAAACAACAACTTCGTGTCATTAAGATAAGCACGTAAACAAAAAATAACACGAACTCTTTACTGGCATACTTAAATTAAACAATATTAAAACAATCGTCTTTATCACATTAATATTTTAAAAGCTAAGTGTGTACCACAATTTCTACTTTTATTGTCAAATTCCAAATCGACATTTCACCTGATATCAAATTGAGAATAATGTTAGTCTTGTAGTAGAGGTAAATGTAATAAATCGACAATGCAAGAGATTCACATGGGCGATTAATGTATAAGGAAAAAAAATATTCACGCCAATTGCTTCGGCTAATTTGGTCTTCTTTAAGGAACAATTAGTTTAAATCTCATTAGAGCAACCTTGAATGTTGTTCAATTTTACCCTGACTACGTTATGATTATTTTTTCAAGAGTTATATCACATTTTAAAGCCAATTCTCGTTCCGATCTATTTTTTATTTTTATTTTTTCAAACACATTTTTTGTAATATTATCTAGTTTTTTATCCCCGAATGCAGGAACGAAGTTTAATGAAAGCATCTGAGTGTGTATTTTTTCTTTAATATTTCGTTAGATGTAGTTTAATGGGAAAGCAATTTTTTATATTTTCGCGTTGTAAAATTGTCCCATGAGGTTAAGAGACAGAATAATTTATTTCTCTTAAATTGAAAAGATTTTTTTTGTACTATCACATCTAGAATTCTTGCACTTGTATATGCTTGCTCCAGTAATTGTCGGATCAGTTTTAAAAAGGAAAAACTAAAATGAAAAAAAAAATATTGAATTGGTTGTGTTTCATGTATAAATCGCTTTGTTTAAGGGGGAGTGTTACTGGTTTAGGTGCGCTTCTGACCAAATTATCCTTTTGACAAATGACGACGATACGATACTTAAGAGGGGAAATGATAAAATGCTCTGTGTTCAGTGTATACCGTTAAAATCATGCAAATGCAAAAAAAAAAAACTAAAGTCATGTTTGGATACGATATAAGAAATTGTTTATAATATATATATATATATATATAAACATACTAATTCAGATACCTCCATTTCAAAAGATTTAGATTAAATCGGTACTAACACCAGCTTTTAAATTTACTCTTGTTGCATTCAAACAAAGCGAGGCCATGTAGCGTTAGTATGAGTTTTTTTTAAGTATCCGGAAGTAAGTTGTTTTTATAGAGAGCTTATCGAGCATGCGTAGTACACTAATGGGGTTAATTTTCAAGAGACAAATCCTGTTTCGGAAAAGGCCCATAGTTATAAAGTTTTCTGACAGCATGGCAGATAAAAGTATGGGTTCGAATCCCGGTCGGGGAAAAACTGTCTGTTTGGCTTTAGGTTGACCTGCAGTGCTCCAGTGGATTAACCCAGACATTTATTTGAAGTGTCCTTCCTGTAAAATAATCACACCTCATTAAAATGACAATATATGAGTCGTTGCGATATCTCCCAAACACTGTGTACAGCTGATTAGTACAAGTAATAAATTGTTCTTTTATATATTCTTGAAAAATGTTCACATTACAGAGATTTCAGAAATTAATGTAGTAGAATTCTGAAATCTGATAGATAAATTCTTTGTATTTTATAATAGTTTTTATTACGCTTGATAAGTTATACGATTTAACGTAAATGAAATATAATCAGATTCAAATTATAGAGTTAAAACAAAGTGAATGAAACAAATTAGGATAAGAAACAGTTAAAGTATTTACAACTAATTTAGAATACAATTATCCTTTAAATAACAAAAAAAGTTTATAATCGGTTATAGCCCTATAAGGTTCATGTTATTGACGTTGAAGTACTTTAACCAAATATGGTTTGTGTCAATGTAACAAAATATGGTTACATGTAACTGTCACTATGTATTTTGTCTTTAGTGGTTGTACCAATCGCTTGTGTGCATGGTTGTTCAGACTGCTCCATACATTGTTGGAAAACTGCAAAGCACCCGTATGGGCATTGAATGCCATAGTATTTCTTCGTAAACAAAGTATTTAGTTCAGTGAAGTATGTTCTGTTCTATTCTGTTACAAACAATTCATTAGAGTCGGTCGAGTGCCGGCTTCAGGTATGGGAAGCGCCGAGTTCGAACCCAGGCCGCGACATACTAAAGCTGGTTACCAGCCACTGTACCCGACTATTATCAAGGTAAACAGGTGCGCGCTGCTTAAAATCCGTCATAACCATAACATAGGTTACATGTATTTTGAAGTTTTATATGTTAATGTAGCACCAGTAAATATAATCAAGTAAAACAAATAAAATATAAAATATGCACGTACCAAGACTTGGTGGCTCAGTCGAGATGTAATCGGTCTGCCATGCAAGAGGAGCAGGGATCGAAGCGTACAAAACTCAAGCCTTGTCAATTTTGCTTTAATTATTGTTTGTCTCTTTCTTCCCATAGCCAGCATCATTACGAGTGCACCTCTTTAATTTATCGACAATTAGGTATTTGTTGTTGTTTGTTTGTTGTTCCTGTTTAAATTTGTTTGGGTTTGTTTGTTTTTTCTTGTTGTTTGTTTTTGTTGTTTTTGTGTGATGTCCTTTATCGAAAAACATTTAAAACTGTTTCGTTGAATGGAGATACGGATTGTCTATCAGAGCTATTATTTCCTTAAATACAAGCTATTTATCCAAAGCAAAGCGATGTTGATGCATCGCAATCCGATTGATTTCACTCCTGAAAACAATATTTAGTGTCAGTGGGTTCCCAAAGTCCGACACACGGTCTCCCATGGGAAATATGGGTATTCCGCGTACGTATGCGTTAATAGTAAGTAAGTGATCCAAGATTGATAAGAAAAGGCATGCCTTTATTCATTTATTTATACGGGTCGTGGAGGTATTGTCCCATCCCAAGAATATTTCAATTATCCGCAGACGGTGTATACTTGAAGTAGATACAGTGCTGCATAGTGTGTAAATTATGTCGTCAGTTCTTGGCATAATACCACGCCCAAAGGAGGAAAAATGAATGATAACGTTTCTTAACTTTGTGAGACAATTTTACAACACGAAATTATGATAAATTTACTTCTCATAAAAGACATCTAAGGAAATATGGAACAAGAGAAACACACTCATATTCTTCCGAAAACTTTCACTTATACATTCGGTGATTAAAACTAGATATTACTTTGAGACTGTGCCATCCATGAATCAATAGGGCGCAATAGGAGAAACATACTTTCAATATTACTTGTTTTATTATTACGCATGAATATGTATTTGTTTTTATTCGACTGGCTGTAATTGTTTTGCATAGGCACCTAGTTAACACAAAAGGTTCGAAGTAATACAATGTTGTTGGTGTTGTTTTGTGTGTCGATGCTGAAATTACGAACTCTTACAAAGTCGACGAACTAACTGTTCTAATAGAAAAAGGATTAAACTCTTCATTATATTACCGGTATATGCGGGGTTCATCCTGACACAATATCCATATGACGTCGACAGATGGCGTTTCCTGCATACTGACGCCATCCAGTGATTACGTCAGTTAACCATGTTGATGTCGCATATATTAGATTGGGTTGCATAGTCTTGCAGTTAATTAATACATGTGTTCGAAATTAGTTGAATAAATATCGATCGTCTTTAGCCTAGATATTTGTTATTGACCCTAGTCGTAAGGTTTTGAACCTCGTTATAATTGGGCACATATAAAATCGTCCAGTGATAGACATGACATACCTTGTTCTGCCTCAACTGAAACTTTCACGTTAGTATAATATAAAATAAAAAAAATACTTTTGCATCTCTTCTTAGAGACATGCCAATGAGATAATATTTTGTCATGAGGGAAGATTCTCTGCAGAAAATAACTCATTTAAGCTTAAAACTTAATGTCTTGATTACCAGGTCTTGTCTCTAAAGCTAAATGCGGTAAGGGAGAACTTTATTTCCATTCTTTTTTCTTATAAAACGTAATACTCAATTTGTTTTCCCAAATAATCCAATTAATTCAACTTCACTAATTTCTTGCAATTGTTTCTTTTAATATTTGCAGCAAAAACGAGAGCGCCAAACCTTGGTACAACGCAACCGATACACCGGAGCGTAACGAAAAAGCCCGAAAGGCATACGAAGCACTGATGACGGTCACTCTTCGGAAACCGGTCAGTCGCGAATACAAGAACTTTAGTCAGGAGGTCAAACGAAGAGCGAAACTGAACAATGAGAACTTTACATACGGAGAAGAAGAGGTAAGCCTATTTCACTTTTACACGTGCATACGGGACCTTTTGGTAGACTATTGTAGAAAACCAAATCACCGATGTCCAGGTTTTAAAAGATTATAGGTCTGGCAAAAATTGTTGACTATTTATTGACCAGGATGTGTGATCATATAGTGGTTATGGAGAGAGAACATTGTACTTCTGTATGGTTTCACCTTTATATGAAAACTCAACGTGATGTAAGAAACGTCACTTATCGCTCGCGGATTACCGCTGTAAACTAACGCTGTCCATCATTGTTCCGGACAACTATATTGATGTATGATTTATTGAATAAAATACCCCACCACGCCCAGAAAGTTAGATTCTGTTTAAATGCAGACGCCATTTTGTACAAGACTTAACATTGTACGATTTTTGACAAAAGACTGTTAAAACAGTTATTTGAATCGTTTAGCTTTGCTTTGGATAAAATGTTCTTTATTTTTACGAAATATCCTGCAAATTGTAACTGCAAAATATTTCTAATCTTTCGCAATGCACTGTACTTCTAAGAATCTTTCAAGATATAAAACAGCTGTGAAATATATAGTATTTAATTTTCCTTTAAATGGCAGTTGGTTCATGAATTAAAGAAGAAAATTAAAAGATAACTCGTTTATTTGTTGGGTTAACTATCCCACCAACAGTACTTCAGTTATCTGGCGTCAGTGTTCACTGAAGCAGATATAGTGCAGCATTCAATGTTCATAGCATGCTGTGAACACCTGGCATGATACCACACCCAGTCACATTATCCTGACATCGGGCCAACCATTTGTGGAACTACCCTTAAATACGCTTGAGCGTAAGCTAGGCAGCTATACCACTACAATTATTACGACTTTAGTATGTCGCAGCCCGGTTTCAAACCCGGCATCTCTCGTACCTGGAGCCGACGCTCTACCGATTGCGCTACCAGGTCCGGTCAGGACTCCTAGTACCACTATAAGTGTTGCGTTAAGCTATTTCAAGCTTCACGTCAGGTGCACCTTTTAACTGAACACCGGCCTTTATGTAGTTTCAAATTATTTGTCTATAAATTATTCTGTGTAAGTTACGTAAGAAAGTTAAAAACGTAACTTCCTGGACAGTTCCGATAACAAAAAATATCGAGGTTTACCAATGAGTTCAAGTTAGAATATCAATATTTATTACTGTCATTAAACCCCTGTTTACAAAGACGCTACACTATGCAGTTCCTGAACGGCTTATATCAACCAATAACGTGCGTTGTTATGACCTGCGGGATGTCAAAAAGTCTCAAATAGAATTACCTTTAATGTTGCATGGTACCCAGGTCAAGGAAAATTATACAGAAATATTGTATACATGTATTTCTTTACTTTCCACAAATAAATAATTTGTCCAAAGCAATACAAGCATGACTTGCACTTTTTAAATGCACCTCGTCCACCCTTGAAGTGATAAATAGGGGACCAAACGAGAAAGATATATAAGGTGCATATTTGGTCATAAGTTAATAGATATCATTTTTAAAACGCTCGTTTACATAATCTTCTATAAACTTACATTGTAATTAAAACAACATTTTTGTATTAATTATGTCTCACACGAATGTTGTTTTTTTTTAAATATATATGTATTGAATCTTTAACAATTAAAATCACTTTATGGCGTCTTTATTTGCATCAAAAGTTCAAAACGGTCCTCTCACATCGTCAGTTTCCTTACCTACTCAACATAATCTGTGGCATTTACCATTGAAGTCTTCAAAAGGATCTTGCTAAGGTATCATTAGCGTTTTAAGAACAAAATTGACAATAAATTGGCAGTATTTTCCTCGTTAAACCTAAACAAAAAATTCAAAGTGATACTTCTGTCGGGGGAAAACTTTGCAATGACAAACAAGACATCTTGATATTCAAAATGAACATAATAATACTGCATTTAAGTAAAACAAAAAGACACGTATCAAGGAAAAAAAAAGAAAAAGACATTTAATGAGATTTTAACATTTTCCTTGAGGTATTTACGCCAAGTTTCTTTCATGTCATTTGTTTTGAGATTAAGGCCGTGTATTTCAGAGAAGTTATTGAGGTTTGTGGGAAAATGCGTACATCTGTGTTTTTAAAGTTATTTGATGTTGTGTCTTTTTAATACAAAGCAGCGATCAATATTGATCATAATATCGACGTCCAGCTGTTTTGGTGGCTGATGATAATAGATAAATGTTTAGATAGAAAAACCGGGACACCTGCAGGTCACGTGGAAAACCTTCATACATTAAGTCCTCCGCCCCGACCTGGATTCGAACCCATGAGATGAGAGGCTATGCTGTCATAGGAGTTACAAATCGGTGACTCTACCACTACGCCACAGGCGTCCCCATGTTTGTTTGATTTTAAGAAAAATATAATAACCAAGAAAGAAGACCAATCATATCCGATGTAAAACTACTTTTGACTTGTTTAAGTAGAGGGTGCCCCTTAGTAAAGTGGGTAGAATGGCCCACTTAAATTCCTTTGATTCTGAGAGCACTTACCACGTGGGTTTGCGTTCCGGTCGAAGCGAAAGTAAAAGGTCCTCAAGCTTCTCTGCAATAAGGCGATGGTTCTACCCAGACATTTGTTTGGGGCCTTTTTCACCAAACTACAGGGACATCGCATTAACCAACTATCCCTTATTTTTTATAGGTTGTAGCCGAAAGTTTATGTAACAAGGTTTTACCTTTTTTAGGATTTTAGGGCATTCATTTTGCCAAAAAAATCAAAGTTTAAGAAAAGACTACACTACATGTACCTCAATTGTAAAACAGTACAAATCTCGACATAAATTGCCTTAAATATTCATTCTTGCAAAATTTATAAATAGGCACGATATGGACTTCTGCTGAAAAAGGCGTCATCATAATTTTAACGGATTTCAAAAGTGTTACGGTATTTTAAAGGTTTACAAATTTGCTAACTTTGCACTGTGGATAAGATAAGAAATACTTTTTGTAAAGACAAGTAGGATGTTATGCTTTGATGTTTAATTAGATATAGGATGGTCCGAACGATAAGATACCATCTTTAAAACAACCAATTAATAATACGAACCTTCGCGCACTAATCGACATTTTTTCGCTAGACGATATTCTAGAGTTATTAATTTCCACACAATATTCTAGACACTGCCAACACCAGAGTAGCTGTCGGGGTAATTACTTAATATGATAGCAAATTACAAACCTATTCGATCTATAAAATATCCTCATTGTAAGGAAATGTCAAAGAAAAAGGACAGATTTATTATGAACAGTATATCAAGTAATATAAACTCATGGCATCGTCATATGAAAGCACTCCGCCCCTTGCCTCATTTGTTCGTGTCCCGTGTTCCTTCTCCAATAATCTGAACGTCAAAAATATAACCATAACAATGTCAGTCCGGTGTAAAAAAAATACAAATAGCAATATCTTAGTGGATTGAGTCGGAATCAACGGGAATTATCCAGGTAGATTGAGATGGAGTCAGCGTGAATTATCCAAGTAGATTGAATTAGTGTCATCGGGAATTATCCAAGTAGATTGAATAAGTTTCGTCGGGAATTATCCAAGTAGACTGAGTTGGAGTCAGCGGGAATTATCCAAGTAGACTGAGTTGGAGTCAGCGGGAATTATCCAAGTAGACTGAGTTGGAGTCAGCGGGAATTATCCAAGTAGAATGAGTTGGAGTCAGCGGGAATTATCCAAGTAGACTGAGTTGGAGTCAGCGGGAATTATCCAAGTAGACTGAGTTGGAGTCAGCGGGAATTATCCAAGTAGACTGAGTTGGAGTCAGCGGGAATTATCCAAGTAAACTGAGTTGGAGTCAGCGGGAATTATCCAAGTAGACTGAGTTGGAGTCAGCGGGAATTATCCAAGTAAACTGAGTTGGAGTCAGCTGGAATTATCTCAGAAGATTGTGCTGGAGTCAGCTGGAATTATCTCAGAAGATTGTGTTGGAGTCAGCTGGAATTATCTCAGTAGATTGTGTTGGAGTCAGCTGGAATTATCTCAGTAGATTGTGTTGGAGTCAGCTGGAATTATCTCAGAAGATTGTGTTGGAGTCAGCTGGAATTATCTCAGTAGATTGTGTTGGAGTCAGCTGGAATTATCTCAGAAGATTGTGTTGGAGTCAGCTGGAATTATCTCAGTAGATTGTGTTGGAGTCAGCTGGAATTATCCAAGTAGAATGAGTAAGAGTCAGCGGGAATTATCCAAGTAGACTGAGTTGGAGTCAGCGGGAATTATCCAAGTAGACTGAGTTGGAGTCAGCGGGAATTATCCAAGTAGACTGAGTTGGAGTCAGCGGGAATTATCCAAGTAGAATGAGTAAGAGTCAGCGGGAATTATCCAAGTAGAATGAGTAAGAGTCAGCGGGAATTATCCAAGTAGACTGAGTTGGAGTCAGCGGGAATTATCCAAGTAGACTGAGTTGGAGTCAGCGGGAATTATCCAAGTAGACTGAGTTGGAGTCAGCGGGAATTATCCAAGTAAACTGAGTTGGAGTCAGCGGGAATTATCCAAGTAGACTGAGTTGGAGTCAGCTGGAATTATCTCAGTAGATTGTGTTGGAGTCAGCTGGAATTATCTCAGAAGATTGTGTTGGAGTCAGCTGGAATTATCTCAGAAGATTGTGTTGGAGTCAGCTGGATTTATCTCAGTAGATTGTGTTGAAGTCAGCTGGAATTATCTCAGAAGATTGTGTTGGAGTCAGCTGGAATTATCTCAGTAGATTGTGTTGGAGTCAGCTGGAATTATCTCAGAAGATTGAGTTGGAGTCAGCTGGAATTATCTCAGTAGATTGAGTTGGAGTCAGCGGAAATTATTCAAATAGATTATGTCGAATACGACTGGAGTTATCTAGGGAGATTAAATTGAAATCAACGGGAGATCCGCTTCATACTTGTTTCGTCCAGACTTGGTCTCGGGCTGGAGGATTATTCTTCATAAAATCAAAACATTCGGCCACCTAACATTCACGAAATTGCTGTTTTATATGCAGTTTTGCGTGAATAACGTATCACCGCCTCATTTACCTCTTGTTAAGTCGGGGTAGACGGAATAGACACTTTGGTGGAAAAGGTCCTCCAGTTCACAGACTACATGGCACCAGTTTTACTTCGATCAGAAAAGTGTAAGGCCAACTTGGTATACAACATGAAGGTGGAAATCACTCTTTGAGAAATGGGCGTGGTGCTCTTGATCAAGCGGTTACATAGCAACCGCGTGGGATTGAGCCCCGGTCAGGGCGTGGAATGTTTTTAATAATCTGCGGAGCTTCGATGGGTTTTTTTCTGACAATTTTCTAGGAATAGAGGGAAGGGGTTGGGTCGTCAGGCAAGGGCGAGTAGTTGGATGTCGTTGTTATAATAATGATTAGTCGAACTGGTGTTTTAGCAAAACTTGCTGTCTCTTGAGCTGATCATAGACATACTTTTTGTTAATTTCTGATTGTGCTTTTCAAAGTAAAAAGAACATAAAACCAAACTCCGCCTTAAGACATTGATGCACTGTATTTTATCCAACACACATCCGTTTTGTTGCTGAGCAATTTTCATTTTTTTATATTGTTTCTACCAGTATGCTTATAAACTGAAATAAATAACAATTTAAAAACGTGCAAAAAAAAAAAAACGACTAAGCAGAACATGGAGAGAGAAAAAAATGCTTGTTTATAAATTTCGTAAATGCCCATGTTTAACACTGCTAGCTACTTTTTCACACACAAAAAAAGTGTTTTGATTGAGTTTAAACTTTAAAAAGTAAACATATCCAGCATTTTAAGGATTGTCGGAATTGACAAAACTTATCTCGTCGTTGCATGAAATGATCAGATAGATGCAGCAAAGTCTTCATATCCCACGGGGTGGACTTAAAGTTCGAATACTGAAACATTCCGTTTATTCCTATTTATTTTCTTAACACAACCACAGCAACTGAAAGGGAAGCTTTTCAAGGAGACCCTTGGGAAGGCTAGATTTGTAAACTTACGTATTTTATCAAACTCTCTTCGACATTTTTTACATTTACAAACGGTGAGACAGTTGACAAATGTCAAAACGGCCAACATCAAGACATTCGTTAAAATAAGACTAAGTGACTCATATATATATATATATATATATATATAATGTACATTATTTTAAGGAAAAAAAGAAAAAATAAGCTATATCCATCTTGAGGCAACCAGGTCTGGTTACGCAGTTGGTAAACATCGGCACCAGCTGCGAGAGGCCCCTTATTCAATAACGGCTCCTGACATGCTTAAGTCATTAAAAAGGTAGTGGTATAATTATATTAATCCACGATGACTGTCCATTTCCTGGGTAGAACCAGTATCAAAATTGTGGTGGAGCAGTGTGCAGCAAATATGCTTACTCATGGACTAACATCTTGGTATCGGTTGGGGTTCGAACCCGGGTTGCCCATCTAGATATTGTCAACTTTTTTGTATTCATTTCATTTCGCCAAAGCGACAAATGTAAAATCAAGTTCAATAATTCATCACGATTGTAATAACGAGCAAACGCATTCATTAGCATTGGATCATAAATTACAGATATAACTTTTTTTAACAGTAGCTTTGACATAATATATCACCATATCGTTTTCTGTCCCGGTCACTGTGTGATACTTCGTTCCGCTTATTCCGCCTCGTCAGGATGTAAATTGTGATAAGACGATCGTTAATAAGATTAGTTGTCGTATTCATATTTGCCCCGCTTCTGTTCAATTTCCCAATCCAGTTCACAATTTTCTTCAATTAACTATTAATTAATCAAATGATGTGATCGTTTATTAGCGCAACGTGGTGCATTACTGACACGTCGAATTTGTAATTAAAATGTTTCCTGCGTGCGAATTGTAATCCTGCTAAATTCTGTACTTGCTATACTTGGGTGTTTATTGGAAAGCTCTTTCGAATTGCAAAGGGTATAATCGGATTATCCTAAGAGAGGGCAAACATCGTTCTTGTCTATCTGACATTCTAAGACAGCCAATAGATACACATCGATTGCATCGTGTTTAACTGATGGCATTCTAATTTCCTCTTTCGTCAACATTGAACATTTGATGCTTAGAGATATAATGATTATTGAAATTCTGAACTTTTGACCGATTAATAAATACTTTTCTTGTGAAGCAAAAAGTAAAGAAATGCTAATTGACCCACCCAAGTCCCTGTAAAGACTAGCGAACTTTTGACAAATTGATAAAATGCAGTTTGCTGTATGTCAGAGTTACATAAAAGGCGCAATGTTCTAACTGTTATTTTGGAAATTAAATGAGAGAGTTTGAAGAAAACGTATTGAGATTTGACAGCATGGCCTCTTTACAATCCATTCTGTCAATTCTTTGACTGTGATTGGCATTCACTTTGTCTTCTACGTTCGTTAAGCCTCCATTGTTAATTGTATACCGTATCTCGCGTTTGCAAGGGAAGCAAATTAGTCGAGGTTTTGTTGGCACTGCTCTGGTGCCTCTCATGCAATACATTTTCTTTATGGGGACGATAGTGAAGCTGACAGTAACAGGGAATCGCACCTGTTTTGTGAGACTTTGTTTAGTGATAAGAAGCGAGTATTTCGTTTTTAACAGTGTAGCTTGCAACAATGGAGTGCAGCTTGTAAATTAAAAGAAAAGGTAGCAGCAATTAATAGGAATTCGCAGCTGTTTGGCGGTGTGTTGGTTAACACAAGAAGGCGAGTAAGCCAGGGTTATTAATGCAGCCTGTAATTACAGATGTAGCAGGCATTAAGGAAGAAAGTAAAGAAGCAGATTGTCTAGTTATTCGGAGTGACGATTTGTTGCTGTCAAATATTTATGTAATAAATCGACAGTTTAAGAGAGTGTTTAGTAAACTCTATGTTTAAACTTCTCCGCGGCGCCTTGGATGTCTCACATCCGGGATTTTTTCTTATTTACTCTCTGTATTGTCATTAACAAAAGCAAAAGTTATTTTGTAAATGCACAAACAAAGAAACAATTCGTTATTACATGCTTGAATTAAACATTTCATTGTCAAAAGCGGGATTTCTGTGATGGAATCACGTATTTCAAATCCTGTATCCCATAGAATTAAATATTATTTCTGCAAAGTAAACGCCCTCTCCAGATAACTGAAATATCTGTTGGTGGGATGATAAATCAAATAAACAAACAAGCAAACAAACAAATAACAAAGCTACTGTTATTTTCCATACATGTACGTACTGTAGTTCAACTACATCGTAAAGCCTCGCCCGTGGTCTGTACGGCAAGTTGACTACAATGTCCTTCATTTTCTTGGTTTGAACCTCTTTCCTGGCAAGATGTTTCTTGTTTTAAAACAGAAACTTCTTTTTTATGCGCCATTGGTTTTACCAAGACTTTTGTCCGGGATCTTCTCGTAGGAACGATAAGTGGGAGTCGCGATACTGACTAAAACAAAACAAAAACAACACACAGCAGAAATCAAAACACACAAATCACTGAATATGTTATACCATTCAAGTTTTCTTTTATTGCGTTCCAATTCCTTGTTGTTTTTTCTGAAATTTGTTCAAGGTGCCACTGTTGTTATAAAATCATTACAAAAAGTATTGAATGTTATCAATATTATACTAGTGGGTCCTTTTAAAGTTAAAATTGTTCCACTTTATGGGGAACTTTCCATGACTATCAGTCAGTTGTTTGTTTCAATGACTACAAATCAAAATTAAACCTCTTTTGACATTTAATTAAATTTTAGAAAAGATGTGCAAGATTTTAATGTGCATATCTTATACAATTAAAAAATTTCTTACACTGTATTTTAATCTAAAATGTTTTATTGCTATGTAAGGTATATACTGAATTATATTTTTGGCTTTTTTAATTTGTATTGCGGATGCATATTATTTAAACTGAATATAGACAGCTAATACAAAATGCTGCCAAAGTTGCTCTCGAAAGAAGTGAAAACTGTAATTAAAATATGTAATCTGCATTCGAATTGTTATCCTGTACGTAGATACAATCATCGCTCTCACTTGAGTATTGCAATGTGTAATTATTCTGTGTTGATTGACTTGTTAACCGGCGATAAGCTGCCGAGTGGCTGTAAAATGCAACTGACGTAATCGGATTATCGTGGAAATGGATAGATAGAAAGTCTGGTTTTTTCCTGATATTTGCATATTGGTAGTCACTGAGTCCTTAAACAGAACACACGCACATGAGTTGCATCCTGTCAAACGAATTGATTATGTATAAACTACTTCAACAAAGAGTTGTATATAAACACCGGTTACTTTTTAAATAAAAAGCGATTGTTAAGCGTCTTATCTGGTGATGGATTTATGAATGTATTTATGGTCTGTGTGATTGATTTGAACAAAATAAATAAAATTTTCAACTGTATAAAAATGCAATTATCAGCAGTAAACGTAATATGGATTATAGTCGGATGCCTCTGTACAACAAGTTTATGTAGGCAAGTCCTCGCTACTCACGTCATCTTCAACGTTTATAAATGTTAGAACTCAATACAATGTATCTCACATTTGCCAGAGAAGCAGATTCCGCATGGTCTCGTCACAAGGAGCCATGCCTTTTGTGCCGAAGAAAGCAAAACAAATAAAATGTGTACATAATACTTTAAATTGCCACTTTAATATTGCGAAAATCTGTTGTCTGCAAAGTGTACATGTAATATTGATGTTGATACATGTATACCTTAATGGACAAATCTCAAAAGAAAAATTCTAGTCGGTGTTTATAAAGGTTTTAAATTTAAAAAAAACACAACTTGCCATAGAATGTTATGTATATTAGGCGCCTGTCACGTGATATCATGGAGTGTTGACTTTTTATGCGTAAAGCAAAACGCAATGTGATTTCCGGCGGTTGTCCCAAAACGCCTGGGACAGGTCTCGCCGCTAAGATTGCATGTATCCATTTGTCTTTACACAAACGTCATCACCACAAATAATAAAAAGCTGAAAGAATAAATAGTGACTATCACGAGATGACCCTGTCCTGACATGGCGTCAAATGACAGTATCATCACTAGTTGCTTGGCAACGCTATAACGTCAAGCTCCATGCGCGGTATTTTGTAAGTCTATAAGCGGAACAGTTTTTGCGGTTTCTATGCCTTATACAGACAAAGTAAGATTTTAAGGAGACAAAGTCTTATAACAACAGTCTGAACAACATCATGCGATGACCCATATATCTGTTTGACATAATGACGCATTTCTATAAAATCAGATACTGCTTTGTCGTTTAATTTGAGGAATGACTATAAAAAAATAAAAAGTATACGTAACTTAAAAGTCCTGTAGTAGGGACAAGGATGCTTGACAAACATGTATTTCCGAACGTGGCAGTAAAGACACTAAAGGACGTGACAAAAATACCGGACCTGTTAGAGTTACCAGTAAAGCGTCGGCTGCTGCTACAGGCCGCGACAGCCATGTACCAAATCCGTTAAAATTGGTACAGCTTCCTTGCACGCTCAATGAAATATAAGGGTAGTTCTTCGACTTGTTGTCCCATTGTCAGGATAATGTGACTGGGTGTGGTATCATGCCAGGTGTTCACGTCATGACATACACAATGAATATTCTTTACTTGAACACAGCCTCCAAATAACTGAACTGCAGTCGTTAATTTTTCCAGAGGGTTCTGTGTTAATGATATTTTTTTCTAAAAACGCTCACACTCAAAAGTTTCGTCAAATTGCCTTTTTCAAGAGTTAACACACAAACAATTCTTCTCTTTACATATTTGCAAACGTTCATGAGCGCTGCAATATTAGAAAACAATATTTGATTTAACTCTTGAAAAAGGCATTTTGCCGAAGTTT
The DNA here is from genome assembly GCA_007844125.1 of Sinonovacula constricta. NCBI lineage: Eukaryota > Metazoa > Mollusca > Bivalvia > Cardiida > Solecurtidae > Sinonovacula > Sinonovacula constricta. The sequence continues at coordinate 50,651,862 of CM017569.1, read as the reverse complement.
TGAGTGTGAACTACTGTTGATGGCACTAGACGCCCAATAAAACAAACACAACACAAGTGCACATTTAAACAAATGGCGGGAATTTAAAGTAATAAGGGGGGCATAAAATTTCTAACACTGGTATTTGTATTGATTACTTTCTATGGAAACTGGATTAATAACTGAATTATATATTTTATTCTCACTATATTTTGTCTTATGTATGTACTATAAATGTAACGGCTGTGTGTTATGTTGTTGTTGTTTATTGTTTGCTGTTGTTGTTTGTTTGTGTTTGTTTGTTGTTGTTTGTTGTTGTTTTGTTGTTGTTGCTGTTGTTCTTTGGTGTGTTTTTTTTGTGGGGAGGGGGGTGTTTTTGTTTTTTGGTGTTTTTTGTGTGTGTGTTTTTGTAAAGTGACAGCTTATGTCCTACCATGCAAATGAAAGGTTGTTTCCTTCTGTGGGGAATTCACTATTAGAACAGTATGCCTTTTGCTTCAGTAACTGGATCCAATTTTGAGAATCTGCTGACATACTCTTGCGTGTAAGAGTTGATATGCCGGTTTTTATGGTTCAAATATACATTCAAAGTGTCCGTTAGAAGTCATATATTAAATGCACGCGAGATACAATATATTTTTATTTTCGACTTTGTTATACTGCTTACAATTTAAACAAATTAGATAGGGCATCTCTTACAATATTATGTCAGACGATTCTAAGAAGCTAACCGACATTAAGCAAATTTGTCCGCTAAATTCTGTCATTTGTTTTTAATTTTGTTATACCAGGAGGACCACTAAAATAAGAAATTATATATAACCTCGTATGTCAATATTATACGTGACATACTCGCCACCAAAATATTGTGTTGTCTTTTGATCGGGAGAAACAAAAACATCGCGACGCCTTTAAGCTATTTTTACCGTATGTACTCTCTGAACTGCGCATGTGTCAATAAACATCGTCTGTAAACAATAGTCATAAACAAAATGTGTCAGCTGCCTATTTAATACCTTGTCCCAAGTTGCTTTAGAAGAGAATGATGGTTCTCGTTCGTGCTGGATGTAGTCGTAGTGGGTGTGATTCTTATAGGGCTGGTCGTAGTGGGTGTGGTTCTTATAGGGCTGGTCGTAGTGGGTGTGGTTTTTATAGGGCTGGTCGTAGTGGGTGTGGTTCTTGTTGAGCTGGTCGTAGTTTGTGGTTCTTATAGGATTGGCCGTAGTGGGTGTGGTTTTATAGGGCTGGTCGCAGTGAGTGTGGTTCTTATAGTGCTGGTCGTAGTGGGTGTGGTTCTTATAGGACTGGTCGTAGGGGTTGTAGTTCTTATAGGATTGGCCGTAGTGGGTGTGATTCTTATAGGGCTGGTCGTAGTGGGTGTGATTCTTATAGGGCTGGTCGTAGTGGGTGTGGTTCTTATAGGGCTGGTCGTGGTGGGTGTGGTTCTTATAGGGCTGGCCGTAGTGGGTGTGATTCTTATAGGGCTGGTCGTAGTGGGTGTGATTCTTATAGGGCTGGTCGTAGTGGGTGTGGTTCTTATAGGGCTGGTCGTGGTGGGTGTGGTTCTTATAGGGCTGGTCGTAGTGGTGTGGTTCTTATAGGGCTGATCGTAGTGGGTGGGATTTCCTTATAGGGCTGGTCTTAGTGGGTGTGGTTCATATAGGGCTGGTCGAAGTGGGTGTGGTTCTTATAGGGCTGGTCGTAGTGAGTGTGGTTCTTAAAGGGTTGGTCGTAGGGGGTGTGGTTCTTATAGGGCTGGTCGTAGTGGGTGTGGTTCTTATAGGGCTGGTCGTAGTGGGTATGGTTCTTATAGGATTGACCGTAGTGGGTGTGGTTTTATAGGATTGGCCGTAGTGGGTGTGGTTCTTATAGGATTGACCGTAGTGGGTGTGGTTTTATAGGGCTGGTCGCAGTGAGTGTGGTTCTTATAGGACTGGTCGTAGGGGTTGTGGTTCTTATAGGGCTGGTCGTAGTTTGTGGTTCTTATTGGGCTGGTCGTAGTGGGTGTGGTTCTTATAGGGCTGGTCGTAGTCGGTGTTGTTTTTATTGGGGTGGTCGTAGTGGGTTCTGGTTCGTGCTGGATGTAGTCGTGGTGGGTGTGGTTCTTATAGGGCTGATCGTAGTGGATGAGGTTCTTATAGGGCTGGTCGTAGTGGGTGTGGTTCTTTATAGGGCTGGTCGTAGTGGGTGTGGTTCTTATTGGGGTGGCCGTTGTAGGTTCTGGTTCGTGCTGGATGTAGTCGTAGTGGGTTTGGTTCTTGTAAGGGTGCTTACGCAAAAAACACATGTACCAACCGGAAGGAAAACATGTGACTTGTTTTGTTAAATAACGGTCTGTTTCACAATGGACTGACCCACTTTTTCCGTAAGTTGATGTTTCGGTTACAATTGTAGGTACCTACAGGCAAACTGGCGGTATGCGTTTTCAACGAAACAGAACCTCATTACAAGTAACAAACTTTTGCCTTTGTGGGGTCTTTCACATTTGAAGGGTTATGAAGGATAATCATAACTAGGTCATGTTGCAATTTTTTCCAAAGTTTCGAAGGAATTCACTATAGAATAAAGAACAGATTTATTTCGTAAAATCGTAAATTGGAGACTAAAATCATGTGATAAAAAGAAGCCGACACATCTTGTCATTTAATTCAAACATTTATAAAACTTATCCATGAAAAATGATTCGTGTAGAAGGCTTGCTTACTACTTTTCACGAACTCTTTTAATAAATGTTTGTATAAAATGACAATTCGTGTCAGATCCCCTCTTTATTTGGTTTACTCGGTTTATATGCTTGTATACTTTGAAGTGTATGTTGACTTGATGTCTTCCTTGTGACACCCAGATTAACCATCATCTACCAACACTTTCATTTTGTTGTTAACATAACAATTTATAAATGTTTCAATAGACTTAAAAGCTCATATTTGTACAAAGGTAAAATTAAAAAAAAACTTTTTGATATCGTACCATTTGCAAAAGTACAGGCGATAAAGTCCAAGAATTCCAACTGAAAGGGCTTACCTACTATTTGGACTATCTGGGATATTATCTAACAAGGGAGACAACTTTCGATTCACCAATGTTTCCCATTAGAAGCCTACGTAGAAGTAACATTGGCGATGGATCCAATGACATAGCGGCCAAGTTCTCGAATCCAACATTTTGACAAGCCGCAGACACATGTCAGATGACAATTACTGTTATCTCTGTCGTAGGAGAAGATACATGTATAAGACGCGGTTTTCCTAAATGTCTTGGTGTAAACACACAATTTACCGTTAATATAAAAAACGTAAAAGGCGAGTTACTCTTTTTTTGAAAGTTAAATTAGTAATCTAAACTGAATTATTGAGGCATTTTATGTTTAAAACTAGATATGAATATTGATAATACAACATAAATTATCGGTCTTGTTCAGATATGGTGACTGTGCGTGTAATAGCGCATCAAAACTTAAAGCCTGCATTCACAACCCATTCAATTTGTTAAGTAAAACGTGCTTAAGTCATGTGATAAATTTTCTTCAAAGGATTTAAAGACACGTGACTGAAGATATGCATGATGCACAAGTTGGGCAATTCTATGGTGAAAGTCACATTTTACAACAAACAATATCTTTACTATAGTTGTATAAAATGTTAAAATTGGGTTGATGCCAAATCTTGGCCTTATGAAAGGTTGGTAAATACGGGCCTAAATCTCCGCAGAATTATTCCGCCCTGTTAATTCTCTCTGGGTAAGTTGATTTAAAATCTTTATTGGTCTTCGCAAGGGAGTCGAAATCTTCTGAGTTCGTTCGGTTATTTGATTGTATCATTTGTGCATTTGAAGAAATGTCTGACATAAAAGAAATAAACTATCAGTGTCAAACCTTAACAAAATAAAAACCTTGTGTTACATGTTCTAAACGTTGTTAGTGGGGATGGATAGTCGTATTAACAACGCAAGTTTAAAATTGACTCCGAGAAGTCGGGATGTCGCTCTGGATAAGTTTAGAAAACATAAACGTCATCAACTCACAATAGAGAACAATTCAATACAAACAACTCGTTTTCCAGGTCTGTTAGCATCAGTTGCATGGCTTCATTAATGACTACCGGAACATTATTCTTCAGGCAATATTGTACTTTTTTATTGTTTTGTTACATCGCACCGACACATTTATTGTCAAGTCCGAAAACGAATTAGATGCTGGCACAACATTTAGCTAGACATTCAGGTCGACATTCAAAGTTCTAAGTCCGAGAGCGAATATCTTGCTGGAACAACATTTAGCTAGGCATTCAAAGTTCTAAGTCCGAGAGCGAATATCGTGCTGGAACAACATTTAGCTAGACATTCAAAGTTCTAAGTCCGAAAGCGAATATCGTGCTGGAACAACAGTTAGCTCGACATTCAAAGTTCTAAGTCCGAAAGCGAATATCGTGCTGGAACAACATTTAGCTAGACATTCAAAGTTCTAAGTCTGAAAGCGAATATCGTACTGGAACAACAGTTAGCTAGACATTCAAAGTTCTAAGTCTGAAAGCGAATATCGTGCTGGAACAACAGTTAGCTAGACATTCAAAGTTCTAAGTCCGAAAGCGAATATCGTACTGGAACAACAGTTAGCTCGACATTCAAAGTTCTAAGTCTGAAAGCGAATATCGTGCTGGAACAACAGTTAGCTAGACATTCAAAGTTCTAAGTCTGAAAGCGAATATCGTACTGGAACAACAGTTAGCTAGACATTCAAAGTTCTAAGTCTGAAAGCGAATATCGTGCTGGAACAACAGTTAGCTAGACATTCAAAGTTCTAAGTCTGAAAGCGAATATCGTGCTGGAACAACAGTTAGCTAGACATTCAAAGTTCTAAGTCTGAAAGCGAATATCGTGCTGGAACAACAGTTAGCTAGACATTCAAAGTTCTAAGTCCGATAGCGAATATCGTACTAGCACTACAGTTAGCTCGACATTCAAAGTTCTTAGTCTGAAAGCGAATATCGTGCTGGAACAACAGTTGGCAAGACAGTCAGTTACACATTCAAATTTCCAAGTCAGAAAGCGATTGTCTTGCTAAATGTCGTGCCATCACGTCATTCGCTCAGCACTTTATTCGCTGTCGGACTTTTTGAATGTCGAGCAGACTGTTGCATATTGTGCATTAGATCATAACCTGACATTTGAAAGACTAAATTTAATTTGAAAGTGCTTGAAATGTGGTAAAGTTTCCCCAATGAATTTGATTGAAGTAATAACCAAATGTTCTATTTCAGGTGAACAGTTTTGTCGGCGCATTCCACGACGCCGTATTGCTATATGCTATAGCCCTTAACGAAACACTAGAGGCCAAAGGGAACATAACAAACGGGACAGAAATCACCAGGCGTATGTGGAATCGGACGTTCACAGGTAACAGCCAGACAAATTGATTTACTTGTAGTTTTTTATAATCGCCAGTTATAAAAATCCCGCTGATTTGCGGCTCGAAAGTAGAAAGTGACTAAAAGAATTTAACTACAGATGAGCGCGCGGATTGTGTGGTTCTTTGTACCATACATACAGCTATTGATGTTGCTTGAATTTTGATAGTGCTTTCTTTATGGTGATATATGCAATTGTGTGTGTTTAAAATGTTAAAATAATTGTAAAGTGTTTATAGCGCACTTGAAACTGAAACTGCTGGCCCCAAATTCAACCAAGCTTTTTCACAAGCTTCAGCATGCAAGCGGAAAGAAATGCTGTTCAAAGTCAGGGTCGTGCCATTGAAAAAAAAATCTGCTCGTCATAAACCGCAAGAGCTAGAGCTTTGATATTAAAATGTTCTTTGGATAGCGTTGTAAAAATTGTTCACATTATTTTGATCTCTCAAGAACCATGACTGCCTGTTACATGGCCATTTTCTATAAATGGTTACATGTATATTGGATTATTTTGAAGAAAATATTTTTGTCAAAAACTACACGAGTTTACACAGTCGTTAAGGTCTTTACGAAGAGTTAAGTCAAGAGATTATATCAGAAACTAACACAAGGATATCTGCAACACGTTTTAATATTAATGGTATACATTTGTAGTCATGTTACTGCTCTATAGTACCAGGGTTATAGTGGATTTTGTCGAAAATATGAACACCCCCACCTCTACAAATTAAAAACTGTCAATTTTAGAAGGTATTATGTAGAAATCGATTTTCTCCATTCACAAGAAAGAACTTTTAGACCCAGCGTTCTCAAAACGGCACTCAATGATGTGATAAACCTATGTTCGCAAATTAATCCCAAAGGGCTAATTTTATAGTGCCTTGCAACATGAGTAAGGCTTTCCAGTAATCCGTCGTGATGAAATAAATGGTGTAAAATAAGGCAGCTTTCTCGAGTGTCAATTAAGCTATGGGATGATTTGTTAATTATGGTTTTCCGCGGGGATTCTATACCTCTGCGTGGTATAGCAAGAAAAGAATGATGGGCGAGGATGTGCCGGGCGTGAGAAATACTATACTGTGATACTTCCATACCTTAAGGGCAGTGTATCACATATTTGTACATGTACCAGCGAGAGTTTCAGAAATATGAAACATTGTGCTATTAACAATATAAGAATGATGATAATAATAATAATAATAATAATAATAATAATAATAATAATAATAATAATAATAATAATAATCATAACAACAACAACAATATCTAACAAGAAAAATGAAATATAATACGTAAGTCTTGGCTTGTTACAAAACGGAGACGTTGTACAGATTTTAGTAGAGAAACGAACACTGCTTCACATAAGAATTTAAAGAGCTTTTTATAGCGATTGAACAATGGTTTATTTTCGCTGCATTTTTACATCGTAAACACATTTTATTTATGACAAACACACTCAGGCAAACTTATCAGTACTTTGCGATGTTATTTTATAACCTCATGTTGTAATAATTATAAAATCGTATTACTTTCTGAATCGGAAAAAAATAGATCTATTGCCCAAATGTAATCAGATAATTATTTTCATGCTATAAATTGTGTGAACTAGAAGAGACGCCAAAGAAGCTATATAGCAGTTTTATATTTCCTAACCAACGTTGATCTGATGCAGAACGTTTTCCTTAAATGCACATCGAATTTGAATCTTAATACATGTTATTATGTAAGTGCCTAATTGACAACAATTAAACAATCTTAAAGGTATTGTCCGACATTTTGCATGTATAAATTACATGTAACAATATCTTAGGCTTACAATTTTCCTAAACTCACACTTTATTGCAAATGTAAAGCAAGAGGATTATGACACTTCCCCAGTTGTTAGACAAACCAAATCGTTAAATAGATCGATTTAATTTTCAATCTTTCCAAACCTATAGTTAAGCGCAATGCGGATTTCTGCTAAATATAGATATCGACGTCAGAGCGGTGTTGGCATAATGTGTATCAAAAGTATGTGGTCACGTGGGGACTATGACAATGCAGCGTGGCTTTAACAGATAATACATACTTGCGATGAAGAGTAAGGTGTTATGCTTCAGTTTTCACAAAGATTTCTGACATCAAAGAACAGCGTTTTGCAGGATATCTTCGCGTAACAACAATTTATTTCGTTGTTTGAGAAACGGAGCATTGGTCCAAATTGTCGGACATCACCTTTAACACTGTGAACTGCCTTCTTTCTAATGATTTCTGGAGAACAGAAATACAGCCCTACTCCGACCGTTTGAGTCTGCTTTATCATGCACAAAATGTTGTAAAGCATCGCAGGCAGAAAAGGAAAGTTTGATTTATGACACCTTTATAAAATGCTCACTTAAACACCCTACTGATCTCCAATACTCCCTTCCAGACGAAAGCACGTAATTTTATCACGATGTCGACATGAGTGCACATATCTTCCTCATTAGAAGAAGCTATTCTTTGCAGATTTATATTTTAAGGAATTGTACGTTAAATTATTGCAGACTATCGAATTAGACATCCCTTTTTGTGTATTGACGTAATATGCATGTTATATATCCGTTATATGATGTTAACCTTGAGTTGTTTTCACTATTGTTATTAACGATGGTATCTGTGAAATGCTGTTTATTTGCACCATACATCCGTGTGAAAATACAGCACAACACCCCACTTGTCAGTACAAAAATATAGTTCTTTCCCAAGCCACGTTGCACACTTGGCTATTTCTAAACTAAAAAAGTCACGTGATCACTTTCATTTGAGATCCCTTTACACTTTATTCCTGTACTTTGTATTTAGCTCTGATGTAATCATAGTACTATCTATATGAAGAACTCATGAAATATGCGAGATGCTAGGAAAACTCATTTAGTTTTAACTATTTGTCCAGATTTATAACCATTTAAGTCAATTGCTTTATAAAACACAGCTTTTTGAAGTCTCACACTTTCTTTATTCAAAAAATGCTCTATTTTATGTTTAACCATAAATTAGGTGTGTGATATTACAACACCAAAATTGTATAAACTATAAGAATCGCTTCAATGCTCTTAAAGGAACTTAATGTTTAAATATTCCGTCTTCGTAAACTGACAGTAACTTGAGAACAAGTTATATATTTTCTTTAAATCCGTTTTTGGGGGTTTCAGTGAATTTCATCAAATTCGTTTAAAATATTCATACAATTAACATCATCAAAATTACTTCTATTTGAGCTTTACTAATCATATACAAAAATGTTGTAAATCATTACCGACAGAAACACCAAGCGTGATTAATGACACCATTATGAAACTGACAATCAGACGACCTATACTGATCGTCTGGACCTTTCTTTCCGATGGAAACCATATTTCCATCTGTGTAGCTTTACGCTGATTGTGCTTGTTTGAACTATGTTTTCAAACGTTCCCTTCTTGCAAGTTGTCAAATTTGAGATAACTTCACGTGTCTCGCAGCAATATGCGTAGTAAATGCCCGTCATAAACTGATAAATTAGCTTTGAGGTTTTTTTTCTCTCATTTTCGAAAGACGCATTTCATTTGAAAATTGGTTTTCATTTTATCATGTAGATGTCAAAGATGTTTTGAAGTTTCTGTACTCTCTGGGTAAAGGAAAGGTTTCTGACATTTGATTTCAATGTCGATTTTGAACAAATTTATTGCGGAATTATTAACATTGGTTAATTATTTTGATATGATTTTGTTTGAAAAAAAAAATACTTTTTAAATGAAAAGACTGTTAGTACGTGACAATTTAAGGTAAACATTAATAACAGTATGGGATAATTGCACATTCTTTGGCTATAATTGTTTTTAAACTGAATCTACAAATTTAATGTTAGAAATGTTTTGTTTGTTGTTTTTGTAATTGTTTTTTCTCTAACCTCATTTACAATTATCAATGTACGCCCGAATTAGTAAATTGTTCAATTTGATTTTAAAACGTGTAACCATTGCTGTTATAGCGGTTACTATTTCTGTTACTTTGTTCGAATATATTGTGCAGAACTTTAAAGGATCTTTAAAGGATACACCCGACAAGTAGCCTTTAACGAATACACGTGACACTATCTTGCTCATGTGTGTACCTGTTTGAGCATCATTTCTGACCAAACATTTTAGTCTTCATCCATCCTGCTTTAACACAATCTCAACCGTAAGACATATCGTGAATAAAGTGGTAAATGCTCGTTATTACCAAATCAAAATACAAGCCGGATGTTGTTATCTGTTAAAAATAGATTTCAAAGATAGGAATTCCCTATTCATTTGGGTGGTTTAGATGGCATGATGCACTTTTCATACATACCTGTTGGATACCACATTTAATATCGTCATAACCGTTACTGAGTAATGCCGCAGTCAGAAAACTGTTGCAAAGACTCACTGGCAGAATAACTATACTGATGTATGATCCTTTTATGAAAGGTTCATTCGAACAAATCGTACTGAGCTGCAATACTTTCTTCCAGGCGGGAGATAGCAAGTTTCCACGACGTTGAAATACCTGCATTTATTTTGCTCTCGTTTAAACCATTCAATAGTACCGCCATATTTTTTGGAAATATATGTAATTATTGTATATTGAATATTTAAACGCTGTCAAATCAGCACTTTTGTTGTATATTGCAAGATAGTGTATAAAACCACATTAGCGATAAGAGGTAGATTAACGTTAATCTTTTCACCATATTAGTTCTAAAAGCCGCTTTTAAGTGGAAATTATTTTTCATTTTATCATGTAGATGTCGAAAAAAAAAATGTTCCGGAGAAAAGATTTAGAAATTTCTGAAACCTCTTTGTTGAACAATAGTAAATTGCACTACTTGGAATTAGTGAGTTCTGGGAATATTTCAATACGTGAAAATAGCATCTATTCGTTGCTACTTTTGTAACTCTTTACTATAAAGCAGAAGTTTACATCTTTCCCTGGTTAAATTTTTGCTACTGTTTACAAAATACCTCACCGATGTTACCTTTCAGTGACGCGTCAAAAGGTCACGTGACTTCCACTTACGGATAAACAATAAAATTGCTGACACTAGCGACAGTCCGAGTAAGGTTTGTACTGACGATTCAGTAACAATCGTCACGTGACGTTCCCAATACGCTTTGCAAAAACCGCGCGGAATCTAAAAATAGTAAAAGGCTGCGTAGCTTTAGAATGAAAACACTCTGTGTTAAATAGTAATTTTAATAAAACAGATTATTTGTCATTGCTACATTCTATTGCTAATATTCAATAAGTTTACTAGTTATAGCCGTTTTGTTGTTGTATTTTAAATATGATATCTCGATTCATTAAGAAATTAAGTAGGAAGTTCGATGTAAGAGTTGTGTAAACCGACATTAGAAGTCAGCCCATTTTCCGAGTGACCGTTCCATGTAACTTTGGGGTTTGCTATATTTTAATATGTAATGTCTCGTCTCAGTGTTGGTTGTAAATTTTGCCTTTGACTGACGTGTGCATATCTTTTTGTGATGTAGCTTTTTTCAAATTTAAATATAGTGTTGCATTCATCATAGGACCTGTAGACGTATTTTAATGTTATAATTCGCTCATTTCTTAAACACTTCATAAAATCTCCCTCCATACAAATGCAAAAATAAATGAGGGAACTTGAAAACATTCTATTCAGGATTCACACGAGTAATTCCTTAAGCGCAAAAACAAAGTACAATATACACAAAATGGAGCATTTTAAAATTGAAAATAATTCATTTTTCTTCTTTCCTAGGCATAAAATAATATTTCTTTTAAACATTTTTGTGCTGTTTGATGGATTTTCTTTTGTATTTTCGTGGTTATAAAAATATTATTTTCACAATTGGGTTACGTCAATGAGACATTGCTTCTAGACGAAACAGACATTTTTAACGAATGGTTTATAAGTACATGAAGTCTTATTTTACTTGTTAGAAGTTTCTATTCAAATGTACCGCAAGTCGACCTTTTGAGATAAATATATCAATATAAATTGGTTTTTGACTAATTGCACGTTGTCAAATTAACGAGCTGTCGTCTTGTCTTGCATGGACATAAATAATTAACATAATGATCATATAGTTTCATCTGATATTTTCTTCATTTAATTGGACTTTCTTTAATTGACAATTTATTTTGTCACGTAGTTCATGTATTCATGATATTTTACAAGTTGCCTAAGTTAAACATGATTTTAATTTTTTATACGTAGTGAGTTCTGTCAATGTTGTTCATATTCTTCTTAACTAACAATCTTTTTGAAAAGCATTTCCTAAAGTAACATTTTAATTTTAACAAGTCAAAGAGGAAAATATTAAAAAAAATATTTACAAAATTCTCGTTAATATGAAAAACAAAAGATTTGGTCCCTTTAAAAAGCAGTTAATGTGTTTTTAAGAATATCGTACATAATTATGTCTTGTCAAGCAAGAAAGAAACAGATACAATATAAAATAACCCCAATTTAAAATCTCAGATTGACTATAAATAATAAATGAGGTGTTTTTCTCTTTAATCTTGAAAATTCCCACATACCGCGATAACATTGCAATTAAAGAATATACTGTGGCTTAGACGCTTTTTCTGCGGTGGCCCTTCAGTGGAAGTTTACAAGTACATTTATATTTCGTTGTTTGAATGTATCGTCCCATGATCATCGTTTTTTTATTTCCCCGGACTCCGCATTCAAATGCAGCTTATATTGTGCTGCCCTCTATATGGACGCATGCTCGGACAAAATGACATAGATAGTCACGTGCAAATACCGTTTGGAGCTGAAGATTTCGTTTGTGAGGTTCATCTAGCTGGCCCTGCGGTGGACAGGTGGTTCTGCCAGGACATTTGTCTGCTATCTTCCTTCATCGAACTACATGCAGCTTGGCATCGCTGTAATGACCATAACTTTGTCGCTGGGATTCAAAGATATACCCTCACTTATCTTAAAAGCCGCCTCATCCTTTCACTTGGCCGGCTAATAACAATTGGTTTTATAGACCAACAAGTCATAGAACTAAAGAAGTATTAACAAGTGAACTTTTATCGCAGCCGTTTTAGGACTTTCAGGTGCCGCAAATTGGGGTTTAACACTATGCATCCTTCATTGTATTTTAAACATATATTAAAATTATTTTTTACGTTGCAGGTATTACGGGTAACGTGTCAATTGACGCTAACGGAGACAGGAATGCGGATTACTCCCTCTTGGACATGGATCCGGAGACCGGGGAGTTTCAGGTGAGTAAAGCCCTTGGTTACTATGGTAACATTGTAGACATTGGGGTAATAGTCAATGTTGACAGTACACAAGTTTAAGGGCACGAAGTCAAAACACAGAAAGCATGCGATCTTAATGAAAGTACATCGACCTCGAATGACTTCGATTGTAGATTGTATTTAGAAATTTAAAAAAAAAATCTGTTATGTACTATATACAATACGTAAAATGCGATCACATTCAAACCATAAATAAAAAAGAAACTTTTTCTGCATGTTTACGCTGTTATGGCGCTCAATTGACTCATTAAAAATGATTTTATTTGATGGAATAATACAGGAAAACTGCATTCAAAAGGCAATGACTCGCGTAAATGTATTTAGAATCAGTTGGGAAAAGTCTCATAATGCAATCTTCTTCTGTCCCGATATCCAAGTCGTTTAAATGGTAATGGTTTAGTTCCCCTGCTTACGCTCAAGCAAATATAAGTGTTGTTCCACAACTGGCTGACCTGGTGTCAGGATAATGGGACTGGGTGTGGTATCATGCCAGGTGTTCACAGCATGCTATACACAGTGAAGGCAGCACTATATCTGCTTCAAGTAGACACCGTCTTCAGATAACTGAAATACTGTTAGTTTGACGATAAACCCAATAAACCAACAAACCAACAAACAGAACGGCGACATGTTATGCGCTCGCTGGGTATTCGGTTGTGCATGGATATTGAATACCCAATTCCCAATCAACGTCACAAACCTTGAACACTGACATACAAAACCCAACTGAAACATCACGAGCGCCATTTTGTTAGTATAAAGATATAACCGTTTTAGCCATCTTATATGCAATATCATACATCTTTCCCATCTTATTCAAGGCACAACTTACGACTAATACTTTATTCTTTACAGTCATTTAATGAAATTATTTAGTCTTCCGTCATTCGATTCTCATTGTCTTATGGATAAATATGTCAGTAAATTCAATCGTTTTGTGTATACATCATGTATATGTTTTGTTTTGTGCTATTTATGAATGTAGAATTCGATTGTAGTCATATTCCGTGGTTAATTTATCACGCCCTATAGAAAATCTAATTTTCGGATTGCTTTCGACGATGTTGTCCATGCATATTTAGTTCTGTGTTACTATTATCATAACTGTGTGGTATTGACAAGTATGGTGGCTTATTTTCGCCACCACTTTAATTTTCCAGTTTTCATGAAAATTTTATTTTAATTTCACGCTTTCAAGCAGCGTGTTAGTAAATAGAATCGCTTTATTCCACGAAAGCACATATAGTGTTGCGTTCATGGAAATAGCATGTCGTGGACACGTGACATGATACCACAGTCACATTATCTTGATACCAGACCAAACAATTACGGAGATGCAGAGCGTAAGCAGGAAAGACTGTACCAGTACAACCAGGTATGGATCCAGGAGGGAATACACCCCCACCCCCCACCCCCCACCCCCCGAATACCAGGTAAAAGAGTCAAGTTGTGAAAACGCATACATGTATACTTACTTAGGTCGAAATTAGGTCCCTTACTGTGTATATATGTCTAGTACTTACTGCGATAAAGTTGAGTGGATCTTGATTCTGCCCCCCCCCCCCCCCCCCCCCCCCGAATACAATTCTGGCTCCATCCCTGAGTACAACTTGGATTTGAACCTTCTGCTCCCAGTAGCTTTAAATCAAGCACTTACCTTGGGCGACTTGTTTCACGAAAGCACAACCGGAAGTAGCGCCAATATGTGTACATGTATTTTCAGAGTGAAAAAATCACTGGTAAGCGGTGGCATAGAAATGGTAGTAACGTGAGTTACCTGTTATGATAATTATTTGACATCGCCATGATTCCAGATACATACATGCATCATGAAAAACCGCAAAACTTTCCTGAAAAATATTTTATATTTGACTTTCATGAAAATCGTTAACAATCTTGTGGCAAAAATATGCCACCATAAATAAGGCCCAGTCATATATCGGCCGTATTTATCTATTATTGCTTCGTTACGCCGTCAGACACACGAAATTGGTTTTTAGTTGGATCTTTCGACTAATCGAGAATAAGTCAATCCCTCATGACTGTATGTTATTTCAAATAACAAAGCACCCTTTATTAAACATATTATATGACAGCATTTTTTTATATATGAGTATGTGCAATATATTTTACTACTTTTCCCCTGCGTTTTTAATATATTTATACGAGGTTTTATGATCTGAGAAAGAAATTGTGAACAGTTGTCACTATAGCAAGTGCACATGTATGCAGGCGCGTAGCTGCCTGTACGCAGACTACGCAGCTGCACATTGTCTCCCAAAATATATAACATATAAAACAAATATGTAATTAAAATCTTACTTGAGGGGATAATGTGAATATTCATTGCACTCATATAGCAATTTGCTCCATGAAGAATATAAAATAACCTAGTCGATTAAGTATCTTTTTCTGTAGCTTCTGGTAAGGGACAGGTCTTGTATTCTTATATTTCAAACCATAATTCTTCAGATAATTTCGTCCTCAGGACGATCAGACATATTTTACTTAAAATATAGTTACATCTAACTCCCCAGAAGCCACCTTGTACGATCTAGAAACACAAACTTTTCCAGGGGAGCACACCCCCCCGACCCCACTTAGCCCCCATGCGTACATATCATATCATGCCGGGCTATGTCCCTGGTATGAACCATTCGTTAACTTGGAAACCATTTTTAGGTAACTCACCATTATTGGAGAAAGTGTATTCAATCCCCAACAACTCTTGTAAAAAATATCAACGGAATAAAAACTGTGTTTAACTAAAATTTAACACATACATCGTAATATCGTTCTCTCTCACACTAAATCAGAATTCCGAACACATTTATCACGTGATCTGAAACACTAATGTCTTTTGAAACTTATTAAACGGAATTTCTCAATTGAACCACCTTTTTACCACCGTTGGACTTTTCTAAGCCAAGTTGTTTTTCTGATAGTGTTACAATGTTTACCATCCCATGCTAGATGTTTTTGTTAAACCCGAATATAATTATTCGTCCTAGTATACTCATTATTATATTGCGAGTGAACACTGGGTTAAATAAATATATCTTGGCTTGACTAGTTAAGGACTTCCTGATGACCTTTGCCACCTCGCTGATCTTTCTTCCCCTTCATCATACATGTCATTGTCTACTCTTCATACCTCTCACTAACGCTCGGGACTAAGGGGACAGCATTACGCCTGACTCGTCGATGTCAGTATAATAGACCGGCCGGGTTCAGTCCCCGGGCACCTCATAAGTGCCCCCTGTGCTATAATGATAGGAATGTAGCTGTACAGTATCGGCAAAAATGCCGGCTTATCCCAAGTCCCATACCTCTCAATGAACAATCAACCGAAAGAAGCGAATAACAATAGTACTAGAACAATTGTTTGTTTGTATGGGTTTTTTTTTTCAAATATGTTTTCATTATTTACATAACACGACTTTTGTTGTTTAATAGATAAGCAAAATATTATCATATAAATCTCGTGTTTTGAATTATGACCGTGAGGAAGAGTAGTATGTCACTGATCAAGTAGAACAGATGACCTTAACACACCAGTAAACAAGCGTTATACATGTATGTGTCTACAATTTCAAACTTGTCGTGTTTCTTGTGGGAATAAATATAAACACACAGCTGTCTGTTTGTCACTCCGAATATTTTACCCACCACTGACACATTCATATTATAGAAAATAGCTGCACTGAGAAATAAATTCAGTTTTCGGCAAAGCTGTCACGCAAGAACTGATCCCTAGGGTCCTTTGATTGTCAAGTTGGAACATCCGTCACGACGAGTTACCCATGACGAATTGCAGATACGACTGGAGAAAACAGGGACAGTCATTAAAGGAAAGCTTTTACGTCTAGACGCCTAAGATGATTTGAAAGGAAATCGTCATTATGTGAAAATGTAAATGTAATTTAGCCGTAATGAATGCATATACATTTTCACTTGAGTGAATAGTCTGTAATTAAATGTTTTGAAATACGTTCCAGGGATTCTGTGATTGAATTAGAATAGCAATATTACCGAATTCAACTTAATTGAATAGAAGAGAACTCGTGTTCAATACTCGGATTAAAGGGATGTATTATTATAAATACAATTAACGGTGCATTTTGTACATGTTCTCGGTGTTTTGTGGCTAAACCTCTTGAAAGAGGCTCCATTTACCCAATCAAAAGTCCTTCCCTTTACATGCACGTTGCATTTTTGTGTTATTTTATTTATAAATGTAGTTACTTTTAATGGAATGCTACAACTATTGAAAAGTTAATTGGACCATAATCATTTTAGTAATTAATCCTGTTCAAAGAGTATTTCTGTATGTGCGTGCGTGAGCGTGTGTGATGTCTTGTAAGATTTTTTCATCACCCCAATCATCACGCTATAAGTAAATTGTATAATTTTAAACTGCGCTATCTGTCATAAAATGATGCACCAAATTTATATCTTACAATTAATTTGACACTACGTGTGCTGTGCCGCCAATTTACAATTGAATACCGCCAATGAGTCACAAGTCCAATGTGTATTAATGCCGTATTCAGAACCGTATTCATAATTCATGGTATCATTTATTAACTCCATTGTCGAATATATTTCCTCTGTTAATATAACACATAAATTGTGTATCATTTTATTGAAATTTACAATTTACATATCCATTGGCCAAAAGATGTATTATAGTTTATGTAGGAAGGAACTTTATGTCAATACATTGAAAATCGGTTTCAGTTTTAAAACATGGGGTCTGCTGTTAAGGGTTCGATTCCTGTCCACGAGTCATTATAGTATATAAAATTATATTGATATTATTATGTTAGGCCGCCATGGAAACTTTTCGGGAATAATTCATTTTGCGCCTTGTAAAGTTCATGAGCGGGATTCTATCCCCCCACGCCAAAATGACCGAAAATGATTTTTTCCGGAATGGATTTTGTCCAGCCCCCATTCTGATTTTACATACATGAAAAGTGTTGGCAAATGGAAGATATTTACAGTGAGAGGGGTGTGGTGGGGTGATTTTGTCGGCCTTTGCTGTGCTTGTCTAATGGCTATGTTCTAAGGTCTAATTAAGAATTTTCGTTCGTTGAACTGAATAACTATTTCACTTTACTATTACTAGAACACTTTCCTTTCGCGGCAACCTTGGTTTTATCCATTCATGATCGGGGTTTGTTTTTGTTTTTTGGCATACTGGAGTGTCATTTTTGTCTAAATTATGCATCTCTATTAAAAGTTACACAAATTAAACAATAACCCTGCTACTTAAGCTCTTGTACAAATTATAAATTAATACAATTAATTATTGATTTTTACGTGCTTATCTTAGGGGCTTGACCTTATGCGGATCGTCCCTATTTAAATGCATATAAATCAAATCAGACAAGCGTCGCGATAAATGATTATAATCATTTTGGCATCCGGATGTGACAGGCGCTCTTTAAGAGGATCAAAGGAGCGTCTGTACTTTTAGATAAAGAATGTATTAGTGTCCCTGAAATACTGTAGATATGATGTGTGCTTTGTTGGTTCTTTTTTCTTCGTTTTTCTTTTTTAATGTTAATGTTTCATTAAAAAGATTAACAGTATTTAGCACTAACACCCCCACAAATCCAACCACCCCCGCCACCGCCCCACCACGGTGTGTCCCGCTTCTTTGTCCTTCCACTCCGCTTTCTCCCATATGTCTCACATCTCCAGTGGCGGATTTGGCCCCCCAGCGTTACCCCGGAGCTCGAAAAATATTTGATTTCAATTTTTAGAATACATGTATAAAGTATCAGTTTAGATCCAGATACACACCATAACTCTCAAAGTGTGCAAAATTATCTGTCGTAACCGTCGTTTTTGGTTTCTAAAATGTCGTTTAATACCTCTTGTATATGAAAACTGGCATGTACAGGTTCGCTCTCTCTGTACTTTCTTCTTTCATCTCTTTCTCTCTCTCTCTTCTTCCCACCTCACTCTGTTTCTCTCTCTCTCTTTCTCTCTTTCTCCATTTTTCTCTCTCTCCCCCTACCCTTTCTCTCGCACATTCTCTTTTTACATTATATATTATATATCCCACACACTTTATTTCCTCTCTGCCTGTAAAGTCAACGCCTTTATTCTTTCCCCCTCTGTTTTTCCTCAATCTTTCTCTCTCAGTCTGTTTCTCTCAATCTTTCTTTATCTTACCGTTTGTGAAGGTTTGTATACGAGTATTGTTTCGCTTGTTTCCGTGACTGAAGCTCATTAACCATTGTCTTGAACGACAGGGAATTATTTTGATGCATTTGAATACAATCATTTTTATCGTTCATCATGTCTGATGAAGAACAGCGATATTGGCTCCAAGGCAGGGCAGAAAGGACACCATCCCTCCACGCAGCTTCTCTTGTAACTGGCTCTAATGTGCTAAAAACGATGTTTTAATAAGACCGTAATTACTTTAATGGGACCGTTAAGGACAAAACTTGTTTCAATGTGTTATAGTTATATCGGATGAAGACAAGTTGTATCGACAAAATGTCATTATGATAAATGGCCGTCGTTTTCTTTTCTTTTTTTTTCTTCATTCATATTTGTGTGTTTGTGGATGCATGCTTGCATAAGTGTATAAGCGCGTTGGGTGGCTGCGAGCGTGTGAGAGTGTCTATGTTTGTGTTTTAGTTAAAACATTTTCCCTTTTGTCTATTTGTCTCATTTTATCTTTCGTTTAACAAATGTGGTTGAAAATAAATAACGCATTATAAATTGTTTTTTACTCATGTTTGAAAGGTTCGATGCACACTTTTCCTTATTAACAATTTTCCTTGCATGCCAGGCAATGATTTTTCACAAGTTGAAAATAGTATAAACCGTGGCAAAGTTTAGGAAGTTGTCTGTCCTTTAGTTCAGGAAGAAGCAAATTCAATGAAACATTTGTACCACGGTAATAGCTGATTTAGTTTATTATAATTGTACGCCATGTGCATTTCTTAAAGGTGGTATCAGACTGTATGCCTGTATCCAATATATATCAATATCTTACCCCGGGTTTGGAAAAAAATATACTGAAGAGCTTATGATGTAAATTTGTTGACTGTGTACCGAAAGAAAAAAAAATGTGTATGTTATTGAATTGTATTTTAATAATATATACTCGTACTCGTTCTAAATATAGAAGATTTTGAACACAGCCTCAATTTCAGACTACAAATTCTGAAATAAATCGCTCTAAATGTTAATTCTTTCCAATTCTATAAAAAGGCATAAGGGGTTTCTGAAAAAATTTCCCAGATGACGATACAACATGAGCTTGAAAGTAAGTTGTCACGTGGTTTTATTAGTTAAAAAAATATCTAACCCTGCAGCGTGGCTGAGATAAAAAATGCATTCCTATATTGACAAGTGGGATAATATGCTGCACTTTCCACATAGTTGGTGGACATCAATTATCAGTATTTTGCGAAGTCTTTTCAGAAAACAATATATTTGGTTGATTGAGAGAAAGCAATGGGAAATGAACCTTCGGATACCATCTTTAACTTGCAAGATTGTTTAAATCTTTTCAAAATGATATCGTCTGCGATAGGTACCCAGAAAAATGAAAGTGATTTATATTGTAATTCTTTCAATAGAAATTGTCGAAGTATTCCAAATGCCGGATATCAAATTAAATAAACGATCTTTGTGATCGACAGAAATGTAACACCTGTGTAAATGTTTTACAAGCCCTTAACTGATATTAAAATGCTGAAATACTGCAATCCATATATATGTGTGTGTGTGTGTGTGTGTGTGTGTGTGTGTGTGTGTGTGTGTGTGTGTGTGTGTGTGTGTGTGTGTGTGTGTGTGTGTGTGTGTGTGTGTGTGTGTGTGTGTGTTTGTGTGTGTGCGTGCGTGCGTGCGTGCGTGAGTGTGTGTGTGTGTGTGTGTGTGTGTGTGTGTGTGTGTGTGTGTGTGAGAGAGAGAGAGAGTGTGTGTGTGTGTGAGAGTTTGTGTGTGTGTGTGTGTGTGTGTGTGTGCGTGTGTGTGCGTGTGTGTGTGTGCCTAGTGAAAACAGTTGGATTGCTGCTTTTACGTAATAACATTTTTTCTGTCAAATCAATTGAGACCTTTTTAAAGAGGAGTTTGATTTAAATATGAATATACTTGTGATATGAAGACGTTTATCTGCCTTTTTTAGGATATTGTCGAAACATTTTTAGTATAAGTCGTATATATATAGAAAAAAGGTGTGCTATTTTTAGATGTACGCGGACCTCACACAGCTGACTTTATTTCCAGTATAGAAATTCAAGTATAAGCATTAATCTTGTACTTTTCTTTAAAGAACTTAGCACGATTCGAAAACCAAGATTAACTACTTAATTTACCTCATAATTTTATAAATGTGCCTAATATCATTATAAATAAGCTGCCATAACAATCAGACCTAATTTGAGGCACTTTTTGCTGGCTTTTACTGATATTAACATTTCCCGAAAAAGGACCTGTTGTCTTAGTCCCTGCATAACAGTCCCTTCCCCTATGGGAAAATATTAGTGAAAATTCCATATGTAGGTGTCTTGCCCTAGCGCGTCGGTAATACTATAGTTTTTAACTAAAATATTGAAATTAAAATACTTAACCCAGAAACATTGCTTATTAATGTAGTGGAAAACTTGACACAATGAATACAAAAATAGATTTGAACAATATCGTATATGTTTAGTTGGTGTAAATATTGTAATTGTCTCGTTAAAACATATGTTTTGTATTTTCATTTGTCCTAGGTGGTGGCCAACTATTTTGGTAACACCAAGCAGTACGAACCAGTGCCTGGCCGAAGCATTCGATGGGCCGGAGGGTACGAAAAGGCACCACCTGACACCCCAAAGTGTGGATTTGACGGGTCCAAATGTCCACCGGAAGGTTCGTATTGATTTTAATTATAGATTTAAAATAAAAGGATAATGATATTGTTAATACAGAGTACAAATGTTGATTCTAGTAGACAAAATGTCCACCTAAATATTCTTACCTTGTTAAATTGACACAATCTAGCACGTGCAAATCGTAAAAGAAAATACAGTTAAAAAGGAATTTATTATGAACAACAATGAATTTAATCTTGTTTTTATACAAAAATATACAATATACGTTTAAAAATAAAATATAAATAAACTTAATGTGGACTTGAATAGTTGTTTTCGAAAAGACTTTGTGTATATAGATGTGCATACCAGAGTATTGGACTGTAATGATAACCAATGAACACCATTTTATGCACGAAGAAAAAAAAATGCGTAAAAACCTCATAACATTGTGTTTTAAACAGTATTCGTTTTTGCCAATGTTGTTAGGAAGGCGTCTTTTTTCCATGAATAAATATCGCGTTTTGCAAATCCGGATAAAATGTAGGTTAATCAATAAGACTTCAGGTCGCGACGTATATTCTATAAATTTATTCCATTATTAATCATACAGTCAGTCAGTTGTTATTTATTGAGTTAAAAGGTTTTGTTGTTGTATGTTGTTTTTTTTAATTAACGGTTTCGACATTAGGTTCCTTTTATTGAGAACAAAAGAGGGTCTGGAGTGGATATGGTAAAAGACGCTTTTGCCCCTAGCTTCAGGCACAGACAAACAAGCTCTTATGTTCATTTATGAAAGCCTATTGTAGTTACATTAACATTCATACCGGATCTGATACCACAATCGTTAAACTTACGGCTAAAAGCTCGGTAGGCTCCGGGTTCAAATCCTGGCCGCAAAACTAGAAAAATACTGAAATAGCAGTGGTATAGCTTACCTGCTAAGATCATGCAAATGTAAGTGTAGATCCCCGACTGGTCGGCCTGGTGTCAGCATAAAGTGATAGGTGTTCAAGGCATGCTATCCACAGTGAAGGCAGTATCCTTTGCTTTCTCTGGACAACGTCTCCATATGATGAAAGATTATTGATGGCACCCAGGCAACCGTAAGCGTACACATTGATATGAACAGTGTATTTCGGATGCCCTGCGTTGTAGTTTTATGCTGACATTTTTTTATTTTTTTGGTTTTCTGTCGCCATTTGCACTTACATTATGCAAAAAAGATGTAAAGCTGCTTTTTTCAGGATTTTTATACAAGTACAGGGTGGAGGGGAGCTGAAAAAATATTTGAAAATCGTAGCGAAGCTTTTCGCTTTCATCCTGTAGACAACACAAAGTTTTGAATGAAAGCATTTTAAAAGATAATTATAATATGAAATATATCGATTAAATTCAATAGTTTAATATTGTATTCATTTTCTTTATGATTTGCCAAATTTTGGCTTCTTTTAACAAAAGTTTAAAAATGCGAATTATAACTGATGTGACAAAAGCGTTTAAGAACACTTACCTTAAAATAATCGGTCAAAGAATACATGTGTCAATGAAAATTCCAAAGATGTCGTTCAAGTTATCAGGGGTTGTGTTTCAAGTTCTTCCTTATAACAGCTTTAGACGTAATCCCAATATATTGTATATCCATGGGCAATATGGCAGACCTAAGAGAATTATTTATAGGTACGGTTCAAAATAGATCATGAATAGTGCACGCTGCAAGTTTATGGGTATAAAATACACTTTCTGGGTGCATGTACTTGTGTGAATCTTAACACAGATATAATACTAAAAAAGATGTCGAATCAAAAACATTTATTAAAGTTACGGCTAATCAGGTTACATATTTTACTGTAAAGTGATTATATAAGTTAAAATGATTTTTATCAGAAAATCCACGAATACTTGAATCCATTTGAACTCACTTGTGAAAACACTTATATGACCCGACTGACTTCATCGCGTGAGTTTAGGTCTTGTTTGGGGCAAAATAATTTATGTGTGAAGGTCTGCTAGGTTACCTGAGGTGCGCCGATGGTTCCAGCTAGACATTTGCCTAGGGGTAATTTGAACAATTCATCCTAACTGTTGAAAAACTATATCCTTATATGAAGGCATAAATAATGGAGTTGGTAGTCAAAACTTGACAAGACCTTCAATTGTGCAACTTTCATTGAAATTGTCAGATTCGGTATTGACCATCTTACTGTCTAGATGCAGGGATAAAACAATGTCATGTTCCGTAGTACAACCTATATCAATAAACTTACCTGTCTCAGGCCAAACAACTGCTGATTAGCTTCGTGACTTCGTAACGGTGTATGTTGTTGTTGTTTTTTCAAGAGGAAACGGTACCGCTTCCTACAAATTTCCAGTGAACTATGTTTTGTTATATTTTCGAGAAAGGAACTGATATCCCTATACGGTATGATTTTGTTAAATCGAACTTTTTATTCTGCTACTATTTCTTTCAGAGCCGTTTTCAGTTCTCATCATTGTCAGTATTGTCGTGCCGGTAGTTCTTGTCCTGGGCTTCCTGATCGTCTTCATCATCGTGTACAGGTAAGTTCTCTTGTTCTTTGGTATGTTTGGGACAATTTTTAGTGCGTATTCATGACACGATGGAGAAAAGTGGTAACATTAACATTGTCCTCATTGTTAGATAATGTCCGGGATAGTCCAAACAGTAGGTAGATGTTTTTTGCTGAAATTCTTGGATTGATGGCGCCATTACCAAGAGTGAAATATCGTACGTTTGCACAAATATGAGTTTCAACTCCAATACAATATTTATCTAAACATGTCATCTAAATGGGAAAGTTGACGTTGCTATCGATGCTGCTTGATCTGGGTATCACAAGGCAAACCTAAGGTCAACGCATCCTTCAAAGAGAACCTGCATTAAAACAAGAGTAATCCAAAGAAAATTACCTCCTGCATTTCACGATCATTAAATGAAGCTTATCTCCTAAGGTTGGCCATTTTAAATAAATTAAATCAACTACTTTAAAGCACCATTTAGCCATTTATAAAACTAGTAATGTCAAGGTTAGCAATAAACTTGGCACACTGAGGTCCAGCCCACACATCTGACACATTATTGTATTGGCAGGTAAGACTCAATATATTTCATGGCCCCACACCGGACCTGGTAGACCACCGGCTTCAGGCACGGGAGGCCCTGGGTTTGATAATGTTTACAACGAGTAAACAGAGTGCTAGGTGTGCTCCTATCAGATGTATACTATTCCTAACAATCCATCCCAACAACTTACATCAAATTATCTTTACATTTGCAATCGATAGAGCGCAGGCCCCGGGTTTGATCCCGGGGCGCGAAATACCAAGGTCGTTAAAATGATAGTATTAAAGCTCCCTTGCTAATGCTCAAGCAAATATAAGGAAGTTCCACAACTGGTTGGCCCAGTGTCAATATAATGTGACTGGGTGTGGTATCATGCCAGGTGTTGGCGGCATGCTATACACAGGGAAGGCAGCACTACAATATATCTGATTCAAGGGGACACAGTCTCCAGAAAAATGAAATACTGTAATGAGACGATAAACACAATAAACAAATCATTGTCCTAAAACGTTTACCACATTATTGCTGTTTCCACCTAAATACTTTGTAGTTAAGGTGATTTTATATATGTTAAAAAGAAATTTTCCCAATAAACAATGAACATCAACGCCCATTGGTGCACTAATTAACTGTGGCCATACTTTGCCGTTTTACAAGACACAAATTGTATCTTACAATGTGAACTAAAAAAAATTCTCAAATATCCAAATAAGTAATTGTTGCTTGAAAAGGTCCGGCAAACCGCTGTTCATTGATGCTCTGAATCTGTGTGAACAACGAAGCATCAATTCCAACTCGTCATTACCTACAGGTATTTCCTATTTGAACCACGCTGCAGAGATAGCTATTTTAAACCTAGAAAGCTACGTGATAACTTACTATTGAGATCATGTAGTTATCCTGGTAGTCCGCTTGACGCCGATTTCTATTTTAAGCAGAGATTACTATCGTGCTTATTTATAGATTTGGAAAGAATTGACATTTTGAGTGATTTGTTTCGCAATTTGTACTGAACATTAAACGAAAGTACGAACAGAAATTATGTCTAAATTCCCCTGAACAGTAAAACTGTATTATTACATGCATTTGATCAACTATCGGATTCCACCTTTAAGATAGCGGTAGTGCATGTTATATAAACATAATAAAAAATATAACAAAGTCTTATGAGCATGTCAGCATTTGAAAAGGCACAGGATAAATGTATTCACATGCAAGCCAAATGTGAAAGTAAGAACAAAGCTGTGATAAGCCATTCGGCAAAAAGAGCAAACCCAACAGTTACCGCCTTAGAGCGGTCAGTCGGCAAAATGGACCGACTGGGGTGCTTCAACCGTTTTTTCAGAGCTTTAATATCGCACTTCCTACGGGGTTTCTCAAAAGCAAGATGAAAAGAAAACGATCTATTTGAATAAAAATGTTTCGCGCATCGTGGCTACTTTCAGCATTTCCCCATCGTTGGACTGCAAACGTTTTAGTAGTTGTATCCTCTAATAATTCGGAAACATTATTCTACTGCTCTAATAAATACTCTTTAGACGACAAATCCTGAAGGCAGTTCAAATGTTTATGTTTACTTTGAAAATGTTTCTTTCAGAGAAAGTTATCGACTATACACTGCAACATGTCTGAGTTGATATCCGCTTACCCTTTTATTTTTAGTTTTAAAAATAAATATACGCTTGTCTTAGAATGCAACTGAACATTATAAGCTCTCCTTATTGATGGCATTCGGCTCTCTATTGTATACTTATCTGTTTTAGCTTTAGGAAACTCAAGTTTAACAGTACAATATGCACAACCCGAACGATAAACTATACGATATTAAATGTACAAATGTTGCCTTCGCCTTTGAAGACCCATACCAGCTGTTGCCCATTATCCGCTATCTATATTGAAATCAGCTCATTTAGCTCTTCCTGGTGCTTTTCTGCAGCAAAATAAAAATAAATATTTCAGGCTGACAAAGCAACCGTATGTTGAACTTCGTTTTTATTGATGGCATCTTGCTGCGTGCTGCCAAACAGAGTCTATACAAATTAGTTTTGTTAACTGTCAGAGATGCAAAAACACCCATGTCAAGATATCAATCACCGGGTCTGGAAGCAGAATAGGTTGACGCGAGGCATATTATAGTGTTGATGTACTTGTCAGGAAAGTAAGTACGGATCTGTTACAAAGATCCCCCGGATCAATCGGAAGGGTCAAATGACATTCATATGCTGTAGCGAATGGTTTCCACTGAGTTCAACAATCTGTTAGCAAGTTATAGATTCTTAGAATAACAACAGAGGGGTGTATTATATGGGATGTTGGATATTGGAATTGGTTAAATGAAACATATTTATGTTTTCCTTTAGTTTGATGATTGCCTCCATGTTAATAAAAGAGAAGTAAGTTCATATCAAGCGAGACGTCAATTACAAAGTAGGTGACCCAAACTTAATGTGTACTCTTACAAATGCTTGATTCAACATAGACTCAATACTCCAATTTATTTTCTTTATTTGAACTATTGTGCACGTAATTAGTTTTTATTTAAGTACAGCAACAATGTTTATGACTGCAGTTATTGCTAAAATATATAGTATTAGTAACAGAAAGGTCTAAGGAAAGATAAATAGTTAGTTTTCAAGAAATGTATTCGTTTTCTTTAATAGGCAATTAGAAAATACAGTTTAATAACCATTTACAAAACTGAGATATACTAAAACACATACGTGCTTTGTCATATTTTAGAAATATAAAATTTTATCTAAATTTCTGCTCTTTGCCTTAAAACGTCTACGGGTAAACTCGCAGACATTGTATAAATTACGATGCTCAAGGCATAGTTTATCTGTTGTATACATACAGCCAGTAAAACTAGCATCGTTTGACATTTGTCAACAGGGTAGGTATTAACATGATTAATTTTATAATTTTTATAATTGTATAAATTATATAATGACAAAAAAAATGCGTTTGGTTAGAAAATCGACCATTTTTCTTTTTATTTCATGGTTATTTCGACTTTGAAATTTAATTAAAATTATTTTAATTACTACCTTCCTTATGACACAGCATGAATCTGAAAACCCCATAATGTTTACTGTGGACCAGGGACAAATGATACGGCTTTCTTTCACTGTTATTTTGCACTTTTTCACCTAAAAGCGTGAAAGAAATAAAAACGCACCAACATCGTTTCGTATATGTATATTTAAATAACATATAAGCGATCCGATTTGTATCTTCTCTGACTGCTCAGCCTCGTGGGTTCGAGTCGTGTTCAGGGCAAGGGGCGTAATGTGCGAATTTCTTCCAGCTTACTTGCTGTGCGCCGGTGGTTCTACCCAGAAAAAACGCCTGGGGTCTTCCTCCACCAAAACAAAAGGCTGGACGTTGCTATAATGATTATAGATGTATTTTAAAACAAAACAACATATTAGCTATAGTCAGGTCAGAATTCAATTTCAGCACATAACTTCCGACGTATCAAGACGTGTCCAAATGACATTTAGTGCAACATTAAACGACTTAATTAAGTATTCGTAGATACCATTGTAGCTAAGAAATCACTTACTTCGTAGTGCTGAACGAAGAAACGTATGATATCAGGCGTTTGTAAAGTAGGGTTGTCAGATAAATTACATCTATCAATCATGAAAGGGAAAAACTGTGTCAGACGGTACTAGTTGTGTCTGCATAAAGATATGACACTAATTTGAGAATCGCGTGTTCATTACCATATATATTGAAATCCCGGTCACCATCTTGTCATAGATTCGGGCAGCATTAATAGATTATTCAAACAATTTGTCTTCACCTTTGCGTGCTGTTTTTGTAAACCGATCCTTAATAAATACGTGAAACAAATACTTGTTATATGTTTTACCGTGCCTCAGCGTTTCCATCCTTTGTTCAGTGTTTTTTATGTCCACAATATTACCTATACGTAACACTCCATGTGAAAAGAACTATTTTCCTTCCTTTTTCTTTTCCAGAAAAGGTTTCGTTTATTTAATCATTTTTCGAAGATCAGAAACTTTGAGATATTAGCATTAAGCACCATATAATTTTTAAAATTATTTCTCGAATATGATTTAGTGTCATGGACGGTGTTCTATATAAAATGTGGCAGACTTTTTCTTGGTTAAACTTACGAACCTTTTTCTCTTCCTGTACTCAAGTCCCTTAAGCTTTTGCGACGATATCGAAATTTACTTGTTGACGCGTTAAGCCGGCAATCCTGATATCCGTATGTTTCCTTGAACGGTTGACAGTTTACGAACGGTTTAAAGAACATAAAAAAAACAGAGATGTGAGAGACAATGCGCCACAGAGATCATGCTTTGTAAACAAGAAGATGGCAATCCTGGGAACTCAATACTCTCTTTAACTGTCGAATCATTACATAAATATCTGAGAGTAACGAACCATAACTCTGATGAGAACTCGACTATCTGCTACTTTCTTTTCGTTTTTTGTTGTCTGCTACATCTGTAATTACAAGCTGCATTGTAAACATCGGGCATACTCGGTTTCTTCTGTAGACAAGGCCTCGCCAAACAGCTGCGAATTCCGATTAATGCCCGCTGCATTTTGATAATTGCAAGCAACGCTTTATTGTTTCAAAATACACGGTTAAAAATGGAATAGTTGGTTTATTTCTCAGAAAAACGTCTTACGGTACATTTCCTGTTACTGCCTGCTACACTATCGTCCTCATAAAAATGCATTCCATAAGAGGCACCGCTCTCATGATCGGCACCAATAAAATCATCAAGTTTCGTACGTTTCTTTCTGTAAGATCATTAAATCCTTGATTTTCACGAATACATTGTCAAAAAACGAAAGAGTGTCAGTTCAATATAGCGTTCATGTAAAAGGGTTATTCGTAGCAACTCGACTATTTCCGGAGTCTAGCCGAGGTGTTTTGAATGATAAAAGGGTACTACGTCAGTCGGAACTTTTCGGGTATTTTTGTCCTCGAAACGATCATCTCACAGATGTATATGATTCAATGATTTATATAGAATTGCTACATTTTCGCCAGAAGAATAATACGCGAAAATAATAGTTCCTCAAAAATATAAACTTTCATTTATCAATTTACCATAATGAGAATATATGACAAAGTCCTATGAGCATTGCAACATATACCAAACTCCGAAAAGGCACAGGACAGATATATCAAATGCAAGCCAAGCGAAAAGTAAGAATTTGTGATGAGTCATTTAACGAAAAGAGCAAACCCGACAGTAAGCAACACTTTGTTTAAATTTTTAAATGTTATAGCTTTTTCAATAGAAATAACAACTATATGGTTTTTTTTTGACATCATGACTTCTTAGCCATCGACATATTTATTTTGCGGGATTTTCCTGTCAAGCATTCGAGAGATGAATTATCAGAGGCGTTCCGATTGGAATTAATCAATAATTTATTCGAAGCCACATCTGTTCGTCACTAATATGTATAGTATTGTTACATTACCTTTACCGGTAGTCATATTAGAAAGGCCGTGTAATGTTATGTTCAATATATAAATTGAATCTTGCTAGAAATATATTATAGCTGCCCTGAAAGTCAATATAAGTACTACTCGCTCCAAATAAGTAATAGGTAAAAAACATTTCACACAATACTAAAAGGCTATACTTAATTAGATATAGGCAATCGGGACATTACAAGAAAAAGACACCTTTACAAACAGATGGA
This sequence comes from Sinonovacula constricta, assembly GCA_007844125.1. NCBI lineage: Eukaryota > Metazoa > Mollusca > Bivalvia > Cardiida > Solecurtidae > Sinonovacula > Sinonovacula constricta. The sequence continues at coordinate 50,621,578 of CM017569.1, read as the reverse complement.
AATTGGCGAATATTTTTGCGATTTCTTTCTAACGTTGTTGTTTATACTGCAAGCATGTATTCTCGCTTACCACAGGAAGTTGTTTCTGGGTTGTTTTTTCACATGCTAGTCTGTGTAATGGTTAATAATTGTCTCCCGCAATACTCTAGCCTGCTTATCACAATTTACTTTGGCTTTCGAAAAAAAAACCCACCATATTCATGGTTTAGGAAACCCTCTTATTATTAAATTCATATCTGCGGGTCAGTTTTTTATCATTTCCATTTATTTACGTGCAACACGATGTCATTAACAGCAAGTGATGGATGCACACAGGAAATGATACCTATTAACAAGTACAATAATTATAGAAACAGTTTGTAGCCATAAAATTAATTATCTGCAGCGGAAAATGTGCAATTACTGCACAATCGATATGTATGAATTCTCACTGCATGATTGTTGGGAAACCACGGTAATTAATATGCTTTCTAGTTGTGAATTTGTTGACACGTAGACACAATGATCAAATCAAGACACTAATTGATGTAGAATGAACATTCATAAAGATTCATGCCATGTTGTCATTTTTTATTCATATTGAATTGTGTTTGATGATAATTGATATGAAATGTGTATTGAGGTGTCTTGGCTATATTGATTTATACTGACTGGTGTCTTTCATGTTAGTCATGCTAAATTCACGCCATTTGACAAAATTTTGCACATATTTTGTATTGACTATCCCGTTCTGGGGAACAATGAAACAATATTTCTTAACTGATATCATGTGTATTTGGGATTGCCCGTGGTCGAGCGACTTGATACGCCGACTTGTAATTCCCAGCACCTCACTACGTGGGTTCTATGTACAGACTAGGTTGAGATCTTTTCATGAGGGGAGATTTTCCAATCGATCTGCGGTGCGCCAGAGGTTTGACACATTTAAACATGTCTGGGTCTACCTTCATTACTAATAATCGCATAAATGTGTCGGTACGATATACAAAAAAAAAATAATCCCCATGTTGCTTACACACTTCAATTCTAAAAAGAAACGCAGACATTTGAGCATCCGTTTAACCACACAATACACGATTGAAGACTGATTCACATGAATTCCCTTGTTAATACTTAGGGAGAAAATAGGCACGATTTGATTTGATTCGGTTTTAGTTAACATACATCGCACTGTCAAATTGTTGTAATGTTGTTTTTGCTGCTTATGGTCAAATTTGTTTGTAGCTATGTAGCTATTGTTTGTACAGGAAGTCCCCATACAAATGTTTTAGTAGGTTAACTTACGTTGCGCGGACAAGCTGAAAGACCATTCCACATGAAAGTTATCGAAATCGAACCGAGCCATAGGGCTGCTGAGGATGTGGGCATGATTTCAAGCTGTCCTAAAGAGCCTTATCATGCGACGCCTTGGAGTGTGTTACTGCGATGCATTTAAAAAGTCAGTGGGACCTGCTTCAAACTGTGTTAAATACCTGCATATATTTTCAGACGAATGAAATTCCAGGCAGAGTTGGACCAGATGAACTGGAGAGTCCGCTGGGAAGACATCAACCTGGGGACCTCGGAGGGAGACCGGAAAGAGAAACGGCGTGCGCGCGCAGCCAGCAACATGAGTCTTGCAAGGGTAAGCATCACTTGTGACAACTCTCTAGAAGACTGGTTTATCCGCTATATTTCAGAGGAGGTTAATCATTTAGTTAAAAATAATGGCCATGATTAACTTTTTAATCATATTAAAGGAGAAAATGAGGTGTCCTGTATCTCAGGAAATATAATTCGAAATCATTTTTTCTAAGAATTCATAAAATATTTCTAATATTTTGCATTTGTATTATAATATTCATATTATGGTATGGCGCACAGCGTCCGTCTGTGTCCATCCGACTATCTGTCCGTTAGCAGTTTCTTGTTTGAATAAATCTTACTTTATTACTCTCAGAAATGTCTTCGTATTTGCATAATTGTTGACATTGATGTGTTGTTATGCATAATGATGAGATAACTCTGATTGCATTGTTCTTCCGGAGTTATTTCCCTTAGTTATTGGCTTGTTATAGCTTATATTGGCCCGCCTTGCGGTGCTCTTGATTAAAGAGCAAACCTTTGTATTTTAAACATTTTACGAATTTATACATTTGTTTGCTTCTGTTGGAGCAAAGACACTCGTAAACGTATTGTATTGTGTGACATGGGCGCAGATCATTCATTTAAAACAACAATAAATGTTGAGCTATTCTAAGCTCGAACTTGTGCCTCTGAAACATAGCGGATATAACGTGGATATGAGGCAATGCGTGCACGAATTGCATACTAGTCGCTATCTACTTAGAAGACAATGTTGAAAAAAAACGTGTAAGGAGTGCCATTACAACTGAGCAAGCATTGATGCATGAATGATTTAAGAAATATATTAAGGTAGATTAAGCTTAATAGGCCTTTCCCGAAACTGGGTTACGTCCCTTGAAAATTACCCCCGCCCCGCCCCGCCCCCACCCATTAATGTACTGCGCATGCTCGATAAACTTACTTCCGGAGACTTCAAAGTACTCACACTAGCGTTACATGGTCTCGCTGTTTTTTTCATGCAGTCAGCGTAAATTTATTCTGTAAAATGCTGATGTTAATACCAATTAAGTCTATATATTTTGAAATGGAGGTTACTGAATTATTCCTAAAAGTAAGTTTTGATATAGTATCCAAAGTTGACATTTGTTGTGTTTGCTTGCACACTGAATCCAGAGTAATTAACCATTATTTCTCTATTTAAGTATTGTAGCACCGTCCTTTGTAAGTTAGTCAGTTTTATTTATTATAAATTCATTGTTTAAAATATCATAAAATACAAATATAACTCACTTTTTAATTTATGGATAGGTTTTTCTTGCTAAAATTGGTATATTTTTTAATGAGAAAACTCCAAAAAATTGTTATATCCTCTTTAGGAGAAGTGTTTTGATATATTGTATCGTTTAGAAACAATGTATAGCATTAAACAAACCAACGAAACATGTTACTTGATTGGTTTGGCTTAAATAATCGCAAATATGTAAATTAATTGTTTACAAACCAAATAGGTTTAAGACTGGCTTTCTCATTTTCTGCTTACAGTGCTATATTGAAAAATCACCGAGCTCTTGATAGCCACACGATTTACTTGCCAAAAATAATCTATAAAAGTATTTTGGCTAATGCTGAAAAATATGTCATAATTTCAACACATGATTTTGAATTTTTCATACTTTGAATATACTTTGTAACGAATTTGTAACTAAAATGAACACAAATTATACAGTTAAAATTCATTCACCAAATAAAACTTAAAAACTACACAGGTTTCCTTCTTTAACTGGTATAATGATGCAGAAATAATTGTCAAAGTAATAAAAGTGGGAAGAAAAGAATGCTGACAACGTGTGTCCATACCGAGATTCGAGCCCTCAACCCCCAGTTTTGAAGCTTTTGAATCCTAATTCTGCTACTTTTCAATATGGAGGTGCAACAGTACACTTGCTTTACTTTAAAAGTCAAACACATATTTTCACAGGAGCCGATTTTATGTTTATTAAATTTCTCATGATGCAACAACCTACTAATGGCACGCATTCAAAGAAACTCTGCAACGTGAATACCTAATTTGAGCCGAGTAATTGTGTCAGACAGTTATAAAACTCGTAAGTACAGAATAACATTAAACACAGATAAAACACCGATCAAATAAAACGTGCACTGCTGAATTAGAATTAAATTAAAGGGTCTGCATACTGGTGGTTTAACATTGTCATTGTTAATTCGAATAAAGTTTGATATGAATAATAAAAACCTTGGCGAGTCTCCGTGTTAATTTGACTATGTGTCTTTCCGATTTGCAACATAATGCGAAAAACATTAATCTTGCGTACTACGAATACTGTGTGTCTCAAATTAAAGTTTTCTCTTTGGATCTGGAAAATCAAGAGAGTAATGACGGTTTTAACTTCTCTAAGTAGTTTTAGTGTTGCACACTATAATAGAATATTTACTTTTATTACACAAAACATTTTAAATATTTCCACACTGCGCATACGGGAATATACGTCACATGTATATGTCAATCATGTATATGTGACCTTAGTAAACTTTGACCAAGTCGCATCTAACAAATAACTAAACAAAATAGAAACAATAGAAACAAAATGTTTTATACCGAACAAATACTTCTCAAAATAGAGAGTTGAATTACACAAATATGTAGTTTATCGCATTATTGTGCAAAATAAAAACTGAACTTCAATCTCATACAGAAAAAAAAATCTTTACATGTGCTTACATATGTACTATACCAGACCTGGCGCAATCGGTAGATAGTAGGCCCCGGGTTTGATACCGGGCCGTCATATTCCAAAGTCTTTAAAATGGTAGTAGCATAGCTCCCTTGCTAACGCTCAAGCAAATATAAGGGTAGTTTCACGACTGGATGGGCTGGTGTTAGGATTATGTGACTGGGTGTGGTATTATGCCAGTTCGCGGCATGCTACACACAGTGAAGGCAGCACTATATCTGCTTCAAATGGACACCGTCTTTAGAACTGAAATACTCTTGGTTGGACGATAAACCCATAAACCGATAAAACATATGTAATGCATAGAAATTAACAGAAGAAAAGAAAACAAGTTACAGAGATATCTGGTTTAACTGGTATAAACCCAGGCTGTCATTCTTTTTATTTATTTATTTTTTTGAAATGTTGTGAAATCTTTCGACAATCCGTTTATGTCCTGCAAAATAAACACGCGCTATGGTCCAAAATAACCGTAACAATTTCTGAACATCGGTACACAAAGTTCAGAACAACGATCCATCTTTATTCAAAATATCGTTACACATGTACCAAACAAAAAGGTTAGAAATCATGTACCTTATACCGCAGACCTTTTATATTTGTTGCTTATGTTCTTAGAAATCGGTACACCTGTCCTAAATACAATAGCCAGTTAAATCACTAAATTCGGTATACCTATTTAGATGCGATAGCCATCCCTGCCGTTAAAGCCGGTACACCGACACTAAATACGGTAGCCCATATTGTTCTTTGAATGTCCGTTATATCGGTATACCATCACTAAATACGAAAGCCACATATGTCCGTAAAATCGGTACAACTGCACTAAATTCGACCCCCACCTCTTGTTATTTTCTGGAAATCGGTACACCTGCACTAAATACGATAGCAGCCCTCCTGTTTGCAGACGGATGACTCGACCGTAGACGGGCCGTTGATTCACAGGTCAAGGTCATCCAATTTAACCCCGTGGTGCAAGTGCTATCAGTGTGAGGATCACGTGACTCCACACCAACAGGTGTGCTGTCGGCAGATTTCAAAACTGGACGACCGGCTTGAAGCCGAGCCTTGCATCACTTCAACCAAGGACTTTCAGGATGTTGTGCTAAATGCCCAAGTTCTGTTGGCCGGCTATATACACGTGATGCTTGCAAGAAAGGAACGCGGGACCGCGCCATTAACATTGTCCCCATAGTAAGTGAATAGTTTTCTTATATCTATTTATTTTTGTGATTGGTTTCCAAAGCATTGTATTTTACTCAAGATGTGCCTGACCCATAGTCATGACTAGATACGAAGTACAATGCCCTTACACATTTATTTACAAGTAACTGTATTTAAACAAAAAACTTGACCACTTGTCGTTTACATAAGTAAAAAAAAAACCTTTTCTTCAATAAGAATATATGACAAAGTCCTATAAGCAATTTAATACATTGCAAGCCAAGTGAAAAGTTAGAACAAATTTGTGATGAGCCATTTAACGAAAAGAGCAAACCAAGTAGCTACAGCCTTGGAACGGTCAGTCGGCAATATGGGCCGACTTGGGTGCTTAACCTGGTTTTACAGAGCTCTCACCTCGCACTTCCTGATGGATTTCTCAAATGCAATCAATGGAAAGAAACCCGATTTATTTGAATACAAAATGTCCAAGCGCTGATACTTTCTTTGATAATTTAGGACGAAAGTAGTTACGTAATTGAAAAATAATGGCCACATTGGTTTAGAAAAGAAAGGGGTATTATTTCGATTAAAAAACTGCACAGAAATGGTTGATAAAAAGTGAAATCAATTTTTTGAATCAAAAACAAGCATGACCAGAGAAGAATAAATGGTTGTAGCACCCTGTTCATGTGAAGATGGAATTGAGGAACCATAGTACAATGTCCATCAAAGGAAAGGTCATATGTCTTGAGATAAAAAACAATGCTTTGCGAGCATCGTTTAATTAAGGTAATTATATAATTTATATAATAAAGTTTGCAACATGTTTTGACTTAATGATGTCCAATTATTTACTGACATTTCCTTCAGAGTATTTAATTAATTTGAACTTTAATTTGTGATGACTATATAGTTAGATAAGCGTTTTCACTGTAGCACTTTACTGGCATACAAGAGTAAATGATAACAAGAGGATATGATGTTGTGCTTTTTGACCCATATACATTGATTTTCGTAAAAATTATATACATGAATTCGACAATACAGACTCATTCGTTTTCTACATGTTTATTTCAACGCAGACTCAATACAGTTACCTTGTTTGCGAATTGCGACAATATTTCAATTATAAATTCACAAAATTGTGTCATTTTCCACAATGCCGCATAGAGTATTGGTTGTTGTTTTTTTACTTCGTATCAACACAGTTATGGTGATATTGCCGACGTCAAGCTATTTATTAGTGAAGAAACACTTCAGAAAGATGACTGGGTAGAACCACCAGCTGAGATGGAAAGTAATGCAATTATAATTTGTTTTTTCTGTGCTATGCAAAACGATTTACGCATCAGCCAAATTAACATGTTCTGTACCTTAGAATTAGGAAAGACTTAGAATGCAATCTACCGACATGTAATTGTAGTCATAAAATAAAATACTATATATTGTGGAGATTAGTTGAATTCATTTGCTTTAAGCGTATAATCTCTTTCTCAAATTTAAGTCTTTATGCATGTCTTAAATAGATAATTACCTGCTATTAAGGAACAAGACATTCTGATTTATTCTTGCAGACATAAATTGTTAATTAAAATCTTCGCGCTGAATTAAAATTAAAACATTTTTAGCTGCCGCCTTATTGTTTCGGAACAATGTTTATTACTTTGCTACGATGATTGCAAAGATAAAATATTTAAACCGTAAATAAAATTTACGGTTCGTTTTTTTTTCTTTTCTTTTGTTTTCTTAAGTACAACATTAAAGAAAAGTAGTAAACGTGTGTATTGAAACTATTATACACGTCTGATTTTGTTTATGTCGGTTATTCATTGCATTATGGTAGGGTTTTTTCTTGGAGTATCAATAATGAAAAGAATTACACATCAGTGACTTTGTTTAGTAAACAAGTGTTTAACAAAGTTATTCTATTATACTTTCTTTCGTCGTGATTCTTTGTGATAGACAGTTAAGTGTGAGGTTTCAAAATTTCCAAAGGTCGCACAGCTGGTAATAAATTGAGTTGTAAAATTGAAAAAAAAAACTAATGAGGTCATTTCCTTCAGTCTGATGCAGTAATGGGGAAGTTCGTATTAAGCTGTGTTCCATAATAAATATTTTACGATACAAAATGTCTATAAAGGTTCCTAAATTAACTAAATACTTATAGTTTTGTTATTATCTTTCTCTTGATTTTGTTACAAAGCTAAAATAATGCTATAACTAAAACATTATAGTAGAAATATTCTATATTTTATACTGATTTTGAATCTGATAAAGTAAATTCAAGGTAAATAAGGTAATGCCGCCTGGAAAAAAAAGTCGCTGCTAAATGAGTGTTCATTTTTAACATAAGAATCTATTCTTATTGATTTAATTGATGGAATGTTGTATCTTTACAAACATCTAGAAATCTAACATAGATACGTCGAACCACTCATATAAAACACCTATGATCAAATCATTAATGAGACTAAATTTACTTAGAAATTTTTATTAGGAATATAATAATAATATTAATAATAATAATAATCATAATTATAATTATAAAAATGACTATAATAAACATAAAAGTATTTATATCCAAGAAAGATCATCTCCATGGCAGCTATACTATATTTAAGTCTCTCCATCCTTAAGACTCAGATAGACAAATCGCTAGATTGTTTTTTTAGATAATTTATGAGCCTATTTGTACCTCTTGATGGTTTTCCGGGTCTAATCGATGACCATTTTGATCCATCCGAATATTGGCACACATTTATAATGCTAATGAATTCTGATTCATGGTGGTCATAAATTTCGCTCGGCATAACACATAACTCATTGACTCGTTTTCTGATCGTTTAATCTTTACTGAAATTTATTATGGTGGAGTAAAACGTCGGAATGATGATTTGTTTTTGGTTTGTTTTTAAGCAGAATTTTCATTAAGGATTTAAGACGTGTTTAAAATTGTTTAATGTATGCAGATTTATAATTAAAATTCTGGAACTGCCTTTTTGGTCATGTCCCGGGAGGTTTTGGGTTTATTCCCTAACCAATCTAGCATTGAGAAGTAAGTAACGGCGGCCATGGCGGAGTGGGTGGAGTCGCCTTTAACACAGCAGTTTATCACATCGTGCGTTCGAGTCCCGTGCTGGTAACTTTCATTTGAGGAGGCTTCTAGCAGGCTAGCAGTTCGCCGGTGGATCTGCGAAGACTTGTATGGTGTGTCTCTTGAACACAACTTCAGTGAATAGGTAGTTTAAATCGTTAAATAAATCGATTTGATTTTTTCACCTTTTTCCAAATCTATAAATTAGCACGTTTGAGCAGGTTATTCAGATAATGATTTGTTGTATTCTGAGAAGTAATGTTGTCACGTGGTTTTCTTAGTTAAAAAATAGTTAGATGTAACTGTACAGCGTTGGTCATAATGACGAATAAGCAGTTTGCTTTTCACAGAAATCAAGGACAACAATTAGCAGAGTTACTCGTGGCTGTTTGAAAAAAAAAAAGAAAAACAGACCAACTATCCAAATTGTCGGCTTGCAAATTTAAAGAAGTTGCATTAAGAACCTTTATAATAGTTTAGCGCGCTGTTTTCATCTTACTCAGTCGAATGTCGCCACTTTAACGTACTCTTCCAAAGAAAACATTCAACAGTTAAGTAGTCTCTTAAGACGTGTTGATGTTCTCTTCTACTTATTAGAGAATACTTCTTATATGAACGTGAACATCACATCCACATATACTCCCTGGAGCGTATTGCAGAACGATAAATGTTTATATATTCTGATTATACGTATACGTATAAATTTAATTTTAATTAATTTTCTCACTACTCTATTAACAGGAAACAGATTCGCGAAGTAGGTTGAGACTAAAATGGGAGCACAAATAACTGCAGGGTTTCTTGGAATCTCCACTTTGAGAAATCAGGAACTCAGAAATGTTCCCCCATTTTTTTCGATTCAGATACAATTCAATTTAAAAACGCCTTAAAGAGAATATAAAATTTCTGAAATACACTGTTTGTCATGTCATATATTCTTTTATTGCCAATATTATGAAGAAAGTATTCCATTATTCTGGAATGGTTTAATGGTCCAACAGTTTGCCTTTATCAAATACATGTAACAATATTTTTACGTTGTGATTTGGAGAAACTTGGCATACTTCAGCGTTAACTCGTACGTACGTCTAAGGTAAGACGCGTTTGGACAATACCCCAATTCTAAGACAGCGCAAAAATTCAGGTAAATCGCTCTATATGTACATGATTATTATTCCAAATATGCGATGCGTCGGTGGTTCTACCCAAACATAAGTTTGGGGTCATACTCCACTAATAATGAGCTGGACGTCGATAATTGTGTCGGCGAGATGTAACAAAACACAATTAATTCCAAATACTTCGGTACATTTTCTTCCTGTTGACTGTCTCGTGTTTCTAGTTGTCGTTTATAATGTGTCGGTATAGTATTCTAATATACGCCCAGCAACAGATGGGATATGTGCTTTTGTTGCAGTCGCTGTCGCGTAATGGCCGCTCGTCAGTTCCTGTGCTGGATACACAGCGGAGAAGTTCTTCAACGGGAAACGAGGTGGGCCATACCCGCCTGCGTTATCCGGGCTATCAAACTCATGTTCCCGGATGTGGGAGCAGAAATGACGTCAGGAGACGATGCAGGGTCGCTTACTCTGGAGGACATTCTTCCATTAGAGAATCATACAGCCGTGTGAATCAAACGCATATCACACGTCACATTCCACTCGGGTTCCTTTTTTTGGAAACCAATGAAATGAAAAGCAGAGCCGAAAATGAAAATATCGTAGTTTTAGTTGTCACTGTAGTTAATTGTTTAGCCAATTTATTTCCGAATATACAAAGACATATGCCCATTTAAGTGCACAGTTAATAAAGTTACATGATCAAATAATTACGCAGTTTAGGAAACAATGTTACATGTATACCTTAAATGCACCAACAGATAGAAAAACGACAGAAAATTTCGGCTGATATCAGTGGCTTAACGCAGATGAGAAAAATTCTTTTTTAAAAAAAACAACATCCTGAGTTAATTGTTAAAATGTTCTAGCTAAAGTCGTATTATCGTGACTTTTATGGTTTTAGACAAGGATTTTGACAAAACTAGGATTAACGTCTCTGTTACTTTAAATCTTTAATCTGCTAAGCACTAATTGGTCACGCTTAAACAAATTGCGTAAATAACTGGAAACTCTTTACCGGATCTGCAGTATATGATATTGCACCTTGAGATTTATCTGTTGAAACCGTTCATTTACTTATTAGCAAACAATTTCAAAATTAGGGTTTTTAACAAAAAGTGCATAAGAATGACTATACAAGGTTTAAGTGTAATATGGCTATTTTTACAAGCGTCTTAGCCCTGTCTAGGAGTGACATATGCCCAGTTCAACACTCGAACACATCATGCGGTTGGTTAATTAAGCAAAATAAAACCGATATTTTGTTGCAAATCAAGCTAAAAACAATGTGCCATCATTTCGAGAATTTTCTCAAATTCAAGAATTGTATTTTTTTCTACGAACGATGAAGGTTTTAATTAACGCACCATGTCTGTAAAGTGTATTTATAAATCCACATTAGCTTAACAATTCTTGTGCATATTTTCTTAGGCTATGCCAGCATTGTAATGGTGTTGTATAAAAACTTTTTTTAAACGTTGTTTTCCTAAACATCAAATCTGTCATAAAGTAGCTTCTACGCAAGCATAAGATCTTTTATCTTAAAAGTATATAACTGCTACCCACAAAGGATATAGGATACATGGAAATATCAAAAAATAAGAAAGAAAAAAACACCCACTTTTCCACTTTTTGCTCATCATTTGCCAGATTACTTAAAAAGATTTGGCCAAAGTGTAATGACATTTTTATTATTGTATGGGTGAGGTCAAAGGGTTGAAGCCGACGCCGTGTAAGTCCTCCGCCCTTCACCGCGTGAGTTTGAGTACCGGCAAGGGCTAAAAGTGTCGCGTCATTCTGTGTGATGGGGGTTCTACTCAGTGTTTTGTCTGTGGTCTTTATCCACCAATGTTGGCTGGATGGTGTGTTGCCTGTTGGTTATTTTAAAACACACCAAATCATTCACATGTACGTAACGTGTCTATATAGTTAATCTTACATAAAACAGTAATAAGAAAGTATAATCAACTGAATCATACATTATTACATTTTTATTTCACTGTATTTTTTAATCTCTGATATTATTAGTTAGTTATTGTCGAATACCTCTTGTTTACATTTTTATACATAAAGTTTTATGTTTAACGTAAATACGTGTTCTGTTGCCTAATCGAATGTGTGTACATCTCTATCCAATGACAATCATCTTTCACTCAGTATTATACTTGTACCTACATTTTACATGTTTGCATATCCAAAACATCCATATCTCTGTTACCCATATCATGATTCCTTATGTTTTCATATTTAAAATAATCGTGCATACCTCATTTTAAACCTTTAACCATACGTAACAATTGTACGATCATTTTTCAACAAATATGACGTCATTTTATAAAATTATGACGTAATGTTTTGATTTTTAGGTTTAAATTATTTAACTTCAGTCAGTTTGCTAACAAATAAGACGAATAACAAACTCTATTAACGTCTACAGTGTCCTGAAAATTATTTGTGTAGAAAAGAAGCATAATTTCTATGAATGTCAGTCACTTATCAAAAATGCGGGAAATTGCTCAATTTAGCTGCTTACATTTCAAATGTTTTCTGGGGGAGCATGCCATACCGTCCCCGTCCTCTAACACGGCAAGCACCTATGGTGCCCGCTCAATCAGGACCACCTAAAATCCTGGGTCCGCCTATGGACATCAATGAACACATTTTATCAGATCTTTCCAGATAACAATCATTTGTTTGGTGGTTTCAACTACATGTAGTTTTCAAAAATAGTTCGGAACATCGGTCCAAACTGTTAGAAACCTTTTTTTTTTTTCTTCTTTGTTTTTTTTTTCTTTTTTTTTTTTTTTTTTTTTTTTTTTGGCATTTTTATATTTGACTCGTGGTGAGGTAATCAATACTAAATTAATAACTAATATTATGCTATTGTAGATTTCTTCCAAAATGTTTAATTTATTGTAAATTTAATAAAACTTAAAATATCTGTCTTACAGCCACAATGTACATAATCGTGCCAGTTTATTGTTAAATGTGCCATTAATTTATACTTTTATTTATGTGTAAATTGATGTTATCAAACAAAGTTTTTATGAACAAGAACTTCATTCTAAACCTATTATTATACTCATATTGATCTATCGTATTTGGCATTTTTTTAAATGCGCCAAAACGTGTTCCATATACTCTGTGTCAAATATTCACATGTCTTTCTGTAATCACATTTTACCACTATTGGCTTTATATTTTATTATCAGTTATTACTCTAAGCGGCCTATTTATAAGTCAGAAAAGCTTTCTTAACTCGCAGCCCTGTGGATAAACAAGGTCGTCTTCATATGTTGTACTGGTGAAAGTAGCATTTACTTTTATTTTTCTCTGCACTAGCAATATTCATACAATTGTCCTTTTCAGTTGTCCATGGTATTGTTCTTGCGGTCTTCCATGCAATTGCCTATGGTATCGCCCATGCAAATAGTAATGTTGTTGTGCATACACGTTTCATTGCAATAATTAATGCAATTGTCCATGGAAATATCCATAAAATTTTCATTTGAATTATCCGTGCAATCGCCCAAGCAACTGTCCGTGGAAATATTCATGCAATATTGCGTGCAATTAGCCATGCAGTTTGTCAATGCACTCGTAGAGATGTTGTTATATCTGGACTGGTTCGAATGTCATAATTGTGCCACACCGCGCGCCTACCACATCAAATCTCCTCTAAAAGTCACTATATTTTACACACTTGCAATAATTTTGTTTCAAATCTAATTAATTGGATCTTGCCCGAACTCGGTTCTGTATGCTTTTTTAGGGGATTTATAGTTTGCTATAATTTTCACCTCATTTAGTAGGACTCTTAGAGTTCCATATCCTCAAACAACATACACGGTTTTATTGATTGTATCACTGAAAGATGCTATAGGTATCCTCCAAAAAGTTTTAAAAAGTGTCAACAGTTCAACATCCAAAAGGTTTCGCCAAAACGTTTCAACATAAAACAGTTACAGCATCAAAAAGTTTCAACATCAGAAAAGTTTCAGTATAAAAAAAGTTTCACTAAAACGTTTAAACATCCAAAATGTTACAACATCCAAAAAGTTTACCAAATGGTTTGAGCATCCAAACAGATAAATACAGTTCAAAGCCAACAATAAACCATTAACTTGTTAGCATATTTTAGCAGTAGGATTAATTTTATAATAAATGACATAATTCTATACGTATGAGAATAACCGTATTAGGTCTTCCAACACTAGGACAGTCTTATCACAGACATTGGTACATGTATCTACAATAGCAGATGAAAATAAGGGCCAAGACCGTTTTTTTATTTAAATTTAAACATTTTAACTATGTGTCCCCTCTTTCCAAGCAGGATCAATATATTTATATATATTTAAAATTATACTTATTACGATATTTCCTCCGTTACATGATCCATTTAGGTCGCTGTGGTGTAGTGGCGTTTGACCGGTAACCAAAAGGTCGGCTGTTCGAGCCCCGGCTAGTCATTTTTATGTTGAATTAATCAAAATCTTCCTTGATAATCAGTTGTGTTACCAATAGGGGTTAATAAGCTAAATCATATCCCAAACTTAAAAAAATGTTTTATCATTTCATATCAGTTTTCGTTAAAATTTGTTATTTAACACATTGAGATCATATACAAATTATAAAACTATATCACTTAATAAACATACATGTTTTACAAGTTGGACATATTCGACATTTTCGGGCCCCGGTTGGGGCGAAAATGAACAGGTTGAGGAGGTATTTCGGGTGACCTGCGGGACGCTAGTGGTTTTACCCAGACGTTTTATTGGACGATTCCTCTGCCAAAAAATGTTTAGCTGGCCTCGTTAATATGACAATATATGTAAAAATATATAGCAGGGATACGCTCCGGCCTCTTTAAAACATAACAGACAATAAACTTCCTAAAGGACAAGAATCATGTGTAGGTAAATAAGAAAAGGTCCTATCAAAACTCTAACAGGTATTTAAATTTTATCTACCAGTAGACAAATGCAAACAAGGTAAATGCAAATGTGAAAAAACCCACAGAGACGAGACATAACACACATAAAGAAAAACCATCAGTTACCGCCTTGGAACGGTCAGTCGGCAAAAGGGCCAACTGGGGTGCTTAAACCTAGCTCCAACCTCGCACTTCCTGAAGGTTTTTCTAGCAAACAAACAGTGTAAATGAAAATATCCCGTCAAAGTGAAACAACTAACAGTAAGCACCTGCATCAGGAGTTAAAACGAATACAGTGAACTTATATACATACATTACAACTAGCAACAAAATAAACTATAAACATATGTACAGTATGTACAGTATGTACAGTAGATAAAATCCTCGGCAACGTAAAAACAAAAATCCCAAACGAGAGATCAGTTCGAAATAAAACAGCCCATGCGCTGATATATTATAAGATTTTATAGGAACAAATAAAACAGCCCAAGCGCTGATATATTTTAAGATATTATAAGAACAAATAAAACAGCCCAAGCGCTGATATTTAACAAGATCAATTTAAATATGGCATATAATGCCATGTAGGTCATACAGCTTCCAATTTAACAATGTCACCCCAGTTGTTCTATTTACGACTTGTGTGGTTTACCATTATTCTATTGTATTGTAATGCATGAAATTGTGTTGTTATATTATTATATGTTAGCTCTTTTCAGCTTTTACCTGTGTACGGTATGAACAAATATATTCTTGACTAAATATGAAATTCACTTGTTTGTTTTCGATTGACCATTGCACATGAAAGTGTATTGAGTGAACTGTTTTAAATCCATGATAATTGGTACGCGAGACGCCTACTGTAAATGACCTGGTATAATCAGCTAGGCACAGCTGGAAGTATCACTAAAGGGATGGAGTTGTGGGGACTGAGTCTTCAATTTTTACCTTTTGGCCAGTGTCAGGGCAAAAAGTTCATGTGCGCCAAGTGTAACATTACGAATTTCAATGCACTATGCGTACACTACAGTGTATTTGCTTTATGACACTCTGCCCCTTTTTACCGTACACACGCTATTTAGTTTATGACCCTTCAGCTCACTTTTTACATACACTAATAGGTTTATGACCTCCCCCGCCCCAAAATGCTTACTGTACACATACTGTTTGGTGTAAAACCCTCCACATTACTCTTTACAGTACACGGTGATTTCTAACAACCTCCCCCTGTTTACAGTTCGCACACTTATGGATTTTTGACGCCCCACTCCTCCCTCTAATGATTACAGTATACCCCTTACATTGCATACAATTATTTGTTTATGGTCCCCCAAAACGCACACAATGTTTACAGTACAAACACTTATTGATTTATGACCATTCCCTCACTGTGTTCAGTTTACACACAAACTGGTTTACGATCACCGCCCTCTTTTTGCAGTACACACACTTCTTGGTTTAAGCACCTTATCAACATGGTCATATCTATGGGGACTCTACAGATGGCATTAACAATGCCTTTGAATGCATGTTTAATATTAAAAAAACAATGTTGTATTAATTTTATTATCTGTTTTCGACCTGGGTGTGTTAGAAATACACGTTAAGTTTTATTTCAGTTTACTTACATATACATGTTTACTGTCAATTCACTAAATAAAGCAAAAATGTTATTCACACATGTTTTACATTTACGTACTAATTGATAACATAACTAAGTGTTAAGATAGTACATTCCAAGCCAATTGAGGTAATTTTATGTTAACTTATCTTTCTAATCATTTTAATTGTTAAACCGATTTTAATTCTTAAACAGTATTCATCAAGAAAAGTGCACCTACTGAAAATGGTGTGTTGCTAAATGGAACATTTGTACTTAAAACCGGCAAAAATTATAGTCTATCTTATCTACATAAATGCAGAAAGAAAAATACATGTACACTTTGGGGCTGTTTTACTGGACCTCGTTGTTAAAACGACCATACAAATATAGCTGGTTTTTCACCAAGCAAATTATCAATTAAATCAACACCTTCTTACAAATAAAAACTAAAGTTTAAATTTATTTAGATAAGATGTGCCACCTCAAGGTCACATTGTGAAAGCGTCATGTGGAACTTATAGAAATGTTTCTCAAAATACTCTTGGGGATATTGTGTCCAAAATTCATTATTTGATTAATGTTTAGATAAAATATTTGATGAATTCAGTCATACAATCGTTTAATGCAATAAGATGTAGATGCTGATAGGAATAGTAATATAGATAATTCAACGTCAGGCAATCAAAGTCAACGCGATAATATATCAGTTAAGTAAGGTTTATAAATTAGGCCACATCAGGGTACAACAATATGCCGTATGCAAAATGTATATAATCGAGGTTCGATTTCAAGCGTCAATGCTTTGCAATGCACCGATCATCTTTCCTTTAGAAGCCTTCCCGCTTAATAATGAACAGAATTTTAGGCCCAGCGTACGGATGCTTTAAGAAAGGAATGTAGTAAATGGTAAATATCTGTTTTTATATAATTGACAATATTGTTCCTGCTGTTGTTTTTCCACTCAGTTCTGCTTACCTTATAATAACCGGACTAGAGAGCACAATCGGTAGAGCGTCATTCCAAATTCGTTAAAAATGTAGGGATATAGCTTTCTTGCTAACGCTTAAGCTAATATAAGGGAGCTAATATAAGGGTAGTTGCAAGACTGGTTGGTCCGTTGTCAGAGTACTGAGACTGGGTGTGGTATCATGTCAGGGGTTCACACA
Organism: Sinonovacula constricta; assembly: GCA_007844125.1. NCBI lineage: Eukaryota > Metazoa > Mollusca > Bivalvia > Cardiida > Solecurtidae > Sinonovacula > Sinonovacula constricta. The sequence continues at coordinate 50,604,175 of CM017569.1, read as the reverse complement.
TTTCGACGTCATGTCTAGCAAGATTATAATATCTACGATTAATTAAAATCAGTTATGCTTGATTTTTTGTCTTTTTTAATATTGCTTATCCATTTACATAGATACACGGTATGTGTATGTCTGTTTAAAGAAAGAGAGAGAGAGAGAGAGAGAGAGAAAGAGAAAGAAAGGAGAGAGAGAGAGATCGCTGAGGAATTTGATTTTTCATAGCTTCTGATTGACTACAAATGTAGGGCGACTTCTTAATTTAAATTCATTTATCAATGAGTCTCGGGTTACGTCATGACTATTTATAGCTTGTACAACATATTTCATAATATACTCATTTTATTTTGAGCTCATACAGTCTATTTTTCAGGAGTCTCGGGTGACGTCATGTTTATTTTGAACTCACTTAGTCTATTTCTTAAGGAACTCGGGTGACGTCATGTCTATTTTGCACTCACACAGTCTATTTCTTAAGGAACTCGGGGTGACGTCATGTCTATTTTGAACTCACACAGTCTATTTCCTAAGGAACTCGGGTGACGTCATGTCTATTTTGAACTCACACAGTCTATTTTCTAAGGAACTCGGGTGACATCATGTCTATTTTGAACTCACACAGTCTATTTCTTAAGGAACTCGGGTGACGTCAGGTTTATTTTGAACTCTCACAGTCTATTTCTTAAGGAACTCGGGTGAGGTCATGTCTATTTTGAACTCAGACAGTCTATTTCTTAAGGAACTCGGGTGACGTCATGTCATTTTTAAAACTACTTATGCGTTCCCTTCCAGCGATACTCCGTGGCCAGTTCCTGTTCACGTGACACGATTGCGGTCCATCTCAGCGATGTTGGCCAGAGACAGCAATTCAACAAGACAGTCTTGTACAAGGTATATTACACATAGTTTTGGCACAAACTCAGTCCGATTTTTACTTTCTTATTCAGTGTCCCCCATTTAATTTGTTTCATTGTGCAATCCGTTAAAAGCTAAGAATATTGTTTGGTTAAATTCCAAATATGTTTAGCCATTTCAAAGTGGCAGATCTTTGTTGAGATTTTATAATCTATTAGACAAAAGTTTATTTAGATTTTTCATTTATTTAATTATTTTTTTTATTAAGACAATACGAAGAGCCTCTTCCTTAAGAAACTTACATTACATTTTGGAGGCAGTTAAAGGAAGACTTAATACCTGTTGTTGGAGATGAATCAATATAATTATATAACAATGCAAACATATATTCCATATATGATACATGTACACTTACACATTATCATTCGATTAATTTTATAAATAAAAAGTATGTAGTTTTGTATGTGCAATATTTGCACGAAATTGTCCATTTAATTTGCTTCTCTTGCAGGGTACTATTGTCGCAGTGAAGAAAATCTACCGCCCAAGTGTCACCATCACGAGGAAGCTCCTTCTAGAAATTAAACGAGTAAGTGCCTCATATTGTCCCAGTAAAGTGGTCGACAATGACCCTCTTTTAATTAAATATCAATACAGTGAACATAATGTGGGGAACTTCTCCAGATAACCTATGGCGCGCCGATGGTTCTACCAAGGCATAAGTCTGGGGCAGGGGCGGATCCTGAAATTTTGGTTGGGGTATAAATCAAAATTCATTCAACATTATCTCATTATATATATATATACACACACACACACACGCACACAGTAAGGGACCCTTACTTCGACCTAATCAGTCAACAGACACTATTTCCGTTTAAAGCCCAATATTTTAAAGCTACATGTACGCGTTTTCACAACTCTAATCTTTGATCTGGTAGGTGGGGGGTGCATTCCCTATCACATCCGGATCCACCCTTGGTCTGGGGTCTGCCTCTACCAATTACTAGCAGGACGTTACCAAAATTGCCATGATTGTGGTGGCGTGATGTAACAAAAAAACAACAACAACAAAACAACAACACCATAAGGTGAACAAACCTTTTTGCCCATTTCTTCCCCATTAAACACACATTTAGGCGATTTGTCAAAATATTGTTTAAAGAAGTATTTGCAGAAAACGATCATTTTGTAAACACGGGGACTTAAATTTTGTTAACGAAAATATAGAATAAGTATAGCGAGTAACTTGTAGGTCAGATATGTCACCTAATCACTTCAACGATGGAAAAAGGGGTTTATTAGATTTGCAGACATCATCTGTTCCACAATTAAGCTTTTATTACAATGATTTGGGTAGAGATTGTAGTAAATTGAACCTAATGGAGGATTCAAGAAGAGCGCGAATTCTATGGCGCGGTTCCTGGCTCAACCATTACTTCTACTTAAAATGGCAGCATTTCCAAGATATTTCGTTAATTGCATATCTTTCCATTAGGATTATACTGTTTCGCTTTGTCTTAGAGGGCTTACGAACAGTTAGAGAAAATCAATACCCTAAGTGTTGCGTCTGGTCGCAAGGTAATAGGTTGACAATGTAATAAAATTGGCAACTAATAACATACGTTTGTGTCATTAATCAAAAAAGATACAATAGAATATAGGTACATTTGTTTCATAAACCTATGGAAGAGTCAATAATTACATATGTTAAAATCAATGGGAAATACTAGAGACAATTAAAGACATGTATTTGCTCCTTCATTGTTGTACAACTGATCTGTGTTTGCTTGTCTGGTTTAGTTGTTCGCCAAATTCAACTGTTGTCCTTTTGTGAACGTGTTTTACTACAGCGATTCTTTCTGATGAACATCCACAAGTTTTAAACGGTTTTTGTGGTTTAAAGCGGAGTTGATAAATCGTTTAAAATGTCAAATTTATGAAATATGCTGTTTTTTTCACACGCAGTTTAAATGTGTAAAATGACCTTTAACTTGTTTTACCTATCCTCAGAAATTAAATTAAATATAAGGTACAATGCATGGCAGCAATGTTTGTATTATTGATGTCATTAATGAAAATCAAGTTTTAACAAAAATAATCTCATAACTGTTCGTATAAAAGTAAGTCGCTAGCAACCACGTTTAAAGATACAGCTATTTTAAATGATAAATGTTGTATTTGTCATTGCCGAGATGTTATACTTTGATTATTCTGATTACACGATGGAATGTTATACATGCTTGTTTGAGACCTGTACCTGGTCCAGAGATTATCTTTTTCGCTCACGTTTTAATTTAATTTAAATTTGACGTTAAAGTCGTGGCATGTAATGCACGATTCAGATTTACGGTCTCAAAGTTTCGATTAAAATTGTCATGGTTAGCAAGATTTTTATTCGATTCGCCAAAATGTAACTTCTCTGACCGGGGCGAGAACTTTTCTGTCGGTAGGTCTAACAAGCAGAGCCGCGGTGTATGGTTGTCTTAGCAGACATTTGTCTGTTGTCTTCTTGTTTCAAAAAAAGATGGATGTCACTGAAATGACAATGATTTGCCGATGTGCTGTTGTTAAAATCAACGACAAATAAACAATTGTGCAGTAACTGTTTTAACAACGCTATGATGTACACAACGCACACTCGAAGAAAATTACACAAGTTTACAATTAATTCGCACACTTGAAGGAAATTTACACAGTTTATAAAAATGATAAGTCTACATAATGGTATCATCTTTGCTCTCTTTTTGTTTACTCACTTTGAATTTCTTAGAAAATCCCTAGCCATGCCACTTAAAACATGTTTACTTGTGTGCGTGGATGTTTTCTTTTTATTTTATATTCCTGCAATTGTACCCACAAATCTCCACACATTAATATACCTAGCAAATCGTGAAGCTGTACTATATAAACAAACAGTAGGTCTTTAAAGTGTAGAAAGGTGAAGTAACTATCAGGTAATCTGTTCCCGAAAATATATGATCATATTAAATTATTAGTTATTTAAGCCTCTTAAATGTTTGCAAAAGATCAACACGATTACTCTGTCATAAGCGTTTCTTGTTGTTTGTTTTTTGTTGTTATGTGTGTTTTGTTTGTTTGTTTTTGTTGTTGTTTTTTGTTGCCGTTTTTTGTTTGTTGTTCTTTTTATTTATCCCGATTTGAACTTCGCAGCTTCGTACGGAAGGGGATTAAACTTCTGTGCTGGGAAAAGTAATCTTGCCTGCTATCAGCAGATCCATCACTTAATCACTGTCCTCAGAGAAGGTAATATGTGGGATTTTTGCTCTGAGGGCTCAATTTGCGATTTATTTCTGAGGCGAACATTCCTTTGTGGCGCCACGGGGCATATCAGACGACAAGGCTTTTAATCAAAGCATTGATCGCACTGTAGTATTCAGTTCTTGCAATTTATATAGTAATATATCAATTGAATTACCCATTGATTGAATACCTTGTACTTTAATGTTAGAAGCATAACATGTAAGTGATACACTGTAAACAAGTGCAATCTAGTTGCATATTTATAATGATTCTTACACGCAATGCAAAAACATTTGTCTAAACATAACCAATATTTGACAAAACTGTTTTCAAATGAAATAAGAAAAATAATACTCAATTACATGTAGTAGTCCATGATCATGTTGTAAGAAATCATGATTACCAAATATACACAAAACGGGCGGACGTAGTATACCGTGGGCGTTCGTTGTCTACTTGTGGGCGTCCGTGGTCTACGGTGGGCGCCCGTGGTCCACTTGTGGTCGCAAGAGGTCCACTTGTGGGTGTTCGTGGTCTACCGCGTGCGTCCGTGGTACACTTTTGGGCGTCCGTGGTTTACCGCGTGCGTCCGTGGTCCACTTGTGGGCGTCCGTGGTCTACCGTGGGCGCCCGTGGTCCACTTGTGGGCGGTCGTAGTCTACCGTGAGCACCGTGGTCTACCGTGGGCGCCCGTGGTCCACTTCTGGACGCCGTGGTCCACTTGTGGGCGTCCGTGGTCTACAGCGCGCGTCCTTGGTCTTCTTGTGGGCGCCCGTGGTCCATTTCTGGGCGTCCGTGGTCCACTTGTGGGCGCCCGTGGTCCACCTATGGGCGTCCGTGGTTAACTTGTTATTCTACTTCTTATTTTCTTATTGCAAGACTGCACTGATTCGACCACAATCTCTTCAGTGCCACATTCACGTTTTCGTATTAAAGATGTATTGTTGTCTTTTTAAATAATCAGTAAACGCAGTTTTTGTCCTTTTTTACAACTCAATGAAAAGCTTTTGGAGCGAATCGCGCAATAACAACTCGGTGAATATTACAACAATTAGTGGTGTATTTAGTCTAAATTTTGACAGATTGCATTAATTATTAAACACATTTGCTCAAACACTTTGATAGTCATATGAGCAATATTTGCTCGGAATTCGAAGTTTGTTAAGATTTACACTTCGTGGTTTTACTTTTGTATTTAAAGAATATTACTTTTGGCATTGCGAAGAAATAAATAGGTCATAAATTCAATGTGTTTGTTGTTGTGAAGATTTCTCGCGCCAAGTTGGATGTTGGTGACTTCTTACCATTTCAAAGTCGTACAGAGATTATTTGTTTTTGGAAAGTTCGCACGGCAATTTTTGAGTATGTGGTGTTCACAGATGTTGTTGTGTTGCCCTAGGAATTAGAAAGTGTCATTCACACTTACAAATTATTCAGTAAACAACATAAACTTTTTGAAACATTTTTATTCCAGCAAATGATGTGGTGCTTAATGCTACTATTCTTAATATGTGTAGCTTTCTAATACATGTATATTATTTCCGGCAAAATTGATGTTTTGCGTCAACTCTTTCTTGTTAACTTCTCGTTTTAAGCATTATTTTGATCAGGTAAACAATGCGCATATATCAATTTTCTCGGCGACGCCAGAGGCCGAGCTGTTAGAGTAGCCGATTTGTAAATACTTGGCCTCTCACGGCGTCGGTTCGAGTTGGGGTCTTGGCGAGAACTTTCATGTGCGCAGGTTTTCCAACTAACCTGCGGTTAAGTCTGGGGTCCCGAAAATAAATCTGGGGTCTTTCTCCATTACTTACTAACTGAACGTCGCCAATACGACCATAATTGTGTCGGCACGATGTAACAAAATCCAACAACGACATTCCAGTTTTCTTACATAATTGTTTTCTTTTCTTGCACAGGTCAAAGATCTTGGTAATGAACACGTGGCTAGATTCATCGGAGCCTGTATCGACTACCCTGATATGTGGATCCTGACAGAGTACTGCCAGAAAGGGAGCTTGCAGGTATTTTTTCCGGCCTTTTTAGCGGGAGTGGACTTTTGTTGGGTTAATTTTTCTTTAATCTTGTTTGTTTGGTCGTTAGTTTATTTATAATTTGCTGGAAGGTATGTAAATTTTCTAAAATCATTTTAGTGTTATAAGGAGAACGTGTCCTATTGAAGCAAATATAGTGCTGCACTCACTGTGATATCATGCCCTTAACTCATATTTGCTTTTTTTAAACGAAATGACTATTGGTTGTATCCACGGTTTAATGGTGGTCTCCGCGAGTTTGTCTATATCTCATATCTCATGTAGCAACAACTTAGCCCTGCTAGATGATGATACAATGGTATCTCAAAGGTAAGTGGTCACTTGGTTTTATAAATTCTGAAAACAGTTAACTGTGCAGCGTTGCCTAGATAGAAAATACATGTTTGTAACTTTTCACATAAATGCAGGTCATCAATAAACATCTTTTAGTGAGAATTTTTTAAGTATTATTAATTTATTACTTTGTTTGAGAAACACTAATGTTGTTCCACACTATCGGATACCATAATAAAGTTAAATGTAATACCCTTCAAATCTGCTTATTTATTATATCTAAACTTGCGATGTGTCTGTATTTAATCTTGAAGGTTATTCGTTCGTAAACAACACAACAAAATGGTACATTATATTTGTTTTCCATGCCTCCCTGACCTTTCCAGTGCAAGGCAGCGTTTGGATTTTCAAAGAATTCTTAATCGGTTTACCTTTTGTATAAAGCTTCTCTTTTTTTCAACGTGTGTTTTTACGATCAAAATAAACACCCGTTATAAATGTGTTCAGTCTATATTAGGTTTATTCACATAAATTGGTTAATATGTATGTATATATGTACAGACGCAATATTTAAATATTATCGAGGTTGTATAATCTTCGTAAACTATTTAAAGTTAAAGCTTTATGAGCAATAAAATTAAAAAAAATTAAAAGGTCATTGTGAATATACTTTGCTTGAGACAATGTGAAACCTACATACTAAACAACGCTGTAAAATAAAGACATGGGTAACGGTTAAAAAATAATCGGAACATAAATATATTTAATCGCCTAATAAAGTTTAAAACATGCATGTTATAAAATGTGTGTGGATCAAATTAACAATAAAACGGGGATATCGATATAATAAACCGATTGTTTGATGCTATCGTTTTCGTATCTGGATAAAAGTTTTATATTTCTCTACAGTTGACAGTTGACATTGTTAATCTCCATATTGTATTCATAGTCAGTAAAAAGAGAACTTATGTTAAAATGCAAGACTTGTAAACAGCGTAAAAGGTCGTTAAAATGGAAGTGGTATTGCTCCACTGCTTACGCTCAAGCAAATATAAGGATTGGCCCGGTGTTAGGATAATGTGACTGGGTGTTGTATCATGCCCGGTGTTCACGGCATGCTATACACAGTGGAGGCAGCACTATATCTGCTTCAAGTTGGACACCGTCTCCAGAAAACTAAAACACTGTTGGTGGGACCATAAACCCAGTAAACAAGCGATAGTTGAGCCGTTTTAGTTCAACAACCGAGTACCCGAACAGGAAGTGCCGCAATAATTAAAATAGTCATACACGCATACCCTGGAATTCACTGTTAAATTATCCTGAAAAGAAGTTAACTTGAAGCAGAAGTTGGGAATTCAGTGTTCAGTTATCCTGAGATGAAGTTTATCTTGAAGCAGCATTTAGTACATCTACTGCGATATCATGCTATGGAAATCCTATAGTACACCACCCTACTCACACTCACACCGCTACACGCTGACACAGGACCAACCATTCGAGGAAAATCATCTTATGATGAAGTTCAACTAAGTCGCTTAACCTTTATGACATGAGAACATTAGGTGTATTCTGGCTGGGTTTGAACCCAAGACCTCTTTTTGCTGGTAGTAAAGCTACTGATTCTGCGCTGTATATAGTAGGTTTTATAACTATAACTGTGTTTTAAATTATATGTAATAATTATAGGTGACTCGCTTCCTCGGTTGGTCCGAGCGGCTTTAATAAATGTACAGGAAACAAACATTTTATTGTTTATGTTTTCAGGATCTTCTAGAGAACGATCAGATGAAGCTTGACTGGATGTTTAAATATTCGCTCATGCAGGATATTGTCAGGGTAAGTCTTAACTCTCACTTTATGTATGGTTTACCTGCCGTACGCCGGTGGTTCTACCCAGACATAAGTCTGGGATCTTCCTCCTGCAATGATAAGCTGGACATCGCCTGTGAGCTGATAATAACAAAATGAACAAACAAATATTTGCATTGTTTTGTTTCTAAAATACACCGCAGATCAGCTGAAAGACCTTCCCACACTAAGTCTTTCCCCTTAAACTGGACTCAAACTCACGCAGTGAGCTCGCTTTATTACACCCATTCATAATCCTTACTTGGCTATTTTAAGTAAATTGTAGAAAGTATAGCATTTCCTTTTTATCTATATTTATGCAACTGCCCAGCCTCTCAACGTGCAAAGTTCGAACTGCGATCAGGACGAATCCTTAATGTGTCTTCTAACTGACCAGCGGTGCTCCGGTGGTTGTACATGTACCCAATTATTTCTCTGCCGTCTTTCTTCGACAATAAAATCTGAATGTCGTATATTTAACATGTGTTGTTGCAATAAAAATAAAACCTTTAAATTCAAATAGAATGAATACTCCCATTATATTTAGTTATAATATTTATAGGAAATTTATAGGCAGTTTATAGAAAATTCTAAAGCATTCCCTTAATATATTACAGTACTATCACATGTGTAGTATGCAAAGCGCGCCATTAAACTGAAGTTTCTTGTTGTTAAATGCTTGCGCCAAAATGCCATACACGATTTAAAAGTAAAGGCTTGTTATCTTTATTCTTTATGACGTTCTGTTATGATTCTTTGTTCGTGGAAAAGGATTTACAGAATAAGATCTATATCTAAAAGTGGAAAAAGCAATTCCACTTAGGAGTTAATGTAATAAATAATAGCACAATTTCTTAGTTAAAAGCCAGCAGAATCAGAAAATCACTTTGTTGTATGTATGAAAATAAGAGTAAGAAAATGCAGAAATGCCATTATGAAGGGTAATTACAAGTCCCGGTTGGGGCGAGAACTTTCATGAGGGAGGTTTTCCAGCTAACCTGCGTTTTTACCAATGTTTATTGTGGGAAATTTGATTTATTATTCCCGAATTTCTAAATGTTTGACATCAAGCGATATTTGTGCAGGGTATGGTGTACATATGCGGCAGTGACATCAAGAGTCACGGGGCCCTGAAGTCGACCAACTGTTTAGTAGATTCCCGTTTCGTGGTCAAGCTGACAGACTTTGGCCTGTACGAGCTGCGAGGAACCAATGAAGATGTTGAGGAGGGCAGCTATCTGCATTACAGAAGTAAGCCATCAGATGAAATGTGTTTCATTTCTTGAAACTGATTATTTAAGATGATATCGGAGACTTTGCACCATTTTCCGCTTTAAAACAACCCAATAATATATTGTTGTCTCAAAAGATTCCGCGAACCATTACACCCCATTCGTCATTACAAACACGTCTTTCATATCACAGCTAAGCTACACAACAACATGCTTTATTTTGTAAAATAAACCATTATCATTTAGACTGTTTGTAGTTTAAAGGTGATCCGACAGTTTGTCTATATACAATGCATGTGTCACTATTTTATCTCTGTTTTGAAGAATTTAGGCCTAATTTCTGCAGTAAATTCATATATAATGTGTTAGTAAATATGAATTTGAACACAACCTAATATGTTGGACAGGAAAACAATGCGAAAATAATCATTCTAAATGTTAATTCTTTCCAAATCTATAAATAAGCAGGATTAGTGATAGCTGCTAAAAATAGATTCGACGTCATAGGACGGACAACCGACGATGACGATGTTATGTGGTCTCAAAAGTAAGGTGCCACGTGATTATCTTAGTTTAAAAATAGCTATCTCTGTAGCGTGGCTCAGATAGGAAATATATGTTTGCAATGACGAATGTGGACTTTTGCTTCACTTTTTACACAGATCTAGGGCATTATTGTTTGTTTAGCTAAAAAAATATTTGGTCCAAGCAGCCGGTTACTCTTGTTATAGTTATGGGGTTTGCACCTCTTCTAATTACATGTCTTAATGAGAGCTTATTACGTAACAAATACAAAATGACATGGGTGTTCACCAAATGTAGAATATCAATGCTTACCAATTAACTTTTAAAAAATAAATCGCCAAACCCTTTACCGCTAAATGATTGGTCAAATAGTCTGGGTGTTTAATCTTCCTATATTTCTTACCTTCTCTTTGCTTAAAGCTGACTTTTAACATTCCTGACACCTTTATTATAGTATAATTTAAACAATGATTCCGAATTTTTCTACTGACCTTTTCCCACTTTTCAAACTACTATGTTTGGTACGGTCTAATTTCCTTTCTTACTTTCTCCACTCTAGGCCTACAATGGACGGCCCCGGAGCTCCTGAGGATGCAGCACAGGCCTCCGTGTGGAACCATGAAGGGTGACGTGTACAGCTTCGGTATTATCTGTCAAGAAATAGTCTACAGAAAGGGTGTCTTCTATATCAATGGCGAGGACCACAGCACGGAAGGTATGAATTATACACGTCTTTTTTCGAAATTCTATTTACACTTTTAATTTTAGTTGAGATACATCGCAGCGATAAAATAAGTAAGAAACCAAACTTTATAGACCACACGTGCAATATTTTGCAGTGATTGTCCAGAAGGTAAAAACTGGACTGAGGCCACCGTTCCGGCCAATGCTGGACCCGATGGACTGTCCGTGCGACGAGCTGGCTGAGGTCATCCGGAAATGTTGGGCCGAAGATCCCATGGAGAGGCCGGACTTTGAGACACTCAAGTCACGGATAAGAAAACTGAACAAGTGAGTTTAGCTGCTAATCCATTAAATCAAAATATTTCATACGTGTATATGGTACGTGACTTTAAACGGTATATGACCTTCCCCACTCCGCCTCCCATCCTCGACGAATTGCGCTTAACTCTCTGTCCATTATAGAAATTTCAAGGGAAGAATTCTGTCTACCTATGACAAAATGACCGGAAGGAAACTTTGTACAAGGGGGAGCGGCGGGGGGTTGGTGCGGGCGGATTTTGTCCAGCCCGCAAAGGGTCGTGCTTAGTAGCCATTTTGTATTTCTAAACTTAGGCTGGATTGTAAAACACAAAACGATAACAATGAAACACAATAAGTAAGAGGTCTAGATATTGGGCATGAAACACATTGTCCAATATACATCATCTTCAAACTGCACGTATGGTATCCCTGTGTATATAGCACGAATTCGGAAGCCAATTAAGTGGAAAGTACTAAGTGACCAATGTCAACTTGACCTAGCTTGCACATTTTTGACACAAGTCGCAAATCAGCAAACTTGAAGAATATTAAAAAGACAAAGAAGTGCACCTCGAATTACTCAACTGTCGAGTGCGAAACGATTGCTTTAGATGGAATTCGGATAAAAAAATGTATTATTGGGGGTGGGGGCGGGGGTGTAGGGGCTGTCAAACCTGAGAGATAGAAATATACGAACAACATTTGAACCGATTCATACAGTTTGAGGAAAAGGTAGAGACGTGTTAATATGGACCAACTTTTATTGGTGCATTGTCTACAGTGCATGTCACGAATGATGTTAAATGCATGTATCACGCATTTTTCTTAATGTGCCACTAACATTGAATTATCACTTGATCTTCTATAAGAGTCGGCTTGCGTATCGGGAGGTCGCGGGTTCAAACCTCGGCCTGGTCAAACAAATACTTTAAAGTTGGTAGTAGTGGCTTCCCTTCTAACGCTCGGGGCTAATGGGACAGCATTAACGCCTGACTCGTCGGTGTCAGTATAATGGACCGGCCGGGTTCAGTCCCTGGGCACCTCATAAGGGCCCCTGTGCTATAATGATAGAAATGTCGCTGCACAGTAAAGGCAAAAATGCCGGCAAAACCCAAATCCCAAAACCCATGATCTTCTATAATCACAAACATAGGCCTACATATACGTAGTGATATTATGATCAGCAGTTAAGTACAGAATAATATACCTAAAATTGTATAGCACAAATAAATAATACATGTGTTTGATTCTGTCGGTAAGAAACTCACAACGAAAGTTCACACGAACGCGGACAAGTTCAAGCCATACATTCTATTTATAGATGAACATTCCCGTGTTAGAAGCGCCTACTTGCGTCCTAGTGTTGAACTGGTGTACATTTTACATTTGAGGTTTGCGCCTCTAGATGAGTAACTTGTAAATTAGATTCTAGAAATGTAAAATGTAATCGTGATTTCGCCCCGCGATTTGTAACTTGTAAATTGTATATGCGGGAAATGTGATATTGTTCAAATGAAATGTTGAAATGTGAACATTTTCATGTGATATGTAAAAGCAAGGATGCAATTAGATAGCGGTATTTAGCATGCGCCGTGTTGCAATTTACAAATTGACATTTGAATTGACAAATCCGAGTATTGAAAGGTAGAAATAGTAATTAGAATATTGGCGGATATCCCCTTCCATCAAAGACTGTATACACATCGCGTGTATGTGTCTTTGCACTAAGATAATTTTCACTTCAGATGTTACGAATGTCTTTGAGACTTATGACGCGTTATTTATCAAAATGTTATACCACTCTGCTTCCAAATAAGGACGTCTACAGTTGGATTCTCACTCCTGAAGGTGGACACATCCGATTTTAAATTGTTTTATTACTTAAATCACAGCATGTTTATCCAAACATTTAAGCTCTATGCATCCGCACAGGGACGGAGACAAGGGTAACCTTCTTGACAACCTGTTGTTCCGGATGGGTCAGTATGCCAACAATCTCGAGTCGCTAGTGGAGGAGAGGACAGCAGACTATCTGGAGCAGAAGAAGAGGGCAGAGGATCTGCTCTATGCCATGTTGCCAAGGTAAACTTATACGTTTACTTTAAGCCATGTTGTCAAGGCAAACTAACATTTCTATTCTACTTTAAGCCTCCTTGCCAGGGTTAAACTAACACTGTCTCCTCTATCCATATAGCCATGATAAACTAACATATTTACTCCAATCCATATTGTTAAGGCAAACTAGCATTTCTACTTGAGTTCATGTTGCCATGGTTAACCAACATCTCTACTCTAACCCATGTTGCCACGGTAAACCAACATCTCTACTCTAATCCATGTTGCCATGGTAAAACAACATCTCCACTCTAACCCATGTTCTACTCGTTGTCATATTGCCATGGTAAACTAACATTTCTACTCTATGTCAGGTGGCCATGGAAAACTAACATTTCTATTCTATGCCATGTTGCCCAGGTAAATTAAGCAATTCTACTTTATGTCAGGTTGCCAAGATAAACTAAGATTGCTACTTTCTGCTATATTGCTAAGGTAAACAAACATTGTCACTCCATGTCATGTAGGCAAGGTAAACAAGCATGTCTACTGTATCGTGTTGTCAAGTTTAACTAGCATTTCTAATCCATGCCATGTTCCCTAAGTAAACAAACATTGCTCTTTTACACCATGTGCCCAAAGTAAACATTGCTACTTAAAAATGGTTGTGGTAAAGCGCCCTAGCTAAAGCTCAAGCAAATGTGAGGGTAGTTCCACGACTTGTTGGCCCGGTGTCAAGATATTATGACAGGGTTTGGTATCATGCCAGGTGTTCGCAGTGCAGGCAGCATTATATCTGCTTGAAGAGGAACCCGTCTTCAGAAAACTGAAATACTGTTGGTGGGACGATAATCCCAATAAACAAATAGACATTACTACTTTACGCCAAATTCCCATGGTAAGCTAACACACTGACGTAAACGTCATGTTGTCATGGTAAACTACCACTACTTTATACCAAGTTGCCATGGTAAACTACCACTACTTTATACCAAGTTGCCATGGTAAACTAACACTACTTTACACCATGTTGCCATGGTAAACTAACACTACTTTACGACATGTTGCCATGGTAAATTTACACTACGTCAAGTTCCCATGGTAAACTTACACTACTTTACTCCAATTTCCCAAGGTAAACTAACATTACTCTACGCCATGTTCCTATGGTAAACAAACATTGCTACTTTTCGCCAAGTTTCCATGGTAAACTAATACTACTTTACGCTAAGTTACCTAGGTAAACTAATCATACTTTACGCCATGTTGCCATAGTTCAGTAACACTACTTTACGTCAATTTCCCATAGTAAACTAACATTTGCCACTTTACGCATGGTATATTAATACTACTTTACGCCAATTTCCCATAGTAAACTAACATTTGCCAATTTACGCATGGTATATTAATACTACTTTACGCCAATTTCCCATAGTAAACTAACATTTGCCACTTTACGCATGGTATACTAATACTACTTTACGCCAATTTCCAAATGGTACACTAATACTTCTTTACGCCAAGTTCCCATGGTAAAGTAACACTACTTTATGCCACGTTGTCATAGTAAACTACATGACGTTACGCCAATTGCCCATGGTAACCTTACACTTGATTCTTTACGCCATGTTGCCTAAGTAAGTTTCATTGTTACTCAGTGTGAAGTATATTTGACAGAAAGAAACAGTTAAAAAAGCTCAACCCGAAAACACCGCAATCTAGTGTTCAGAGTTATTTTTATTCTTTATTCGTTTTGATTAAAAAAGTATTGCTTTTAGAACAACATTAAAAAAGGTAAAGGTAACGCCTGACTAATTTAAATCCAGTTTGACTCAGAATACCGTTGGTGGGTTGCATCGGATGGTGAGTTATTGAAGTTTATGTTTAAGTCGTATAATACATGTATATATAGCATATTATTCATGCACGTATAACACGTTTATTAATTAGTAATGTATCCATGCTGTTGTTTTTCTGAGCGAATCAAAATTATGGTTAAATTAGGGAAGGACTCGTTTTTATCAAATTAGCCGATGATAATTGCGGCCCCTTTTACAAATTGAAAATAGCTTTTTGACACGTTAACTTTTCAATCTTCAGGACTGTGGCGGAACACCTTGTTTGTGGAGAGACAGTGCTACCTGAAGCATTCGATGCCGTGACGATTTACTTCAGCGACATCTGTGGTTTCACCCAGATGTCGGCAGAGAGTACACCCATGCAGGTAACGACAAAATATCCACCGGAAATCTTCGGATAATCCCGTCATTGATAGAATCAGTCGGAACTTTTTGGGTAATTCCGCATTCAGGACGATCACCCCTCGGATGTAGCGTGTAATTGATGCAATAAAACTTACAAAAAGATTTGACATCATTTTGTTTGACATCTGTCAACCCTCGGAACACATCGATGCTGAGACTCCGGAAATAGTCGAGTAGTTGCGAATCATCTGCCAGAAAAGAAGTTTAGCTAAAGAATATGACCAATGGCATCCGAATACCTTCATACATCCTAGGGATGATTCGTGAATTATCAGAGGTGTTCCGAATTAATTATCCCGTTATTGAAAGATCAGCCATGTCCGAATGGTTCCGATTGACAAGCGTCACGACAACAATCGGAACACCCAGGATAATTCACTAATCATCTCTTGGATGTACGTAGGTAGTCGGATCATCTGGGCCATTTCTCTTAATGGAACTCTTCAAATTTAAATAATCCAAGTTTAATTTACCCAGCGCAGCAAGCAAATATACAACTGTCAAACGACGCCATTGTTTATGTTTTGTGCGAAATACATTTTAGGCATATTCTTCCGACTTCCGGCGAACAAAACGATCATGATTTCAGTAAGTATCATTGCACCAGATACATCCGCGGGATGATTGTGCCGAGGACGGTATTACCCGAGGAGTTCCGATTGGTCACCATAATTGTCTCCCCTTCAAGCACGTTGGCATAACTTGTTTTGAAGCAATTTCATGCAGCCACAATTTCATAAGTGATTTCATGTGTTTGTTATTGTTGTTGTTGTTTTTTCTTTTTCTTTTTTGGACTTACTAAATAACCCCAATGGACAGTTTTGTATCATTTATATAGAGAATTAATTTAATAACTTATACCATTACATTTGTCTTTATATATGGAAGTATGATAAATGTACATGTTCTTTCAACAACAAAGATGCAACAAACGTCTATGTTACATGTACCTTAAATATGACATTGTCAATAATGGTTTCCGTGTTACATGTTACGTGCGCGACACTCTTTTATTATATAAATAATACTATTTTTAATTTAAAAAAGTACATTTATGAATTTCATGAAAAAATCTGTTTCTCATTTACAGGTGGTTGATCTTCTAAACGATCTCTACACCGCTTTTGATTCCATAATTGAAATCTTTGATGTCTACAAGGTGGGTAATTGAGCCGCTGTTAATTGCTTTTGTGGTGTTTTTCTAGTGGGATTCACGTGCATTTTAATGTATGGATCAATCATTTATTTTAATTGAAAATTTAATTATCATCAAGTACCAATATTGAAGGGTTTTTTGCGGTTATGTTGTTTTATTTAAATCTGTTGTTCGCGTGAGTTTGTTTGTATTGTATTTTAATAAAGATGAATTAATGCTTTAAAGTAAAAAATATTTCAAAGGTTGAAAAAGTACAATTGACATTTGAATTAAACTCCAATTAAACATGTGCCTAGCATAGAATATTGATTTCGGAATTACTTTAATTGTAAAGATTGAATTAGTTCTTTTACATTTCGGTGTATAACAAATTGAAGTTCTTTGTGATATTGTTGTTGTTTAGTTGTTGTTGTTGTTCTTTTGGTAAAATCATATTTAGATAAATACATATAAATAGCCAAACAACCAGCTAACTAACCAAACAAAGTATTATTATTATTAAATAACAGTATGAATAGTAGATGTTGTAGCAGTAGTAGCTGGCAGTAGTAGTAGTAGTAGTAGTAGTAGTAGTAGTAGTAGTAGTAGTAGTAGTAGTAGTAGTAGTAGTAGTAGTAGTAATAGTAGAAGTAGTAATAGTAGAAGTAGTTGTTGTTATTGTTGTTGTTGTAGTTGTAGTAGTTGTTGTAGTGGTAGTAGTAGTAGAAGTAGTAGTAGTAGTAATAGTAGAAGTAGTAGTAGTAGTAGTAGTAGTAGTAGTAGTAGTAGTAGTAGTAGTAGTAGAAGTAGTTGCAGTAATAGTAGTAGTAGTTGTAGTAGTAGTAGTAGTATATTTATTATTTTATAATATTATTATTATTATTATTATTATCTTCTTCTTCTTTCTTCTTCTTCTCTTCTTCTTCTTCTTCTTCTTCTTCTTCTTCTTCTTCTTCTTCTTATTATTATTATTATTATTATTATCATTATTATTATTATATTATTATTATTATTATTATTATTATTATTATCCATTATTTTGTAAGGTCGAAACAATCGGTGACGCATATGTGGTGGTGTCTGGACTGCCTCAAAGGAACGGAAACCTTCATGTCCGTGAGATAGCCCGGATGTCCATAGCGTTACTAAACTGTGTCATGTCTTTCAAAATTCGCCACCGGCCAAATGAGCAACTGAAAATCAGAATTGGCATCCATACAGGTATACCTCCTGGGGGGTTGTTGGTGTTTAGTTTGTTGTTGGGTTTTACACCCTACTTATAATCCTGTAGTCATCAGGGAACGAATGAACGTTAAGCAGAGTGCTGCCTTTACCGTGCAAGCATGCCATGAAAACATACTACGGTGGTACGATATTGCACTTTGTCACATTATCATGGCATCGGTATAGCGTCGGCTCTAAATACGGCCGGCCCCAGGTTCGATCTAGGGCCGCGACATACCAAAATTGTAAAAACTGTTATGGTATATATCCCTTAAATATAAGCGTAGCTTCACAACTGGTTGTCCCGGTGTCAGGATAACGTGACTGGATGTGGTATCAAGCTAGGTGTTCACGACATGTTATACACAGTGAAGACAACACTATATCTGCGTCAAGTGGACATCGTCTCAAATATCTGAAATATCTGTTAGTAGCAAAAGGTGAGCTCCGTGTTTTAGAATAAAGTATGTTTTGATAGATTAAGCCCGAAGCTTAGCAAATCTGCGATCGACCATGTGCCCGTTGCGCTACAAAAACAAGAGCACACAAAGAGTTTCAGTGCTATTGATTGACTCGAAATAACCTCAACAAACAAAAGCAGAAAAGTTATGTTGAAAACATTGTATATTGATTATTGGTCTTGTTTTGTTTTGTTTTGACTGCGAGTTATTATTCGTGGAAACAATTACAAATATATCTGGTTAAAACAAAATGTACAAAACTTCCAAAACTCTTTTTTGTCAAATTTAAAAGTTCTTAAAATACACAAATACAGAGCAATCGCATATAAAGGCCTTAGCCAGATGTTCGTCATATTTTTAAACAGTAAATAATTTGTTTTATTAAAGTTACTTTTTTACACAGTGTGTTTTAATTTATAGGCTAGGTACTTTTAATACTTTTTTTAGATTCCACGAGGTTTTGCAAGGCATATTGGGAACGTCACGTGACGATTGTTACTGAATTGTCTGTACAAACCTTACTCGGACTTTCAGTAGTGTCAGACATTTTGTTGTATATCTGTAAAGTGAAAGTCACGTGACCTTTTGACGCGTCAGTGAGCCTCGGTAAAATAACCGTTGTGATTCCCTTAGATACTTTGTAAACACTCGAAGAAACACGGTTTAAACCAGTGAAGGGTGTAAGCTTGTGCTTTATTTTCAGGAGTTGTATTAGTAGCAACAAATACATGCATTCCACTATTCTTTTTCACGTAATGAATCCACGGAACTCAAATTCGATACTCGTCCTTTAACCGCATATTACAACATATCATTTAGCTATTTAATAAAACTACAGGGAATCTTTCATACATTGTAATCGTTTTTATTTATGGGTATGTGCACTATTTTATAAAACATTAATTAGGCTTAACTGCTGACATACATCATTTGTTTATGAGATGTTTTTAACGCTATTTATCTGTAACAATACTTGTATGCTCTTTATTGCTTTCATTTATATATTACTTTATTTATATTTGCAAACTTGCAGAATTCTGGAACTTATGATTTATTTTGCAGGCCCGGTAGTAGCGGGTGTGGTAGGCCTCAAGATGCCCCGGTACTGTCTGTTTGGAGACACGGTCAACACGTGCTCCAGGATGGAGTCCAACGGTCTACGTACGTAGCCTATTTCAGCAAAACTTAAAGGTGTTATCCGAAAGTTTGTAACATTTTCCCATAAAAATAATGTAATGTAAGTCAAACCATCCCATGTTATATTTTTATTTTGATGATTTTCTTCCATATGAAAAGTGGAGATAATACCCAACTCGTCATAACAAACTTGTTTCCTAGCTGAGCCTCGCTGAACAGTTAGCTAGGTCCATACCTAACAACACGTGACCACCTACTTTTGAAATCACGTAATATCCTCAACCGCGTAATCTGATCTGAGACGTCTTCATCTATTGTAGCAAAAATCATCAGCGTGCTTTTGTATGGATTTGAAAAAAATAAACATTTATAGAGATTTAGTTTACCATTTGTATATAAGTAATTGTGTTAAAGCTTCCCCCCCACACACACACACACACACACACACACAAACACACGCACGACCAACACCACCACCGCCAACAACAACCAACCAACGAAACATGGCTAAGATATTATAACATGTATAAATGTCGAGAAACTTTCAGATACCATCTTTTCAACTATTAAAAGTGCGTTAACTCTGTTCAGCTGGTAAATAGGTAACATTAATAATGTCTGAATTTGATATGTATATACCAGTCCTTTGCATGGATATAAATGACATTATGTCGATATTTAGATGTCATTTATGGAAGAAGAGTCACGACAGATGCCTGGGTAGAACCACTAAAGCATCGTTTCTTAAATGACCAAATGGAAAAAAAGTGTTTTGTTTCCAGAACTTATGATGGTAAAATAATCTGTGTTTAAATGTTATTGTTAGTGGTTATTATTGGCAGTTGTTGCCTAATATTATACTATATCAAGCTGACGATGTTTCGTTTCCAGCATTACGCATACACGTTAGTCCGTACACACATGAAGTTCTCCAAGTGTTTGGTACATTTGACATGGAGTCTCGTGGACCAGTAGAAATGAAGGTAATGTACTCCACTGCCTTTTAAGACTTGCATAGAATTATCTCCCTTGTATCCATTTTCCTTAATAAGGTAACAGTGGTCAAATTTGCAATTGTTTATTCCTCATTTTCGAAACGGAAGAAATGTTTTAGTTATCTGCCTTGTGTGAAGGTATTTTCGTATACTTTACATAAGAAATATAATAAATTATATTTTTAATTTGCTTATTTTTTAAAAAGCATTTAACATTTTACTATTTTTTATCTCAATAATTAAGATTCCATGCTTCAGTGTAAATTGTTTTTAAAAGTATAAAAAGTAGAAAAATCAGCAGTTTTCTGCAGTAACTATATACCAAATACCTTCCCAGAAGGAAGGTAAGAATTTAATGTTTTTTAATAAAGTCTCTGTACATACGAAAAGATAGAATAAATTGTTCCTAAATGATTCCCTTTAAACCACATTGAGTAATGAAATAAATATTACCTATAATAATTACAATATAGATGTACTTTGCTGTCCTTCTCAAAGCTGCCGGTGAAGCAGGAGTTTGTCGGAGCATTTCAACTAATTTTACCCAGGTTTAAGTCTAGCAGTTCACTACATCTCCCAAGTGCGGATGCGGCAATATACGTCACTATCGTGACGCAGTAATTCAAATGTTCAAGAAGTGCGAATTCTGTGATCTTTGTGTCATATACCAACGCAAAACATTTGTTCGTTGACAAGATGTACAAACATATCGGTAACCTGTTTATGCAACCTACCCCTTGTTAGACAAAATCCAGGTCGCACACGTTAAACGACAGTTTTCAAGTTGCATGTTTATAAACAAAACCTGTACCAAGGTACACTACTATATTAGTTGTCCATGTGTACACAAGGTTAAGATCTCATAGAACAATTTGATTAAAAATAAAACGCACCGCAGAACTGCTCGTGACATTTTCTCAATTAGAACCCACCCTTTTGGAAAATTGGTTTTCTGACAGGGAACTCAGCTTCGCAAAAACAAGTTCTGTAACCCACACCGATCGGCAATTTGCATTCTTTTCAATGTGTTTTGTATACAGTTGTTATATTTAATATCTTAATGTCCTTGTTTCAGGGGAAAGGTGTGGTGAACACATACTGGTTGCTTGGTGAACGATCAGGCTCTTCTATAGGTGACCAACAGATTTTAAGACGGGAAACATGATCATTGAAACACATTATCGCTTGGATATGACGTCATCAGTTCCGACGTAATGTTTGCTAATGACGCCACAGTTATACGTTTTGGGTGTGTCATTGGCTGCTGAACCGATTTTTTTTTCTCCCGTGACGTATAATCAAGAGATTTGGGTCCTGTGTTACTTAGGAAATAACGTGCTGTTTATCAACTCTGACCTAACAAGTGAAAAGAAATGTGAAAAATTAATCTCACATGTATAACTTGTGTACATGAACAAACTGCGAGATGTTGTGATTGTTCTTCCTCATCATTGACAAAATCGGATTCTTTTATGCTAAAAGATAGATGACTTTTTGGCAGGCATTTTTGTAAACCATCTCGAGAAAATTGCTGTTATTTTAATGCGAAGAAACGCTCATAGAGGTTCCCCAAAGTATCAAATAGATCTATCTCCAGTGCTTTTACAATGGATTTAAATTGTTTTTTGATCGGTCTCAAATAACGCTCCATTTTACTAAAATGCAAATAAAAATTCGTTGTTTGTTTTTTTCCATATTTTTTTCATTGTTTTTGCATTTAAGTGATTTTAAGGAAAGTCTTATTATTAATGAATGCAGCGAAGCCTGTTTAACAAATCTGCTCTTATAGCCTTAGTTATTCATTTATTCAGTGATATTAGAAATAGGAGATCTGATATGATTGTTCCTGAGATACCGAAAATATTAAACGCGTTGTCTAAAATGATATGAAACTCGGCAGAGCCTTGTTTCGTACCATTTCATCCCATTCTTTTAATATGTTCAGTATCAAATGAACACTCATATCAAATCGTATATATACAAGAAAATATAAGTATGTGTAGACTTAAAATTTGGGCGAATAATCTACTTTTGCTTTCATAAAAAATCGAAATATAATATTGTAGTACATAATTATACTTTTGAGTCATCTATCCGGCATATGAATAATATAAAAAGAAGGGGGGGGGGCGGGAAATTATATAATAAAAAGTCATATCATAATTATCAGTAGATAAGATAGCACTGTTGCGAAATCTAGTTGGATTTTAGTGTTGTTTTGTATTATAACCTAGACCTACTAACAAAACCTCCGTCTAAGATAAAAGATGAAAGCAGGTCTAGATCCGTGTGTGTTTGGGGTATTTATCATATTTAAATTGTTTGTGTTTCGTTAGATTTTCACTGCGTAGTTCTAGATTATAATAATTATATTAAACGTAAATTATAGAAATGATCTTATACATGTTATTCACGTATATTATTATTGATATTTAATTGTCAAAAGATAAGAAATCAGACACCGGAGAAGTTTCAATTTTTCTGTTGATTTTAATGTATTTATCTAAATCTACATGAATTCAAACACGAATTGACATGGTTGTTAGGGCCACATTTTCTGGTGTTTATATGACGAATATGACATACAAGTGTAAGCTATCCATTTGTTTACATTCCCATGCAAAATACATTGCCATAAAACGTTTTAAGGTTTATTATATTGCTCGCTAAGTTCAGTGTAAGAACTTAATTCTACAAGGTTCGGAATAATTTCAAAATAACTGTTTATCCGGAAAAAATGGAAAAAACAATACAGCTTACGGTGAAACCTAGTGTCATACAAAATCCTGTTTACTTTTAGCCTATAATGCTATCATGCTATGGCAAACAGTGTACATCCAAGTCTGCCAGCTTCTACCGGGACTTTGAGATAGAGAAGGATCTGACACGAGTTGTTATTTAATATTAACATTTATTAAACGAGTTCAGACAAAAATTATCGTAAACGAGCCTATGGTGAGCTTTCTTACATTGTTTTCCAGGACGAGTTTAGTCAATGTTCGCATCAAATGACAACCAGTCTCATATTCTTTTAATCACATGACTTTGGTTTCCAATAATTAATTTTACGAAATTTCAACCCTAATACTTGGTGAAATAATGGTGTGAGACGATCTGCATTATGATAGAGTCGTTTCGACGTCATCTGTCAAATGATGTATACACTAGTGAATGATAAGAAAATATGTAATGGTTGTAATGACAAAAAAAAATAACGGAAAATCATCTGATAAAAGGATCTGCACCTTTTGCTACGGAATATGTATTAATCTTTAAAATATGAGAATTACTTTTGAACTAAGCTGATGGCAAACTAAGTATTTGTTACATAATATAGCCCATGCCGCAGGCTAGTGATTATGATATGTGGCTGTTATCCACCAACCAGTTACATTCCATTCAACCAATATCTTTCGTCATATCTGACGTGTTTTATTTCGGTGGCATTGAACCATTTTGATAACACCAAGCTATGTTAAATATTAAAACTTTTTTTGTCTTTCTAACAAATTACCTCTATAAATAATGTTATGTACACATGTCGATGTGTAAACACCAAGCTGATATGAAATCCGCAACGTTTATGCCAAAAATAGAGACATTCTTTACATGTTGTATTAAAATTGTTACTCGTTGTTCAGGGGCGTGCCTGGGCTTATGCACTTACGCACGTGCGTACTGTTACTTCCAAAAATTGAAACAATAAAAACGTCCTAAAGCGCATAAAAATAATCGTCTGGTCCGGGTAAGGCACTATCAGTTAGTTGTGTTCATTATTTAAATTGTAATTTAAGCATTTTTCCAAATTCTAAACATTCTGCTGCAATCCTGTTTGACGTTTTTCTGTCTCGTCCTGCACTTAGCGCAGGTGGTAGAGCGTCGGCTTGCGGATCGGGAGGTCGTGGGTTCAAACCCCGGCCGGGTCAAACCAAAGACTTTAAAGTTGGTAGTAGTGGTTTCCCTCCTAACGCTCGAGGCTTAGGAGACAGCATTACGCTGTGTCAGTATAATGGACCGGCCGGGTTCAGTCCCTGGGCACCTCAAAAGGGCCCCTGTGCTATAATGATAGAAATGTCGCTGCACAGTATCGGCAAAAATGCCCGCTAATCCCACCCCTCTTCCTGCACTTAGACAATTCTTTGTACTGAGACAGTGAGAGTCCTCCACTCACCACAAAATCCATCTACGGCGTTCTATGGAAAAAAGAAATTTCGAGGTGGAGGATGAGGGGAAAGAGGTGGAGAGGGACTATTGCTCTCCGACTCTCCTAGGGAATAGTGCTTAAACTCAAAAGTCGCATAGGTACACCCCTGTTGTTGTTCATAAGACAACACCAGCGATGTTATCCTGCTAATACATGTGTTTCTTCACCAAACATTATATGATACTCTTGACAGTTGTTTCAATGTGGTCATTTAAAAAGTCACAAACACACTGTGGATTAGTAAAGTATTATTGGATATATTGCCAAACTAGAAAGGTGCTATTTCTTCAAAGGTCTGCGTAAAAATTTATTTTCAGATCTAGGACAGGTTCAAGAATATACTTCTCCTTAATGTCTATATGGGTTTTTAAGCTAGCTCGAGTCATAGGACAGATAGACACTTCTCTTTAATGTTTAGATGGTTTTGAGGCTAGCTCCAGTCCTGGGACAGTTAGACACTTCTCTTTAATGTTTATATGGTTGTGAGGCTACCTCCGGTCATAAAACAGTTAGACACTTCTCCTTAATGTCTGTATGGTTTTGAGGCTAGCTCCGTCTTAGGTCCAGGTAGACATATCTCATTAATGTCTATATGGTTTTGAGGCTACCTCCAGTCCTAGGACAGGTAGACACTGCTCCTTAATGTCTATATGGTTTTGAGGCTAGCTCCCGTCTTAGAACAGTTAGACACTTCTCCTTAAAGTCTACATGGTTTTGAGGCTAGCTCGAGTCCTAGGACAGATAGACACTTCTCTTTAATGTTTATATGGTTTATAGGACAGGTTACTGTTTTTATGTTTTAAGTAAGCTCCAGTCCAAGGCTTTTACTGGAGCAGACTTTTGATAAATTTAGTAGTTTTAGGACCATAAACAGGTTTTTGGACCTTTGATGGAACGGTTTGCAAACCCTGTCTAAGGGGTTCTCCTGTCAAAATGTGTTTTGTATGTTCTTGTTATTATACGGACTTTAGAAGAAATCCAACCAACAAACCCAATTTTAAATCTTGATTTGTTATAATAACCATGGGGGTGATTTTACAATGTGTCGTAATTTTTACTCTGATGACATTTTTATTCGTGGTTATCGTATTTTTGTTTTAGCTACATGCACGCGCAAAAAGAATAATTGCATATGTTTTAGGCACATTGCATTTATTTTTATCTACATGTAATCATAGAAACAGGGATGATAAACGTATATGCTTATTAATAAGTGAATATATCATTTGATAACAACATTATCAACCATGACTTTAACTCAAAACACCATCACAACGAGATATGGTAACACACGAATATAAATGACTTCGAAGTATAGCCCTTAACAGAGCTGCTGACTGTTTTTATTTACTTTATTTTTATTACTATAGTTATCATAATAATTATTATTTTAATCATAATTATTTTATTATTAATAATTACTTTATTATTAGCATTATTATTGTTGTTATTATTATGATAATTATGATGATGATGATGATGATGATGATTATGATGATTATTATGATTATTATTATATTATTATTATTATTATTATTATTATTATTATTATTATTATTATTATTATTATTATTATTATTATTACTTAGCTGCTTGTGTGTAATGTGTGCTAAAGTGGTGTCCCTTTAACGAAGTCAAGATCTCGGCGAGGTTTTGCATAATCCGACTCACTCCTATGCCATGTGCAGACAGAGGTATTCAGTTAATGATTTTTACCTGGTCATAACTATTGAATATGATTAATATTAAATATTAAATCGCATATTTTGTAATGTCTCTGTGCGCATATATAGACGAATGTTACCACAATAAAGAACGTAAACGTGTCAAATTTATCCCGAATGGAATATTACCTGGTATACGATCAAATTCAGGCTCTTAAAAAAACATTCTTTTAATTTGGCGCATGCTCGTGACATCATTGAAACGCGAACCTTTGATTGCGTCTTTTTCTAGTTCACAGGTTGATTTTCGATTCATAAGTTATTATCCTGTTTGTTTGCAAAAAAGACAAACGCGTGCAATTTTAAATAAAATAAAATAACATTAACATTACTTATTAACCATTATTTTAAAAACTGTGTGCATTTGACAAGGTCGTCAGGTTTTTTGCAAAAGCGCCGAATTAAATGCTTCGTTTCTTAATGTTGTTGTTCGTTTAAGATATATATTAATATTATATATATATATTCCTTGAATATTTAGGGTGTTTTTTTGTTAATTTTTATCAAATATGACAATTGTGTTATTGTTGTTGTTGTTGTTGTTAATGTTGTTTGCAATGCTGGAAGAGGTATTTAAATGTTTGAATTGTTAAACTGTGTGCATGTTTTAGTAGCATACACTTTATATCATCTTTATTGTTAAAGTTTGAGTTATTTTAGATTAAATGTCACACAATTTATATCAATTTGTAATGACGATGTAAAATTTAAATGCATTCATTATCATTATGAATACAAACGTCAGTGCACATCTTTCCTCACGTATACATTATATAATTATATGATTGTATATAATTAATAATGACATTTTATAATTTAGAGTTTCAATCATTGGTCAAGATAAGAAACAAATGTTTGTGGATTATTAACGAAATAAATATTTGTTAATAGTAAGAAATAGAGGTTAAAACAAAACAAAACTTTCCTTTGAAGATTTTTTAATCTAGATGTATAACAATCTCTGCTTAAATCTCTGTTTTGCCGAAGTTTCTGGTCTATTTGACTTTGTCCCTTAAAGTTTTTACAAGTGTTACGTGTCTTACGAAATTGCTAGGTCACGTGACAGAATAAGATGAACATTTTAACCGTCGTTGACTTTACGACATGTTATTATATGATGCCAAAAACCATGCTCGCAAAACTAAAATCTCGCTATGTTAGTTTGACTTTAACTGCTTATAAGATGAAGAGTAGCTGTTCCCCAATATACTTTACCGTGTCATATCTTATCGTTCTTTGTTGTATTAATATATCTTTATTGGAAAGGCCATACCAACTTCTTTGAAGTAATTTATGTCATCATTAAAAAAATACATGTTATAGAAAACTTACCAAAGCATTTCCAAGAGAAGCCTGAATGGCTCCTTGAAAGACAACACAAAAACAATGACAACTTTTTTATTAGGGTATGTGTTGCAACAAGAAAAGCAATTGTATAAATGTATTGACTTACATTTGTATATTATTCCGTTTTTTCTTTTATTCTTGTTTTATTTTTAGATCTAGTTATTCCGGGGAGTTATAATTGTTAGGATGGATTTGCTAGATTTGTGAACACATGATGTGGATTTCTTCATTTTTAAATTATTTTAATATTTCAATTTTTTATGCGTATATAATGATTTTTAAAATGATTATGTCATATTTGAAATTAGACTTAAATAAACATTTACCAAATATGCTTCTTGTTTTTATATTTCCATGGACACATATACAAAATAAATCCTCTCTACCAAAATAGCTGGACGACGATTAAATGACCTTTTGCCGACTGACCGTTCCAAGGCGGTAACTGATGGTTTTTCTTTTTGTGTGTTATGTCTCGTCTCTGTGTTTTTTGTCACATTTACATTTACCTTGTTTGCCTTTGTCTTTAAATATCTGTGAAAATTTTGAAAGGACCTTTTCTTGTTTACCTATTCGTGGCGACAAAAATGAGCTAGAAAACGGGAAAAAAACACGTTGTAAGCACCTAGCAACTGTGACTCAGGACCATGTCCGGAATCTTCCACCTAGGACTTTTATAATGTTGACACGTGTCGAAACAAAGATGGCAACTCGAAATCTGTCGATGGATGCTATTGTTTGTATTTTCCAATCATTCCGGACATCCTCATCTTGACAAGACTTATTTCGTGAACTTCGTTTTAGGCGTAATCTTTTCGTCGAACAAGAAGCTGGGATTCTGTTTCATTACATTAGTACTATAGGTTAATTCATACTCTAGGATCAGAATTTGCAAATGTTTACGACATCATTAATATCATTTCAGTTGCATCGATCGCAAGTATTCATACCTGTCGAAAGTTTACGAATATATATGGTGGGTTATTTACCGTGTACCAGTCTGAGAAAACTGGTTGTACAGGTCATCGAAGACCTGGTTACATTATAATCACTCGGAACTCCTCGACCATTTCTGCGAATGGGCGAGGTGATCCGAATGACATAGTAATGTGCTAATGTTAGGTAGTTTCAACGTCAGTGAAGATCCCTTATCTTGGCAGCCATCTTTGATGGCAACTTCAATAGATTTTTAGATGAAATGTATAGAATCGTACATTTTATCTTCTTGTAATTTCTTCATTTGTGGTGCAAAAATTAAAAGCTATACACCATTGGAAAGCTCTTGAAATTCATTTTTTAGAATGCAATATTTTTGTAAATGATAAATGCACAAAGAATAAATGCACATAAATAAAATTAATGGCTCATCTTTAAACAAAATGAAACAGTGTAACATTGTGCAGTTATTTTTTTTTACCTTTTAAACTATCAAAATATAGTTTTGATATTTAAAATACTTTATAAAAGCTGCTAAATTTCGTATGAAATTCAGTAAAAATATACTGAAAAACAACACCACAGTGGTGAGTTTGATACAGCACATATTTCCAGATTTCGGCCTGCGTTAGCTTCTGCTTTCAAAGATAGCCACCGTATACTGTCTTATCAGCGCATTCTTCGTCCGATTAATCTTCAAACTCTTTCCTTTCCCTCAATTTCTTTTCTGAACGCAGCCTCACAATATTTATTCTACCAACAGCAACCATTTTGTTTTAAATATACGTCTGCTACTGAGCAGTCTTTAGACCAAAACTTATGACTTTTTTGCCGCGTTTTCTTTCATAAAACGGTCGGACTTAACTTTCGTTGATATACGCCCGACTTAAGATAAGACCTTAATTAAGACCTTTAATAAAAGTGGGGGCTTTAAGTGTATTTCTCCTTAATTGTGAGCAACATGGAAGTGGAGTCCTTTCCAGTAATCCTTGTATTTTCAACCAGTGATATTGACTTTGGTTGTGAAGACAGTAGGAATCCAGAAAGAAAAAGTCACTATCGCTGCCATTTCTAATGCTGACATATATAAGGCTTGTAGTTATGATGGTAAATATTCCTATTTAAAACATGTATTTTACTTTATATATATTACATTTATAAATAAAAATGACCGCTATATTTCATAAATAATATTAAATCGTGGGATGTTCGGCTATTCAAGATTATAATTATAATAAAAGAGAATTGTGCTTCAGATGGTTATTATATTAACTTAAACATACATATTTATATTTACATTAACATCCACAGTGTCACATGCAGGACATTACAATGGCTTTATTATTCATTATGCAATGGTCATATAAATTAATAAGAGGGACCACCATAAACATGATCATAACAGAAAAGTCAAGTTTTTTAATTAAATATTGACATATATAGCATTGAGAAATATGATTAACAATGACAACTGAATTTTCAGTAAAATGTATTTGTTTAAATTCAGTTGTTTAAGTGATTGAGTTGTAGATTTTATCTGTATATTTACATTTATCAATTTATTTACTCGTGTATCTTATACTTTGGTATAAAAAAAGGTTTGAGGACAAAGTGTACTTTATGATAAATCCTATTGGGTTTATTGTTTGGTGATGGTATTACACCTAAATAACAAAAGGATGTAATAAACATTGTTACTTCTAGCAGCCATAACAAAGCATAGCTTTACAAAATTCTGTGCACGGAGCTGGTTTTTCTCCTGGGCTTACAAAGAAACAAATTACTAACGACTGAATCAAAGAGTCGAGTTTCTAATGCAGTTTTCAAAAGAAATATAAGATACACAGAAACACAGAATGCCACACGTCACACATAAATCTGCTGCAACACCCTTTTTAAGATGCTAGCATTTATGATGTTATTAATAAAAAATCCACATGAGCTTCCATCACACAACTGGCAGCACAAAGGGCAATTTGGCAAAAATATAGACATTAACAGATTGACTGATTAAGTGACAGTTCACTTCAATAACCACCAAGCTAATGGACAGACTTCCTTAAGCAGTCAGTTGTTAGGTATTGGTTATATCCACAGAATGTTATGCCAAGTGATGCCTGTTATAATTAGTACCATGTTTACTAAACAAACGATTCATAAACATACACAGACGATGTTGATAAATACTACTATCATGCACAAACTATTAAACAAAACACATATATACATGTTTTAGAGCATTTTACCCAAAGCTTACCCAGTGTCAGGATTATGTGACTGGGTGTGGGATCATGCCAGTTGTTCACAGCATGCTTTACACAGCGAAGGCAGCACTACATCTGCTTCAAGTGGTCACTGTCTTCGGATAACTAAAATACTGTTGGTGAGACGATAAACCCAATAAACATTAACATAAGCTTACAATACATGTACGCTTATAAATACCTATTTATAATGCTTATACAATTAGTGTAGATCCAGACTAACCAATTGTCTGACAAGGATCTGCACCCTCGGCTGTTGAGTTCCTCAGCACTACTGATTTTGACCCGCCATATAGTTTTTTGCCAATAACTTAGTAATTTAGTATTGGTTGTTCCCAAACGTTGAATGCAAAGGGTTGAAGATTCACACATTTTAAGTAAACACAAAAATGCAATTCTTATTTTCACTTACGTTTGTAGATTTATTCTTCCTTTTATTTGTAGGCTGCTTCAAGAACAAACTTAAAAATGGCTTTCGCCCCAACTGCGGCAAGTCGGATATAATAAGAGCATACAGGGTTACCTTTAAAATACTAAAAGACGACAAATAAACATTTTAGACGACAATTTTTCAAAAAAACATAGACAAAATTGTGGCAGTGTAAATTATGATGACGATTGTTTGTTTTCATGGAAAGAATTGTGGAAATGCTACCTAAAACTGTGTCGGCAAACGTTACAAACAATACCTTGATCAATGTTGAGAAATAATTTTTTGTGACAAGTCCAAGCTGCAGACGTTTTTGCACCTTTTACTAAGTCTCTATTATTTCAATTTTGTCTTAAATTTGTTGCAATTTTAGATATTTATGGTTGGTAACATTCACTTTCACTTTTCTTAACCTTGGCGAGGCAAGTGTCATCACATGATCATTTCAGAAATGTCTTCCTCTTTTAATGTTTAATATTTCCTTTACTTGTCCTTTAGTGAAAAGTATTTTTGTAACTGATCACAAAGCACTTTCTTGGCTTGTCTTAATCTCATTAATCCTCTAAAGGATTTGTGTTTTATTTGGTCAAATTGTCACCTCAGTGCTATGTTGAGAAGAACCCATGTCATAACCATGCCGGGTCAAGGCCACGATTGAAGATAAATAGTTTAAACATTTGATTGAGTGCTGATTTATATCTTCTTTACCCGTGTAAGGATTTTCATTTAACTTCAGTAAAAATATTTTTTCCACTCTCACCGCCATTCTGCAGTTGGCTTTTATTTAGATGGCATGGCTATTCTTTTCAATCCTCATTAACAAAAACTAACAATGGTATTTGTTTTTATTGTTGTTCTCCTATTTGCTTATTTGTTAAAATTATATCATCTTTTTTTTCAGATAGTCTCTTTCCTTCATCTATTGTGACATGTTAATGTTTGTTAAGTAATTGCTTTTGTTTTATTATCACATTTGTCTTTGATTTATATCATAATTAAACGTTGACATGATATGTCATAATTCTTTGTTGATAATGTATTGCATACTACTATTAGCTTTGAGCAATACATTGACCCATACAAAACATTCCATTGTAGTATGTTTCATTTTCTAATAACTTTATTTAATTACGGCATTTTGGATTTATTGTCATGATGTGGCAATCATTGTAAAACACAATACCAGTACTTCAGATATATGTCATTGTACTTTTATTATATTGTAACTATTTTATTGTTTAATTATAATGTAACTATCCTATTGTTATGTTTATTATATTGTCCTTTTAAGACATAAATTACCTTTATACCTGAATACTGCGCAATGTCCTTTGTTAAAGCCATAAAGTTTTTACAAAGAGATGTACACGGTATATTTGAAATATAGATAAATTGCATTGCCATGTGTTAAAAAGCCTTACATTTTTTTTTCAAAAAGATTTTTATATTGAGTATTAAAGATTTAACATTTTATATTTGAAATGAAATTTGCTTATGGTTGCTTTTGTTACAACTTTTACCTACTAATAAGTCATTTACAATTCAAAAGATGAAAAATATAAAAGAAATATTGTGATGTGTAGATGAGAATATTTCGGACTGTTTGAAAAATATTTACTTACCAGTAGAACTACTTACATTCCATGTGAAATAACAAAATTTTTAATTGAATTCTCTGGCATGTGCTAATATGGTATGTGCTTTAAGAATGCATAATGTACATTTTAATACATACTTATATGTTAACATCATCTGTTAAATCTGCCCTCCGTGGTACTTTCTTCAGCTTAATATTATATATGATCAACATGCTTTAGCGTTATAAAATGCTTCTGATGTTAAGATATAACATAAGCGACAGTGACTACTTGACAAAAGTTTAAACAAAATTTATCTTTTATATTGCACATGAATAAATAAAACTAATGAAGAAAACACATTTCTTAATTACATATTGGATTATAAGCACACTCACAAAAGACTCTCTAGTTCTATTTTACAGTGTTCTACCTATATTATTTATAACTTAAGTAACTTCAAACTGGCGTATGCTATCAAGATCTCACTAACTAGATCTTTATAAAGCCTACACTAGGAGGAAATCCTTTACCAATTATCAGTCAGCATACCTTTTACCATTTAATTTAGGAAACCTAACTACCCTGTCAATTGTTACGTTTAAGACCATGCTCTCTGCGGCGCCTTGGATGTCTCATATCCGGACTCTTTCTTGTATCTACTTTCGATCATAGTCAAATATCACGTTAATCCACAACCACACAAACCACACTCACCACCCCGCCCCGATCACAAACTGAACATACATATATAATATTATATGTCCATGTAGTGTGAGCGGGTGGGGTTGGTTAGGACGTACATGTTGTGACTGATCAACGTGACAGTTTCCTGTGCTTTCCATAACACTTTGATGAAGTTGGCATGGCGTTCATTTGTTCAGTGTACTTGACTTTCTTGAATAATAGTGTGGCGATAGTGTATTTTCTTATTTGTTAACTCAGTATTTAACTAGCCTGAATAGATTTTCGGCTTTATTGTTAAAAACTAGAAGTTGTTAATGAAGTATATTAATATTTTAGATTTAGGTGTTTATGAAAAGCCAAAGACAACTATGCTTAAAACTTCGAATTTAGGTAACACCAGGATATGTGTAAAGGAGGACTTATTACTAATTATAAGAGGCAAATACTTCATGAAACAAGGTCCTTCAAAATGCAGTTCATTGATGCCCTTTATCTGTGAGAACAGTGAAACATAAATCCACACTTATCATTTTAAACTTCTGTCCGAGACACACTGGACAGTTAGCTATATTTCTGTTAAGAAAACCACGTGACCGTTTGAGATGACATCATCACAGGGTAATCCCTTCTGACGTCGATGTCAATATCTGCAGAAATCCCAATCGCGCTTATTTATAGATTTGGAAAAATGAACATTTAGAACGATTGATTTCAGGACATTGTACAATCCAACAATTGAAGTAGTGTACAAAATCATCTTTACTGAGACTAAAGTACGAATTTATGAAGAAGTCATGCCAAACACCCACCAAACAGTAACATGTATTTGATATAGGCAAACTGTCGGATAACACCATTATGTTACCCCTGCATGTTGTAGTAACACGTGTTGTAGTAACACACATGTGCATGTACAGATAAAGTCTAAACCAATGTCCTGTTATTCCTTTAATCTGCTTCTGATGCAATCTGTATTTGACAACTTGTCGACCAGAACAAGTCCTTTAGTTTCCGGTAGACACAGCAAACACAGGACCGAGAATATCGACATTAGAGCTACAGCCATGTACAATGCTCCTGGCACATAATCGCTCTGAAAAGTCAAATATTTGTGAACAAGGAAAGGTTTATATACATATATACATACATATATTATATTTTATGCTAATTGCGGCATGCATGCAGTGCTCGTTTCGCTTATGGCGTGGTACCAGTGGCTGGG
Source organism: Sinonovacula constricta (assembly GCA_007844125.1). Classification (NCBI taxonomy): domain Eukaryota; kingdom Metazoa; phylum Mollusca; class Bivalvia; order Cardiida; family Solecurtidae; genus Sinonovacula; species Sinonovacula constricta. The sequence continues at coordinate 50,569,490 of CM017569.1, read as the reverse complement.
TGGCAGCATCGCTGACTTGTAACTCCCCTGTTGCACGCCTCTCAGAGTGTTTAGTCCTGATCGGGGGCGAAAGTCTTTATGTGGGAAGGTTCGCGGTGCGAAAGTAGTTCTGCTCAGACATATTCCTGGTGTTTTCCTCCGCCTAAAATAAGTGGACATAGCCATACGGTGCGAAGTGTTTAAAGTTTTCACTTATTAGGTGACACTAACATTTATTGCATTGTGTTTTTGTTCCACTTTTTAACGTTTGATGATGCCCGACGCTGCATTACTGGAATAAACTGACACCTTGAGGTAAACAATAGGAATGATTACAATCGCAAAGACGGATCTAGGATTTGGGGGGGGGGGAATTTTTCATCATGTTTTGTCAGCCAGAGCTACCAACATTGATAAGTGTTTGCTAAAATCATTAATTTTCATAATTTTCTAAGTTGTTTTGCTATATTTGGAAGACGTTTTGAATGTTCGATACTATATAGAAACAATAATTGCATGGTGGGCAAACATAAGTAAAAACGGTTTCAGAACTGCAAACAAAGACAAGTCATATTTTTATTCTGAAGATAAAAAACACCCAATAACCCATACCCACTACGCCGAAGGAACGGAATGATTCCGTGCTTGAAAGTTGTTTCGAATCGAGAAGTTGGCAAGTCATTTTATCGTGGAATCAAGGGCAATGAGTGGGAGTCATTATTATTATTTATATCCAATTATTTTACCTGCCTGCCAGATTTCATTTGGGTCGACGGTGTAGTCCCGATGTTGCAAAATCTATTTCACATTACAATGGCTCGTTCAGAAAGTGTTGGTAAAGCATTTTTTACATAAACTGGCCTATCCAATCATACTGATTGTAAATCACGTGGTACATGGTTGGCCTATTTTATACTGAAGGACATGTGCGTTGTTGTTTTTTTGTGTGATACTGTTTGGGACAATTTAAGGTAGGCGTGATCTTAAGCTGTAAAAATAACAACAGAGGGAGATACAAATAGCGGGACGGTCTTTTACATTAGTAATTATAGATTGTATAATTAAATAAATAAATGTTATGCCCTATGGTATTTACAATAACAAGAGGTTTAATATACGCTCGTATCCTAACGTAGCTCACCCAAGTGCTGTAGATATATAACAGAAGCTTGTTTAATAGAACTTAATAGGAGAAACATTGTTAATAGGAAAGTTGAAAAGAATAAATATTTTCTTTTGAACAATTAGCTTCAATTAAATCAAAGAGATTTAGTCCCACACCTACTTTAACCTTCCTGAGGCTCTCCTCACACCCATTTTTAACCTTCCTGACGCTCTCCTCACACACACTATCACATTCCTGATACTCGCCTCACACCCACTATCCCCTTCCTGATACTCTCCTCACCCACTATCACCTTCCTGACACTCTCTTCACACCCACTATCACCTTCCTGATACTCTCCTCACACCCACTATCACCTTCCTGACACTCTCCTCACCCACTATCACCTTCCTGATACTCTCCCTCACCCACTATCACCTTCCTGACACTCTCCTCACCCACTATCACCTTCCTGACACTCTCCTCACACCCACTATCACCTTCCTGACACTCTCCTCACACCCACTATCACCTTCCTGACACTCTCCTCACACCCACTATCACCTTCCTGACACTCTCCTCACACCCACTATCACCTTCCTGATACTCTCCTCACACCCACTATCACCTTCCTGACACTCTCCTCACACACACTATCACCTTCCTGACACTCTCCTCACACACACTATTACCTTCCTAATACTCTCCTCACACACACTATCACCTTCCAGATACTCTCCTCACACCCACTATCACCTTCCTGATACTCTCCTCACACCCACTATCACCTTCCTGACACTCTCCTCACCCACTACCACCTTCCTGACACTCTCCTCACACCCACTATCACCTTCCTGACACTCTCATCACACACACTTTCACCTTCCAGATACTCTCCTCACACCCACTATCACCTTCCTAATACTCTGCTCACACCCACTATCACCTTCCTGACACTCTCCTCACACACACTATCACCTTCCTGACACTCTCCTCACACCCACTATCACCTTCCTGACATTTTCCTCACACCCACTACCACCGTCCTGATACTCTCCTCACACCCACTATCACCTTTCGGATACGCTCCTCACACCCACTATCACCTTCCTGACACTCTCCTCAACCACTATCTCATTCCTAACACTCTCCTTACCCACTATCACCTTTCTAACACTCTCCTCACCCACTACCACCTTCCTGACACTTTCCTCACACCCACTATCACCTTCCTGACACTCTCCTCACACACACTATCACCTTCCAGATACTCTCCTCACACCCACTATCACCTTCCTGACACTCTCCTCATCCACTATCTCCTTCCTGACACTCTCCTCACCCACTATCACCTTCCTGACACTCTCCTCACACCCAAAATCACCTTTCTGACACTCCCCTCACACCCACTATCACCTTCCTGACACTCCTCACACCAACTTTTACTTTCCTGACACTCTCCTCACACACTATCACCTTCCTGACGCTCTCCTCACCTACTATCACCTTCCTGATACTCTTCTCACACCCACTATCACCTTCCTGACACTCTCCTCACACCCACTACCACCTTCCTGATACTCTTCTCACACCCACTATCACCTTCCTGACACTCTCCTCACACCCACTATCACCTTCCTGATACTCTCCTCACACCCACTATCACCTTCCTGATACTCTCCTCACACCCACTATCACCTTCCTGATACTCTTCTCACACCCACTATCACCTTCCTGACGCTCTTCTCAAACCCACTATCACCTTCCTGACACTCTCCTAACACCCACTATCACCTTCCTGGCACGCTCCTCATCAACTATCACCTTCCTTACACTCTCCTCACCCACTCTCACCTTCCTGGCACGCTCCTCACCCACTATCACCTTTCTGACGCTCTTCTCACACCCACTATCACCTTCCTGACACTCTCCTCACACCCACTATCACCTTCCTGACACTCTCTTCACCCACTATCTCCTTCCTGACACTCTCCTCACACCCACTATCACCTTCCTGACACTCTCCTCACCAACTTTCACCTTCCTGACACTCTCCTCACACTCACTTTTACCTTCCTGACACTCTCCCCACCCACTATCACCTTCCTGACACTCTCCTCACACCCACTATCACCTTCCTGGCCCGCTCCTCACCCACTATCACCTTCATGATACTCTCCTCACACCCACTTTTACCTTCCTGACACTCTCCTCACACCCACAATCAACTTCCTGACACTCTCCTCACACCCACTATCACATTCCTGGCCCGCTCCTCACCCACTATCACCTTCATGATACTCTCCTCACACCCACTTTTACCTTCCTGACACTCTCCTCACCCACTTTCACCTTCCTGACACTCTCCTTACACCCACTTTTACCTTCCTGACACTCTCCTCACACCCACTTTTACTTTCCTGACACTCTCCTTACACCCACTTTTATCTTCCTGACACTCTCCTTACCTACTCTCATCTTCCTGACACTCTCCTTACACCCACTTTTACCTTCCTGACACTCTCCTCACACCCACTTTTACTTTCCTGACACTCTCCTCACACCCACTTTTACTTTCCTGACACTCTCCTTACACCCACTTTTATCTTCCTGACACTCTCCTTACCCACTCTCATCTTCCTGACACTCTCCTTACACCCATTTTAACCTTCCTGACACTCTCCTTACACCCACTTTCACCTTCCTGACACTCTCCTCACACCCATTTTTAACCTTCCTGACACTCTCCTTACACCCACTTTCACCTTCCTGACACTCTCCTCACCCACTTACACCTTCCTGACACTCTCCTCACCCACTTACACCTTCCTGACACTCTCCTCACCCACTTACACCTTCCTGACACTCTCCTTACCCACTTACACCTTCCTGACACTCTCCTCACCCACTTACACCTTCCTGACACTCTCCTTACACCCACTTTCACCTTCCTGACACTCTCCTCACACCCATTTTTAATCTTCCTGACACTCTCCTTACACCCACTTTCACCTTCCTGACACTCTCCTCACCCACTTACACCTTCCTGACACTCTCCTTACCCACTATCACCTTCCTGACACTCTCCTCACACCCACTTTTACCTTTCTAACACTCTATTTTACACCTGCAATCCAGTTGTTCGACTCCTACTTTAGTCACTACGTCACTATAAAGGCCACACGAAATATTAAAAAATACACAAAATAGCAGCAACGCAACATACCAGCAGAACCAGTTGAGGACCCACCACCGCCCCAATCCTACCAAGAGTGCTCAACAAACCAAAACCAGTATTCCTGAAATAAGAAAATAACATCATCACACCGGACCTGGTAGCGCAATCGGTGGAGCGTCGGTTTCAGGTACGGGAGGCCCCAGGTTCGATACCGGGCCCCCACATACAGATTTCTTAAAAATGGCAGTCGTTTAGCTCCCTTGCGAATGCTCAAGCAAATATAAGGGTAGTTCCACGACTGGTCGGCCTGGTGTCAGGTTAATGTGACTGGGTGTGATATCATGTCTGGTATTCACGGTGTACCCATTAAAGGCAGCAATATACCTGCTTCAAGTGAACACCACCGTCTCCAGACAACTTAAATACTGTAAGTGGGACGATAAAGCCAATAAACAATAACACAATCACTACCACCACCATCCCATTTTTATTTTGTTTAATCTACTAAGGTGTGTCTTCTTCATTTTTTCCTTGCTAAAATGTACATGTAGGCATTTGTTTTGCTGTTGTGATAACCTTTTTTTTTATAAAAAGCACGTATATCCATCTTAGACTATATGTCTATGTATCAATACCAGAGCTAGATAGATACAAGGATCTGAACTTAAATGTAGAGTCCGACAGTGCCCGTATCTAATGCATGTAACAATATTTTTTTTTTATTGTTTGGGGGTAATTTTAGACACTATTTCAGCATTAAGGCATACTTTAGTCTAAGGGGAGACTATTTTGAAGACTACGTACATGTATATGGTAAGACAGGGCAAATTGTGACAATAAGCCTAAACGTTCATTCTTTTTTCAAATCTATAAATAAGCAAGATAGTGGTCCTGCTAAAAATAAGAAAGAAAGTGGCCCTGCTAGAAACAGATACCGACGTCAGAGCGGTCTAACCCCTGATGACGATATAACGTGACTTCAAAACTAAGTTGTCATCTGATTGTGTTAGTTTTATAATGGCTATCACTGAAGCATGGCGTTTGTAGGAAATGCCTGTTTTCAATGATGAGCAGGAGCGGATCCAGATAATTTTGGTGTGAGTGGGGGGTGGGGGGTGGGGTGGGGTGGGTGCTGGGGGCTTTTGCATCAAGATTCATTAAACTTTATCGCAGTTACTAGATATATATATGCAGGGTAAGGGACACTAACTTTGACCTTTGAGCAGTCAACAGACAAAATTTATTTTAAAAGCTTAGTATGTTTAAGCTTACATGTATGTGTTTTCAAAACTATACTCTTTTACCTGGTTGGTGGGGAGGGATGCATCACTCATCCCCAACCCCCACCCCCTGGACCCAGCCCTCATGATGAGTAGGGGTTTATGTTTCACTGTTTCAATAGATCTAGGGCATCAGTGGACAGCATTTTTTCAGGATCTTTCCAGGTAACAATGGCTTGTTTGGTTATTTGTGAAAAAGGTCCAAATATTCGGCTATCACCTCTAAATACAGGTCGTGACATATCAATGGTACTGGAATAGCGGGACTATTTTGTACAAATGGCCGAGATATTCCGATCGTGTCGGTTCATTAAATTTACGATAACTCTGAGCAGAAGGATGTTCGAATCAACGTCAAGGGAACCAAGTGTCAGAAAAATGTAACATACAGAAAAGGGTGTTATAAATGCAAGGTGTTTGCGGTATGCTAAACACGGGAAAGCAACACTTGATCTGCTTCATTGGATACCCTCTCCAGATAACTGATGTTGGTTAGGGTGATAATCAACCAAACAAACATAATTATGCTAGTCTAGTTTAATGAATTTCAATTAAATTTCAACAACGCCCTGAAAGGTCAACTTCTTCTGTAAACCTTGACAACCACTAGTTTGTCAATTCGTTCCCTTTTTTGTATTTAAAAGACTTCTAATTAGTAATCGCCATTTTGGGTAGGAAGTTTATATAAGACATTTATTGTATTATTTCTTAACAGATGCACCTGTTCAACAAAATAATCATGCACCTTTGACCATTGCCTAATCCAAAATATAATGATATGCATTGTGCAGTCTGAGTATTTCGCAATACATGTGTGTGTGTGTTTGTGGGTTTTGTTTGTTGTTGTTTGTTTCTGGTGGTGGTGGATAAGTGCGACCATATTATACTAGATACCAGATATCCCGTCAACAACGAAACACTTTTATTATTCGTTATTATTTTTATTATTATTCCTCCCCAACTGAAACTCGAACCGGGACTCGAACCCATGCGGTGAGGGGTGAGGGGTTAAGCGAAATAAGAGGGAGCTGAAATGGTCAAAATAAAAGCATAATATAAATGTATATTTACCTGATGACGGTGGGGTAGACCTCGTTAGAAATGGTCTGCACGGGTCCCCACGTGCTATCTACGGCCGCACAAGCCACGAGGGCACTGACGTTGGTTACGGTACCTCTATACGGCGTCTCTAAACACCAAGGCGAATGACGATGAGTTAAAGCAGTGAGATTTACTCTTTTCACGACTTATTTTCTGTTTCTTGACGACGTAAGGTAAGCCCGAATGAATATTCAAGCGATTCTCATTGGTAAAAATTCCCAATATCATCTTAAATTTATCAGAACAAGACATACATCACATAATCACTTATCGCAGTTTGGCAAAGGTCAGTTATAACGAGCTTTGTAAACACAGTCCGCATTGTAATAAATTTATAACAAAGCCCGTTTGGGGTGATACAATACAAAATACATTATCTGTAACAACACGTTGTAAACTAAAGTTGCATATTATTTAAAATAAATCATCAGAAATGAATTGCAATTGGTATAAAAGGCAAGGGTTCCACAGATCGCAATGTGAGTGGATATAATATACTTTTTTAACAACAGAACAGGACTAAAACTGAGTATTTTAAGAAGGATTTCTGAAAGACAATCCGTTCTATTATAATAGTATTACAAAGCGAAGATTGTGGCGACACAATCCACTTTTAATAAATTATCAGAAATGAAATCAAATCGATATAAAATACAAGAGTCCCACAGAGTGTAATGTGGTTGGGCATACTATGCTATTTCAATCCCAGAGCATAGTCAAAAATGACTATTTTAAGAACAATTTCTGAGGAAATCCGCTCCGTTTGGTTAAATTATTAAAATATATGTTTACAACATTTAGACCTAGGTATATTGTCGTGCGGTTATTGTTTATATGTACAGCATCAATAAGTTGATTGTGTATCTAATTGTTTTTGCTTATTTATATTGGGAGGAATGTAATTTTAACATTTATCAGTTTCGCTTAATATACATGTACTATCTTTGGTAAAATTAGTGGCCTCGATCATATATTGACGTACCTATATACTGAACTACAGCAACGACCAGTCCACCAAGCCCGGTAATGGTAAAGGCAAGAATAGCAGCTGGTTTTCGTCCAAACCTGTAGATAACCATGCATCATATATACATTCTAATGAAAGAAACAACTTAACACATCGCCATTATTTTATCAGATTTGATTAAAATAACAATTCTTTGTCAATTGCTTACAGCCTTCACATACATTGAAATACGCACATAATAGTCGCATATAATTTTCGTTTCAGGGTGTAACCAGTTTTGCCATAACTTTGTTACATTTTTTTCATGTCTGGGTGTAAGGGCACAGTTACAATCTAATATGACTAAACGGGTGACAAATAAATAGTCTGAACATCTTTAGTAAACAATATGATTTAGTATCTCTATATATATATATCCGGATTAATTGTAATTCTCGGTTAGTAGCGAGCGGGGACTTAAAAAACAGTCGAGAAAATGTGGTTCTTTGACAAAAAAAATGGATAATGGATAAACGAGAATTAGTTTACTTTATAGAGTACCAATAAATGATTTCTGACTGATTTCGGGCGAAATTTCACATAAAATTAACAATTTAGGCGAAATTAATGTTTATTATAATTTTAACTTTATTGCAATTCTCGATTCACTGTGCAACCAGTTTTGCAATAGCTGTGTTGCACTTTTATTACAATTCTATTATTAACTGTTGTATTATGCCGTGAACCTGACATATCTTTTGCACTCATAAAGTATCGTGATTTGATATATGTAAACTAGTGTGCAGGCAGACATGTTAAACTGTATAAAAACTGGAAATATTTAAAAATACTGTTAATATATTGCTTTTATAATTGCAAGAAAGAAGGTTCAATGACTGAAACAAATGAAATTGTGGACAATGAGTGAATAAGGTGATGTATATAACACCTGTATCATAACAACACAGCATGCATGGACATACATTAATAGGCTAGCAATATTGTTAAATATTATCAACATTTTGATGAAAACAATCTACATTCGAGGCGCCTTACACTGAGTAACTATATATTTGGAACAAAAACAAAATATAACAATACACAATCAGTTTAAACGTAGTCCGTGCCGATAACCTGTTTCCTTTTCACGCTGTTAAAATCTTTGGTTGATACTTTGCATAACCGCTGCTGTCTAAAATGTCACGTGATCATTAAAAAAATAAGCCGCTTGTCGTTCTGTGTAAAAGAATAGAAAGAAATAGAATGAAATGAGGGTCCTTATTTCCATTAAATAAAAAAAATCGAGAAAATCATGATGCAAAAGGCACCATGCGGAGTTCGGACCGGACATATAACTACTACACCATCTAGACATCTACATCGTTACATCCATTCATGAATATATTGCGTTTCGTGTTACTCAGAAAAAAAAAACTCTTTCATTTTTCTTTTTTTAAAAATGCATAAAAAGTTACAAATACAAATGTATATACACAATATGTGAATACATGTTTTGGAAATTCAAAAGTAAATCAAATGGACTTTTTGTGGAACTTAACGCAGCAATTACGGTGGTGGTGTTGTTTTTTGTTGTCGTTTTTGTGGGTCATATAAACCATCAAGCAGGCAGGATTTTCAATTTGTGTGTAATTTAAGCACAAACCTATTTTGTATCCAGATGGAGATAAGTTTTGAAGGAACGGAAGCGGCACTGAAGTAAAATAGGTTCAGGTAGATGTTTCCAGACAGTTTCTGCAGGCCAAAGTTCACTCCATAGGCGATTAGTCCCATGGAAAACCTAGACAAGACATGTAAGTAAAATGTAAGTGGGAGTAGTTTGTTTGTGTTTAGTTTAGTTTTGTTACATGCGCCGACACAGATATGATCATATTGGCGACATCGAGCCTATTGCTGGAGGAAGACCCCGGACATAAGTGTTATAATTAGTAGAAATAAACCCAACCGTAGCCCATCTAGACCGATATTACTATGTGATAGTGCTATAATAAACTGTCATTTATGTTATTATTTACACAAACGTTGTTCACTCTAAAAAGACATGTATTCCTACTTTTGTATATACATTTAAAGCCGAAACCTTAAAGTGACTCTTCTCTCCACTTTTCTGTCTAACACTAGATACACAGTACTTCCTACACTTTTTGTCTATACATTTAAACGAAAAACATATCTGTACACTTCTTTATTCGCCAAACTTTCTCTTATGCATTCTTTCACTTTTGGCCTTTTCTACCATGATTGAAAACGATTTATTTCATGCTGTATGTTGTTCTTATGTTTACTTTGTAAACCAGAACCTAATAAAGCATTATATTGTATATATTAGATAGAACCACCGGCGTACGGCAGGTTATCTGGGGGAAACGTCTCCATATGGGCAATACTCCTTATGTGAGTACATGTATTTATGAATAAACAAATCTTTGAACAAAAGGTAGAAAATACCCTCATAGTTAGTTGTTTTTGCCTGATTGTGAGTCTGTTTTGATGTTAATGGCGCCCTGATCCAAGTGGTTGAAGTCGCCGCCTAAAAACTCCTTAGCCTCTCAACACGTAGATTCGAGCCCCAGTCGAGGCGAGAACTTTCATGTGGGAGGTTTTCCAGCTAACTTAAAGTGCGACGGTGGTTCTACCCAGACATAAGTCTGGGATCTTTCTTCAACAATAATTAACTTGACGTCGCCAATATGACCATAAATGTGTCGGTGCGATGTTACAAAAAAAGAGAGTGTTTAGGGAGTTTTATACGTCGGTGAATTTTCCCGCTCGGCCAAGAGCGCACCCTCCAGGTCTTCTTGCGAGTTTCTTTTAATAAAAACAAGAAAAAACTTTGCTGTATGTTATATGTTTGAAAAAAAAGACAATTCGTAATCTGATGAACGACAACGCCGAGCATCCGATAAGTACTTTAACTGAGCTGAAAATATGATCGAACAATTAGCGTTCATGTTGACATAACATATGCTGCACTATTTGTATTGCATATTGTCTGATTGTATCAAACAATTCCTGCAGTAACGAAACTAATCTTTTAAGAAACTTATTTAAGAAATAATGAAAGAATAACAATCTTAAAATCCTCGTAGAACACTGCTAGGTGAGAATAAAACCTTCTTAACCCACGTGGTTCGAAGTTGCCAAAACCTGTACGGTATATACATGGTAAGAAGTTGAAGTGGTACATATCTGTAACAAGAACTACTCGCAACATCTCGGCCATTTTTACGAAATACAGAATTGCCCAAATACCACCAAGGATTTACGTATGACATGATCAATACAGCAACATCCCTTTCACAACTTTCTAACGCATTCCATAAAGTGCGACACATATCGGCGCGTACGCCATCAATACATACATTCTCTGCAAATATATGTCCTTACCATACAACACTTAAGGGTCCAGTGAGTTTGTGTAATTCTCTTGACTTCAGCAGTGTAAGAAAAGAGATTGGTGAGGGTTTCTTCTCGTCGATGGCAATGATAGTGCGCTTTAATGGCTCAAAGTCTGGTTTAGGATGTATGTTGACCTTAGCGACTCTATTTACAATGCGGCGCCCTTCCTTGAATCTGTTCTTCGCCAAAAGCCATCGGAAGCTTTCCGGTAAAAAACTGCAAAAAAATGTAAATGTTTCGATTTCGAAAGATCATGTTCGACAGTTTGTCAAATTCCCTAAATTAATATATATATATATATATATATATATATATATATATATATATATATATATATATATATATATATATAACATGAAACGATCCCTCGAAATGCTGTTAATTGGTGCTGTAAGTTTATTAAAAAGGTAAGGCAAAATACATCACTTGTCATTGCAAAAACGTATTTCCTATCCAAGCCACGCTGAACAGTAAGCTATTTTTAAACTAAGGAAACCACGTGACCACTTATTTTTCAGATAACGTTAAATTATTTTCGGGGTAGTCAGCACTGGCGTCGATATCTATTTTTTTATTTGAAATCTAAATCCTGCTTATTTATAGATTAAGAAAGAATGGACGTTTAAAGTTATCTACTTCACGATTTGCACTGTCTAACATTTGAGGTTGTATTGTATAAACGGGCTTCACTTAAATTACATGTAAGGTATGAGTTTATACAGCAATTATACCCGCAGAACAGGGTTAATATATTGTCACCTGTATTAGATGAAGGCAAACTAACGGATACCACCTTTCAAACAATCAAACAAACAACGCTAACCTGCTAATTGCATATGCATGTAACTATATATAGCTTATGACACATAGGTATTTATTTGAAAATGGACTCTACGGCAAAGTGGCATTGCTGATTTACTTTCATGAATGAGGTATTAGGTTTGAACCCCGTGTGCCTTTTTATGTTTTGGTTTTGGGTTTTGTTAGACATTGTGTGTGTGTGTGTGTGTGTGTGTGTGTGTGTGTGTGTGTGTGTGTGTGTGTGTGTGTGTGTGTGTGTGTGTGTGTGTGTGTGTGTGTGTGTGTGTGTGTGTGTGTGTGTGTGTGTGTGTGTGTGTGTGTGTGTGTGTGTGTAGGTGTGTGTGTGTGTGTGTGTGTGTGTTTGTTATTTTTTCCAAAAGTTTATTTGGCTGCACACACAAACCAACTAGTTAACTAGAAATTAAAAGCGAACGATCCTTTTTTAGACTAAAGCTTGCAGTGTTTTTGTTGTTATTGTTGTTTTGTTTTGTTGTGAGTTTTGTGTGTGTGTGTGTGTGCAGAAATTATGGTCAAATCACAACTCTCCCCAAAATCGGAAAAAGGTCGTTTTAATGTAATTGAAATAGATAAGCTGTCGTATACCACCCTTAATAAGTAAACAAATACATTTCTGCATTTCTACGCAAACAGTTGTCATTACACCCAAACCTATCTCAACTTACAGTGGAAGGCTGGCGAAAACAAACCTATCTCAACTTACACTGCTAGGCTGGCGAAAACAAGCCTATCTCAACTTACAGTGCTAGGCGGGCGAAAACAAGCCTATCTCAACTTACAGTGCTAGGCCGGCGAAAACAAACCTATCTCAACTTACAGTGCTAGGCGGGCGAAAACAAACCTATCTCAACTTACACTGCTAGGCTGGCGAAAACAAACCTATCTCAACTTACAGTGCTAGGCGGGCGAAAACAAGCCTATCTCAACTTACAGTGCTAGGCGGGCGAAAACAAACCTATCTCAAGTTACAGTGCTAGGCGGGCGAAAACAAGCCTATCTCAACTTACAGTGCTAGGTCGGCGAAAACAAACCTATCTCAACTTACAGTGCTAGGCGGGCGAAAACAAGCCTATCTCAACTTACAGTGCTAGGCCGGCGAAAACAAACCTATCTCAACTTACAGTGCTAGGCGGGCGAAAACAAACCTATCTCAACTTACACTGCTAGGCTGGCGAAAACAAACCTATCTCAACTTACAGTGCTAGGCCGGCGAAAACAAGCCTATCTCAACTTACACTGCTAGGCCGGCGAAAACAAACCTATCTCAACTTACAGTGCTAGGCGGGCGAAAACAAGCCTATCTCAACTTACAGTGCTAGGCTGGCGAAAACAAGCCTATCTCAACTTACAGTGCTAGGCGGGCGAAAACAAGCCTATCTCAACTTACAGTGCTAGGCTGGCGAAAACAAGCCTATCTCAACTTACAGTGCTAGGCCGGCGAAAACAAACCTATCTCAACTTACAGTGCTAGGCGGGCGAAAACAAACCTATCTCAACTTACACTGCTAGGCTGGCGAAAACAAACCTATCTCAACTTACACTGCTAGGCTGGCGAAGACAAGCCTATCTCAACTTACAGTGCTAGGCGGGCGAAAACAAACCTATCTCAACTTACACTGCTAGGCTAGCGAAAACAAACCTATCTCAACTTACAGTGCTAGGCGGGCGAAAACAAGCCTATCTCAACTTACAGTGCTAGGCGGGCGAAAACAAACCTATCTCAACTTACAGTGCTAGGCGGGCGAAAACAAGCCTATCTCAACTTACAGTGCTAGGTCGGCGAAAACAAACCTATCTCAACTTACAGTGCTAGGTCGGCGAAAACAAACCTATCTCAACTTACAGTGCTAGGCGGGCGAAAACAAGCCTATCTCAACTTACAGTGCTAGGCCGGCGAAAACAAACCTATCTCAACTTACAGTACTAGGCCGGCGAAAACAAACCTATCTCAACTTACACTGCTAGGCTGGCGAAAACAAAACTATCTCAACTTACAGTGCTAGGCGGGCGAAAACAAACCTATCTCAACTTACACTGCTAGGCTGGCGAAAACAAACCTATCTCAACTTACAGTGCTAGGCGGGCGAAAACAAGCCTATCTCAACTTACACTGCTAGGCCGGCGAAAACAAACCTATCTCAACTTACAGTGCTAGGCGGGCGAAAACAAGCCTATCTCAACTTACAGTGCTAGGCTGGCGAAAACAAGCCTATCTCAACTTACAGTGCTAGGCGGGCGAAAACAAGCCTATCTCAACTTACAGTGCTAGGCTGGCGAAAACAAGCCTATCTCAACTTACAGTGCTAGGCCGGCGAAAACAAACCTATCTCAACTTACAGTGCTAGGCGGGCGAAAACAAACCTATCTCAACTTACACTGCTAGGCTGGCGAAAACAAACCTATCTCAACTTACACTGCTAGGCTGGCGAAAACAAGCCTATCTCAACTTACAGTGCTAGGCTGGCGAAAACAAGCCTATCTCAACTTACAGTGCTAGGCGGGCGAAAACAAACCTATCTCAACTTACACTGCTAGGCTGGCGAAAACAAACCTATCTCAACTTACAGTGCTAGGCTGGCGAAAACAAGCCTATCTCAACTTACAGTGCTAGGCCGGCGAAAACAAGCCTATCTCAACTTACAGTGCTAGGCCGGCGAAAACAAGCCTATCTCAACTTACAGTGCTAGGCTGGCGAAAACAAACCTATCTCAACTTACAGTGCTAGGCGGGCGAAAACAAGCCTATCTCAACTTACAGTGGAAGGCTGGCGAAAACAAGCCTATCTCAACTTACAGTGCTAGGCCGGCGAAAACAAACCTATCTCAACTTACAGTGCTAGGCCGGCGAAAACAAGCCTATCTCAACTTACAGTGGAAGGCTGGCGAAAACAAACCTATCTCAACTTACAGTGCTAGGCGGGCGAAAACAAACCTATCTCAACTTACAGTGCTAGGTCGGCGAAAACAAACCTATCTCAACTTACAGTGCCAGGCCGGCGAAAACAAACCTATCTCAACTTACAGTGCTAGGCTGGCGAAAACAAGCCTATCTCAACTTACAGTGCTAGGTCGGCGAAAACAAGCCTATCTCAACTTACAGTGCTAGGCTGGCGAAAACAAGCCTATCTCAACTTACAGTACTAGGTCGGCAAAACAAAGCTATTTCAACTTACAGTGCTAGGCGGGCGAAAACAAGCCTATCTCAACTTACAGTGCTAGGCCGGCGAAAAAAAGCCTATCTCAACTTACAGTGCTAGGCGGGCGAAAACAAACCTATCTCAATTTACAGTGCTAGGCCAGCGAAAACAAGCCTATCTCAACTTACAGTGCTAGGCCGGCGAAAACAAGCCTATCTCAACTTACAGTGCTAGGTCGGCAAAACAAACCTATCTCAACTGACAGTGCTAGGCGGGCGAAAACAAGCCTATCTCAACTTACAGTGCTAAGCCGGCGAAAACAAACCTATCTTAACTTACAGTGCTAGGCCGGCGAAAACAAACCTATCTCAACTTACAGTGCTAGGCCGGCGAAAACAAGCCTATCTCAACTTACAGTGCTAGGCCGGCGAAAACAAACCTATCTCAACTTACAGTGCTAGGTCGGCGAAAACAAACCTATCTCAACTTACAGTGCTAGGCTGGCGAAAACAAGCCTATCTCAACTTACAGTGCCAGGCCGGCGAAAAGTAGCCTATCTCAACTTACAGTGCTAGGAAAGCGAAAACAAGCCTATCTCAACTTACAGTGCTAGGCGGGCGAAAACAAGCCTATCTCAACTTACAGTGCTAGGCTGGCGAAAACAAGCCTATCTCAACTTACAGTGCTAGGCGGGCGAAAACAAGCCTATCTCAACTTACAGTGCTAGGCTGGCGAAAACAAGCCTATCTCAACTTACAGTGCTAGGCCGGCGAAAACAAACCTATCTCAACTTACAGTGCTAGGCGGGCGAAAACAAACCTATCTCAACTTACACTGCTAGGCTGGCGAAAACAAACCTATCTCAACTTACACTGCTAGGCTGGCGAAGACAAGCCTATCTCAACTTACAGTGCTAGGCCGGCGAAAACAAGCCTATCTCAACTTACAGTGCTAGGCTGGCGACAACAAGCCTATCTCAACTTACAGTGCTAGGCGGGCGAAAACAAACCTATCTCAACTTACACTGCTAGGCTAGCGAAAACAAACCTATCTCAACTTACAGTGCTAGGCGGGCGAAAACAAGCCTATCTCAACTTACAGTGCTAGGCGGGCGAAAACAAACCTATCTCAACTTACAGTGCTAGGCGGGCGAAAACAAGCCTATCTCAACTTACAGTGCTAGGTCGGCGAAAACAAACCTATCTCAACTTACAGTGCTAGGCGGGCGAAAATAAGCCTATCTCAACTTACAGTGCTAGGCCGGCGAAAACAAACCTATCTCAACTTACAGTGCTAGGCGGGCGAAAACAAAGCTATCTCAACTTACACTGCTAGGCTGGCGAAAACAAAACTATCTCAACTTACAGTGCTAGGCGGGCGAAATTAAACCTATCTCAACTTACACTGCTAGGCTAGCGAAAACAAACCTATCTCAACTTACAGTGCTAGGCGGGCGAAAACAAGCCTATCTCAACTTACACTGCTAGGCCGGCGAAAACAAACCTATCTCAACTTACAGTGCTAGGCGGGCGAAAACAAGCCTATCTCAACTTACAGTGCTAGGCTGGCGAAAACAAGCCTATCTCAACTTACAGTGCTAGGCGGGCGAAAACAAGCCTATCTCAACTTACAGTGCTAGGCTGGCGAAAACAAGCCTATCTCAACTTACAGTGCTAGGCCGGCGAAAACAAACCTATCTCAACTTACAGTGCTAGGCGGGCGAAAACAAACCTATCTCAACTTACACTGCTAGGCCGGCGAAAACAAACCTATCTCAACTTACACTGCTAGGCTGGCGAAAACAAGCCTATCTCAACTTACAGTGCTAGGCTGGCGAAAACAAGCCTATCTCAACTTACAGTGCTAGGCCGGCGAAAACAAACCTATCTTAACTTACAGTGCTAGGCGGGCGAAAACAAACCTATCTCAACTTACACTGCTAGGCTGGCGAAAACAAACCTATCTCAACTTACACTGCTAGGCTGGCGAAAACAAGCCTATCTCACCTTACAGTGCTAGGCCGGCGAAAACAAGCCTATCTCAACTTACAGTGCTAGGCCGGCGAAAACAAGCCTATCTCAACTTACAGTGCTAGGCTGGCGAAAACAAACCTATCTCAACTTACAGTGCTAGGCGGGCGAAAACAAGCCTATCTCAACTTACAGTGGAAGGCTGGCGAAAACAAGCCTATCTCAACTTACAGTGCTAGGCCGGCGAAAACAAACCTATCTCAACTTACAGTGCTAGGCCGGCGAAAACAAGCCTATCTCAACTTACAGTGCTAGGCCGGCGAAAACAAACCAATCTCAACTTACAGTGCTAGGCCGGCGAAAACAAGCCTATCTCAACTTACAGTTCTAGGCCGGCGAAAACAAGCCTATCTCAACTTACAGTGCTAGGCCGGCGAAAACAAGCCTATCTCAAGTTACAGTGCCAGGCCGGCGAAAACAAACCTATCTCAACTTACAGTGCTAGGCCGGCGAAAACAAGCCTATCTCAACTTACAGTGCTAGGCCGGCGAAAACAAACCTATCTCAACTTACAGTGCCAGGCCGGCGAAAACAAGCCTATCTCAACTTACAGTGCCAGGCCGGCGAAAACAAGCCTATCTCAACTAACAGTGCCAGGCTGGCGAAAACAAACCTATCTCAACTTACAGTGCCAGGCCGGCGAAAACAAGCCTATCTCAACTTACAGTGCCAGGCCGGCGAAAACAAGCCTATCTCAACTTGCAGTGCTAGGTCGGCGAAAACAAGCCTATCTCAACTTACACTGCTAGGCTGGCAAAAACAAACCTATCTCAACATACAGTGCTAGGCCGGCGAAAACAAACCTATCTCAACTTACAGTGCTAGGCGGCAAAAACAAACCTATCTCAACTTACAGTGCTAGGCCGGCGAAAACAAACCTATCTCAACATACAGTGCTAGGCCGGCGAAAACAAGCCTATCTCAACTTACAGTGCTAGGCCGGCGAAAACAAACCTATCTCAACATACAGTGCTAGGCCGGCGAAAACAAGCCTATCTCAACTTACAGTGCTAGGCCGGCGAAAACAAGCCTATCTCAACTTACAGTGCTAGGCCGGCGAAAAAAAACCTATCTCAACATATAGTGCTAGGCCTGCGAAAACAAACCTATCTCAACTTACAGTGCTAGGCCGGCGAAAACAAGCCTATCTCAACTTACAGTGCTAGGCCGGCGAAAACAAACCTATCTCAACTTACACTGCTAGGCCGGCGAAAACAAACCTATCTCAACTTACACTGCTAGGCGGGCGAAAACAAGCCTATCTCAACTTACAGTGCTAGTCCGG
The DNA here is from genome assembly GCA_007844125.1 of Sinonovacula constricta. Taxonomy (NCBI): domain Eukaryota; kingdom Metazoa; phylum Mollusca; class Bivalvia; order Cardiida; family Solecurtidae; genus Sinonovacula; species Sinonovacula constricta. The sequence goes on along the minus strand of CM017569.1, from coordinate 50,551,214 downwards.
CGAAAACAAACCTATCTCAACTTACAGTGCTAGGCGGGCGAAAACAAGCCTATCTCAACTTACAGTGCTAGGCCGGCGAAAACAAGCCTATCTCAACTTACAGTGCTAGGCGGGCGAAAACAAACCTATCTCAATTTACAGTGCTAGGCCAGCGAAAACAAGCCTATCTCAACTTACAGTGCTAGGCCGGCGAAAACAAGCCTATCTCAACTTACAGTGCTAGGTCGGCAAAACAAACCTATCTCAACTGACAGTGCTAGGCGGGCGAAAACAAGCCTATCTCAACTTACAGTGCTAAGCCGGCGAAAACAAACCTATCTTAACTTACAGTGCTAGGCCGGCGAAAACAAACCTATCTCAACTTACAGTGCTAGGCCGGCGAAAACAAGCCTATCTCAACTTACAGTGCTAGGCCGGCGAAAACAAACCTATCTCAACTTACAGTGCTAGGTCGGCGAAAACAAACCTATCTCAACTTACAGTGCTAGGCTGGCGAAAACAAGCCTATCTCAACTTACAGTGCCAGGCCGGCGAAAAGTAGCCTATCTCAACTTACAGTGCTAGGAAAGCGAAAACAAGCCTATCTCAACTTACAGTGCTAGGCGGGCGAAAACAAGCCTATCTCAACTTACAGTGCTAGGCTGGCGAAAACAAGCCTATCTCAACTTACAGTGCTAGGCCGGCGAAAACAAACCTATCTCAACTTACAGTGCTAGGCGGGCGAAAACAAACCTATCTCAACTTACACTGCTAGGCTGGCGAAAACAAACCTATCTCAACTTACACTGCTAGGCTGGCGAAGACAAGCCTATCTCAACTTACAGTGCTAGGCCGGCGAAAACAAGCCTATCTCAACTTACAGTGCTAGGCTGGCGACAACAAGCCTATCTCAACTTACAGTGCTAGGCGGGCGAAAACAAACCTATCTCAACTTACACTGCTAGGCTAGCGAAAACAAACCTATCTCAACTTACAGTGCTAGGCGGGCGAAAACAAGCCTATCTCAACTTACAGTGCTAGGCGGGCGAAAACAAACCTATCTCAACTTACAGTGCTAGGCGGGCGAAAACAAGCCTATCTCAACTTACAGTGCTAGGTCGGCGAAAACAAACCTATCTCAACTTACAGTGCTAGGCGGGCGAAAACAAGCCTATCTCAACTTACAGTGCTAGGCCGGCGAAAACAAACCTATCTCAACTTACAGTGCTAGGCGGGCGAAAACAAAGCTATCTCAACTTACACTGCTAGGCTGGCGAAAACAAAACTATCTCAACTTACAGTGCTAGGCGGGCGAAATTAAACCTATCTCAACTTACACTGCTAGGCTAGCGAAAACAAACCTATCTCAACTTACAGTGCTAGGCGGGCGAAAACAAGCCTATCTCAACTTACACTGCTAGGCCGGCGAAAACAAACCTATCTCAACTTACAGTGCTAGGCGGGCGAAAACAAGCCTATCTCAACTTACAGTGCTAGGCTGGCGAAAACAAGCCTATCTCAACTTACAGTGCTAGGCGGGCGAAAACAAGCCTATCTCAACTTACAGTGCTAGGCTGGCGAAAACAAGCCTATCTCAACTTACAGTGCTAGGCCGGCGAAAACAAACCTATCTCAACTTACAGTGCTAGGCGGGCGAAAACAAACCTATCTCAACTTACACTGCTAGGCCGGCGAAAACAAACCTATCTCAACTTACACTGCTAGGCTGGCGAAAACAAGCCTATCTCAACTTACAGTGCTAGGCTGGCGAAAACAAGCCTATCTCAACTTACAGTGCTAGGCCGGCGAAAACAAACCTATCTTAACTTACAGTGCTAGGCGGGCGAAAACAAACCTATCTCAACTTACACTGCTAGGCTGGCGAAAACAAACCTATCTCAACTTACACTGCTAGGCTGGCGAAAACAAGCCTATCTCACCTTACAGTGCTAGGCCGGCGAAAACAAGCCTATCTCAACTTACAGTGCTAGGCCGGCGAAAACAAGCCTATCTCAACTTACAGTGCTAGGCTGGCGAAAACAAACCTATCTCAACTTACAGTGCTAGGCGGGCGAAAACAAGCCTATCTCAACTTACAGTGGAAGGCTGGCGAAAACAAGCCTATCTCAACTTACAGTGCTAGGCCGGCGAAAACAAACCTATCTCAACTTACAGTGCTAGGCCGGCGAAAACAAGCCTATCTCAACTTACAGTGCTAGGCCGGCGAAAACAAACCAATCTCAACTTACAGTGCTAGGCCGGCGAAAACAAGCCTATCTCAACTTACAGTTCTAGGCCGGCGAAAACAAGCCTATCTCAACTTACAGTGCTAGGCCGGCGAAAACAAGCCTATCTCAAGTTACAGTGCCAGGCCGGCGAAAACAAACCTATCTCAACTTACAGTGCTAGGCCGGCGAAAACAAGCCTATCTCAACTTACAGTGCTAGGCCGGCGAAAACAAACCTATCTCAACTTACAGTGCCAGGCCGGCGAAAACAAGCCTATCTCAACTTACAGTGCCAGGCCGGCGAAAACAAGCCTATCTCAACTAACAGTGCCAGGCTGGCGAAAACAAACCTATCTCAACTTACAGTGCCAGGCCGGCGAAAACAAGCCTATCTCAACTTACAGTGCCAGGCCGGCGAAAACAAGCCTATCTCAACTTGCAGTGCTAGGTCGGCGAAAACAAGCCTATCTCAACTTACACTGCTAGGCTGGCAAAAACAAACCTATCTCAACATACAGTGCTAGGCCGGCGAAAACAAACCTATCTCAACTTACAGTGCTAGGCGGCAAAAACAAACCTATCTCAACTTACAGTGCTAGGCCGGCGAAAACAAACCTATCTCAACATACAGTGCTAGGCCGGCGAAAACAAGCCTATCTCAACTTACAGTGCTAGGCCGGCGAAAACAAACCTATCTCAACATACAGTGCTAGGCCGGCGAAAACAAGCCTATCTCAACTTACAGTGCTAGGCCGGCGAAAACAAGCCTATCTCAACTTACAGTGCTAGGCCGGCGAAAAAAAACCTATCTCAACATATAGTGCTAGGCCTGCGAAAACAAACCTATCTCAACTTACAGTGCTAGGCCGGCGAAAACAAGCCTATCTCAACTTACAGTGCTAGGCCGGCGAAAACAAACCTATCTCAACTTACACTGCTAGGCCGGCGAAAACAAACCTATCTCAACTTACACTGCTAGGCGGGCGAAAACAAGCCTATCTCAACTTACAGTGCTAGTCCGGCGAAAACAAACCTATCTCAACTTACAGTGCTAGGTCGGCGAAAACAAGCCTATCTCAACTTACAGTGCTAGGCCGGCGAAAACAAGCCTATCTCAACTTACAGTGCTAGGCCGGCGAAAACAAACCTATCTCAACTGACAGTGCTAGGCCGGCGAAAACAAGCCTATCTCAACATATAGTGCCAGGCCGGCGAAAACAAGCCTATCTCAACTTACAGTGCCAGGCCGGCGAAAACAAACATATCTCAACTTACAGTGCCAGGCCGGCGAAAACAAACCTATCTCAACTTACAGTGCTAGGCTGGCGAAAACAAGCCTATCTCAACTTACAGTGCCAGGCCGGCGAAAAGTAGCCTATCTCAACTTACAGTGCTAGGAAAGCGAAAACAAGCCTATCTCAACTTACAGTGCTAGGCGGGCGAAAACAAGCCTATCTCAACTTACAGTGCTAGGCTGGCGAAAACAAGCCTATCTCAACTTACAGTGCTAGGCGGGCGAAAACAAGCCTATCTCAACTTACAGTGCTAGGCTGGCGAAAACAAGCCTATCTCAACTTACAGTGCTAGGCCGGCGAAAACAAACCTATCTCAACTTACAGTGCTAGGCGGGCGAAAACAAACCTATCTCAACTTACACTGCTAGGCTGGCGAAAACAAACCTATCTCAACTTACACTGCTAGGCTGGCGAAGACAAGCCTATCTCAACTTACAGTGCTAGGCCGGCGAAAACAAGCCTATCTCAACTTACAGTGCTAGGCTGGCGACAACAAGCCTATCTCAACTTACAGTGCTAGGCGGGCGAAAACAAACCTATCTCAACTTACACTGCTAGGCTAGCGAAAACAAACCTATCTCAACTTACAGTGCTAGGCGGGCGAAAACAAGCCTATCTCAACTTACAGTGCTAGGCGGGCGAAAACAAACCTATCTCAACTTACAGTGCTAGGCGGGCGAAAACAAGCCTATCTCAACTTACAGTGCTAGGTCGGCGAAAACAAACCTATCTCAACTTACAGTGCTAGGCGGGCGAAAACAAGCCTATCTCAACTTACAGTGCTAGGCCGGCGAAAACAAACCTATCTCAACTTACAGTGCTAGGCGGGCGAAAACAAAGCTATCTCAACTTACACTGCTAGGCTGGCGAAAACAAAACTATCTCAACTTACAGTGCTAGGCGGGCGAAATTAAACCTATCTCAACTTACACTGCTAGGCTAGCGAAAACAAACCTATCTCAACTTACAGTGCTAGGCGGGCGAAAACAAACCTATCTCAACTTACACTGCTAGGCCGGCGAAAACAAACCTATCTCAACTTACAGTGCTAGGCGGGCGAAAACAAGCCTATCTCAACTTACAGTGCTAGGCTGGCGAAAACAAGCCTATCTCAACTTACAGTGCTAGGCGGGCGAAAACAAGCCTATCTCAACTTACAGTGCTAGGCTGGCGAAAACAAGCCTATCTCAACTTACAGTGCTAGGCCGGCGAAAACAAACCTATCTCAACTTACAGTGCTAGGCGGGCGAAAACAAACCTATCTCAACTTACACTGCTAGGCCGGCGAAAACAAACCTATCTCTACTTACACTGCTAGGCTGGCGAAAACAAGCCTATCTCAACTTACAGTGCTAGGCTGGCGAAAACAAGCCTATCTCAACTTACAGTGCTAGGCCGGCGAAAACAAACCTATCTTAACTTACAGTGCTAGGCGGGCGAAAACAAACCTATCTCAACTTACACTGCTAGGCTGGCGAAAACAAACCTATCTCAACTTACACTGCTAGGCTGGCGAAAACAAGCCTATCTCACCTTACAGTGCTAGGCCGGCGAAAACAAGCCTGTCTCAACTTACAGTGCTAGGCCGGCGAAAACAAGCCTATCTCAACTTACAGTGCTAGGCTGGCGAAAACAAACCTATCTCAACTTACAGTGCTAGGCGGGCGAAAACAAGCCTATCTCAACTTACAGTGGAAGGCTGGCGAAAACAAGCCTATCTCAACTTACAGTGCTAGGCCGGCGAAAACAAACCTATCTCAACTTACAGTGCTAGGCCGGCGAAAACAAGCCTATCTCAACTTACAGTGCTAGGCCGGCGAAAACAAACCAATCTCAACTTACAGTGCTAGGCCGGCGAAAACAAGCCTATCTCAACTTACAGTGCTAGGCCGGCGAAAACAAGCCTATCTCAACTTACAGTGCTAGGCCGGCGAAAACAAGCCTATCTCAAGTTACAGTGCCAGGCCGGCGAAAACAAACCTATCTCAACTTACAGTGCTAGGCCGGCGAAAACAAGCCTATCTCAACTTACAGTGCTAGGCCGGCGAAAACAAACCTATATCAACTTACAGTGCCAGGCCGGCGAAAACAAGCCTATCTCAACTTACAGTGCCAGGCCGGCGAAAACAAGCCTATCTCAACTAACAGTGCCAGGCTGGCGAAAACAAACCTATCTCAACTTACAGTGCCAGGCCGGCGAAAACAAGCCTATCTCAACTTACAGTGCCAGGCCGGCGAAAACAAGCCTATCTCAACTTACAGTGCTAGGTCGGCGAAAACAAGCCTATCTCAACTTACACTGCTAGGCTGGCAAAAACAAACCTATCTCAACATACAGTGCTAGGCCGGCGAAAACAAACCTATCTCAACTTACAGTGCTAGGCGGCAAAAACAAACCTATCTCAACTTACAGTGCTAGGCCGGCGAAAACAAACCTATCTCAACATACAGTGCTAGGCCGGTGAAAACAAGCCTATCTCAACTTACAGTGCTAGGCCGGCGAAAACAAACCTATCTCAACATACAGTGCTAGGCCGGCGAAAACAAGCCTATCTCAACTTACAGCGCTAGCCCGGCGAAAACAAGCCTATCTCAACTTACAGTGCTAGGCCGGCGAAAACAAACCTATCTCAACATATAGTGCTAGGCCTGCGAAAACAAACCTATCTCAACTTACAGTGCTAGGCCGGCGAAAACAAGCCTATCTCAACTTACAGTGCTAGGCCGGCGAAAACAAACCTATCTCAACTTACACTGCTAGGCCGGCGAAAACAAACCTATCTCAACTTACACTGCTAGGCGGGCGAAAACAAGCCTATCTCAACTTACAGTGCTAGTCCGGCGAAAACAAACCTATCTCAACTTACAGTGCTAGGTCGGCGAAAACAAGCCTATCTCAACTTACAGTGCTAGGCCGGCGAAAACAAGCCTATCTCAACTTACAGTGCTAGGCCGGCGAAAACAAACCTATCTCAACTGACAGTGCTAGGCCGGCGAAAACAAGCCTATCTCAACATATAGTGCCAGGCCGGCGAAAACAAGCCTATCTCAACTTACAGTGCCAGGCCGGCGAAAACAAACATATCTCAACTTACAGTGCCAGGCCGGCGAAAACAAACCTATCTCAACTTACAGTGCTAGGCCGGCGAAAACAAGCCTATCTCAACTTACAGTGCTAGGCCGGCGAAAACAAGCCTATCTCAACTTACAGTGCTAGGCCGGCGAAAACAAACCAATCTCAACTTACAGTGCTAGGCCGGCGAAAACAAGCCTATCTCAACTTACAGTGCTAGGCCGGCGAAAACAAGCCTATCTCAACTTACAGTGCTAGGCCGGCGAAAACAAGCCTATCTCAAGTTACAGTGCCAGGCCGGCGAAAACAAACCTATCTCAACTTACAGTGCTAGGCCGGCGAAAGCAAGCCTATCTCAACTTACAGTGCTAGGCCGGCGAAAACAAACCTATCTCAACTTACAGTGCTAGGTCGGCGAAAACAAGCCTATCTCAACTTACAGTGCTAGGTCGGCGAAAACAAGCCTATCTCAACTTACAGTGCTAGGCCAGCGAAAACAAGCCTATCTCAACATACAGTGCCAGGCCGGCGAAAACAAGCCTATCTCAACTTACAGTGCTAGGTCGGCGAAAACAAACCTATCTGAACTTACAGTGCTAGGCTGGCGAAAACAAGCCTATCTCAACTTACAGTGCCAGGCCGGCGAAAACAAGCCTATCTCAACTTACAGTGCTAGGCCGGCGAAAACAAGCCTATCTCAACTTACAGTGCTAGGCGGGCTAAAACAAGCCTATCTCAACTTACAGTGCTAGGCGGGCGAAAACAAGCCTAACTCAACTTACAGTGCTAGGCGGGCGAAAACAAGCCTATCTCAACTTACAGTGCCAGGCCAGCGAAAACAAGCCTATCTCAACTTACAGTGCCAGGTCGGCGAAAACAAGCCTATCTCAACTTACAGTGCCAGGCCGGCGAAAACAAACCTATCTCAACTTACAGTGCCAGGCCGGCGAAAACAAGCCTATCTCAACTTACAGTGCCAGGCCGGCGAAAACAAGCCTATCTCAACTTACAGTGCCAGGCTGGCGAAAACAAACCTATCTCAACTTACAGTGCCAGGCCGGCGAAAACAAGCCTATCTCAACTTACAGTGCCAGGCCGGCGAAAACAAGCCTATCTCAACTTACAGTGCTAGGTCGGCGAAAACAAGCCTATCTCAACTTACAGTGCTAGGCTGGCAAAAACAAACCTATCTCAACATACAGTGCTAAGCCGGCGAAAACAAGCCTATCTCAACTTACAGTGCTAGGCCGGCGAAAACAAACCTATCTCAGCTTACAGTGCTAGCCCGGCGAAAACAAGCCTATCTCAACTTACAGTGCCAGGCCGGCGAAAACAAGCCTATCTCAACTTACAGTGCCAGGCCGGCGAAAACAAGCCTATCTCAACATATAGTGCTAGGCCTGCGAAAACAAACCTATCTCAACTTGCAGTGCTAGTCTTGCGAAAACAAACCTATCTCAACTTACAGTGCTAGGCCGGCGAAAACAAACCTATCTCAACATACAGTGCTAGGCCGGCGAAAACAAACCTATCTCAACTTACAGTGCAAGGCCGGCGAAAACAAACCTTTCTCAACTTACAGTGCTAGGCCGGCGAAAACAAACCTATCTCAACTTACAGTGCTAGGCCGGCGAAAACAAACCTATCTCAACTTACACTGCTAGGCCGGCGAAAACAAACCTATCTCAACTTACAGTGCTAGGCGGGCGAAAACAAACCTATCTCAACTTGCAGTGCTAGTCTGACGAAAACAAACCTATCTCAACTTACAGTGCTAGGCCGGCGAAAACAAGCCTATCTTAACTTACAGTGCTAGGCCGGCGAAAACAAACCTATCTCAACTTACAGTGCTAGGCCGGCGAAAACAAACCTATCTCAACTTACAGTGCTAGGCCGGCGGAAACAAACCTATCTCAACTTACTGTGCTAGGCCGGCGAAAACAAACCTATCTCAACTTACAGTGCTAGGCCGGCGAAAACAAACCTTTCTCAACTTACAGTGCTAGGCCGGCGAAAACAAACCTATCTCAACTTACAGTGCTAGGCCGGCGAAAACAAACCTTTCTCAACTTACAGTGCTAGGCCGGCGAAAACAAACCTATCTCAACTTACAGTGCTAGACCGGCGAAAACAAACCTATCTCAACTTACAGTGCTAGGCCGGCGAAAACAAACCTATCTCAGCTTACAGTGCTAGGCCGGCGAAAACAAACCTATCTCAACTTACAGTGCTAGGCCGGCGAAAACAAACCTATCTCAACTTACAGTGACAGGTCGGCGAAAACAAACCTATCTCAACTTACAGTGCTAGGCCGGCGAAAACAACCCTATCTCAACTTACAGTGCTAGGCCGGCGAAAACAAACCTATCTCAACTTACAGTGCTAGGCCGGCGAAAACAAACCTATCTCAACTTACAGTGCTAGACCGGCGAAAACAAACCTATCTCAACTTACAGTGACAGGTCGGCGAAAACAAACCTATCCCAACATACAGTGCTAGGCCAGCGAAAACAAACCTATCTCAACTTACACTGCTAGGCCGGCGAAAACAAGCCTATCTCAACTTACAGTGCTAGGCCAGCGAAAACAAGCCTATCTCAACTTACAGTGCTAGGCCGGCGAAAACAAACCTATCTCAACTTACAGTGCTAGGCCGGCGAAAACAAACCTATCTCAACTTACAGTGCTAGGCCGGCGAAAACAAACCTATCTCAACTTACAGTGCTAGGCCGGCGAAAACAAACCTATCGGAACTTACCTTGCTAGGCCGGCGAAAACAAACCTATCTCAGCTTACAGTGCTAAGCCGGCGAAAAGAAACCTATCTCAACTTACAGTGCTAGGCCGGCGAAAACAAACCTATCTCAACTTACAGTGCTAGGCCGGCGAAAACAACCCTATCTCAACTTACAGTGCTAGGCCGGCGAAAACAAACCCCATTGCCACCATCATCAACGTGAGTTGGCGCCAATCTGGTACAAGGAAGGCAACGAGCGCGAATATGGCCGATTCCATTGCCCACGAAGGAAATCCGATGATGATTGCCCGCCACTTTGATAATGTATATTCCGAATGAAGGGAACAATATATAGATAGATAGAAAGCCGAGCCGATACCTGTAAATAGGAGCACAACTTATGAGCAAACATAATCATAACATATTCTTGTAAAATGCCAAAACAATATAAATCAGGCGGAGACTTTTGATAAAGTTGTTATTAAGACGACTGTAAGTTATGTTTTACATTATGTTGTTGCTTGCAACCTGCACCGAAGGTTAGTTGACCTCACGTCCCCCACCCACTCCCACCCCGCGCCCATATGAAAGCCTCTACAAGAGCTCGAACCCAAGCTGTGAGGACTGAGGAGTTACAATCGGCGACTTTAACCCCTCGGCTACGGGCGCTCCCGATTAACATTATAGTGCATCACATTACAGTTCCGTGTTAAGATATACATGCGCACAATTTGAAACCGTTTGAAAAAGAGCAAAATCTCAGACTCTTAGAACCCTCAAATTAATTAGCTAACGCCTCTGTTAATTCACAATCATACTAATTCTGCGGTCGGTAAACTGATTTTATCACCCTGTACATGAGTAAATATGTATAGTTATACATCCTGCTGCAGTATATAACTGCGTAAGTAGACAGTAATGAACAAATACATATTAATTTTTTGACTACTTAGCCTACCACCACGTCCCCTTTCGATGGACTTAATGTAGTATTGTCGTCAAGAAAATCTGTGGTACCTCGGTTGTTTTAATGAAGTATTGTCGTCAAGGTAACCTGTGGTACCTCGGTTGTTTTAATGTAGGATTGTCGTCAAGGTAACCTGTGGTACCTCGGTTGTTTTAATGTAGGATTGTCGTCAAGGTAACCTGTAGTACCGCGGTTGTTTTAATGTAGGCTTGTCTTAAAGCTAACCTGTGGTACTTCGATTGTTTTAATGTAGGATTGTCTTCAAGCTAACCTGTGGTACCACGGTTGTTTTCATGTAGGACTGTCGTCAAGCTAACCTGTGGTACCTCGGTTGTTTTACATAGACATTTGTCTGGGAGTTTTCTCTTCCATAATATCAGGACGTCGCTCTTATGATCATAATTGGTCGGTGCGATGTATTTCAGAAACAAACAAAACAAACAAATATATATTCGTCGGCTCCAGGTACGAGGGGTAGAAGGGGCCGCGACATAACAAAGTCGTTGACATGGTAGTGGTATAACTCCCTTGCTAACGCTCAGGAAAATTTAATGGATAGTTCCAAGACTGGTAGGCTAGGTGTCAAGATTATGTGACTGGGTGTGGTATAATGCATCATGCCAGGTGTTCACGGCATGCTATACACAGTGAAGGCGGCATTATTTATCTGCTTCAAGTGGACACCGTCTTCATATAACTGAATACTGTTGATGGGACGATAAACCAAACAAACATAAACAAAATATATTGATTTACACAATGATAGTACCGATGAAGAACCTTGCCGCAGTATAGACAGCCCACGTGGGGGAGAAGTAACAGACCAGGTGGAAAACGGCAATTATTAGCATGGACCCGACGAACGGTTTCTTGCGGCCGACTGCATCAGAGAGCGACCCGACGATAATACTGCCGACACACATGCCGGCCATCTGGAGGGAGGTGGCTGTTGCCGTCACCCATGACATGTCGCAGACTAGCTCAAACTGAAACATTATATACCAACATATATGTAAAAAAAGGTGCGTTTTACACGTACATGTACATGTATAGACATGCCTTTATTATTGGATGCCATTCTCGTCGACCATATATTTATAATTGGTTTTGGAAATGCAAATGGGGTGACGTCACAGCTTTTGAAAAGCGATCTAATTGTTTTTCTGTTTAAGCTGTTAAAGAACACATTGTTACATTTATACTGAAGTGTTCTGTTTATTGTCGTGTCTTCTTAGGAACTACAACATAAACAAAAATAAATGTAGGAACCATGAAACAGAAACAAGTAAACGTGTACGCATATCGATTGTCAAATTATTATTTTCAAATTGCAGGACTGCACTTATTCGACCACAATCTCTTCAGTCTGTTAATTATCAGTTACCTAGTCATCACTAGAACGCCATAAAACTCAACATTAACTCCAATGTGTAGAAGTATAAAACCCGAGAAATCCAAATAAAAGGACCTACTTGCATTTAGGGATTATTCAGGGGAGAATATCCACTTATGGCTCTTATTGGCGACGCGCTGTTTACTGAAATTTGCACATGGTGAAAGTCTGTTCTGCGGACTTTCATAACCCTTATAAAATATGGGTACTAATTCGGTAAACGACGTTCTTTGTTTTATTCTATTGTTTATGTATTTTTATATTTATTCGTGTGTGCCTGTAACTTTCACACAGACATGACAGAAAACGAGAGATTTTGGTTTATTTAATCATTAAAATGTCTAAACCTTGAACCTAATTATAAGCAGATTATCGGTAGCCTTTACATATTTACACTTGAGTAAGTTGCTACAAATGCATCTCGGTACGTCCTTCGAGGTCGGACTGCATGTTAACAAAGTAAGATTATCTTTTAGCAACGAAACAGTCCATAGCCAAAAATGGCTTGAAGGTGTTAAAATTTAAACTTCAGACCAATAACGTTTTCAATTTGATAGACTTCGTTTGTTTTGTTTTTGACATTCATTGCAGCGACCATTTATTATCATTATAGCAACGTACAGCTTTTTGGTGGAGGAAGACTCCAGACAGATGTCTGGGTAGAACCACCGGTGCACCGCATGTCAGCTGGAAGACCTTCCACATTAAGTCCTTTGCCCCGGACAGGACTCGGACCCACGCGCTGAGAGGCTTAGCATTCAGAGGAGTTACAAATCGGCTACTCTACCACTACGCCACGGGCGCCCTATGATTGAATTCGATTATGATGATCATTAATAAACGCCAAACACACGAAGAAAACAATTATAATATACTTGAAGTATTCTTGGTCAAAAGTTTGTAGCTATAGACTCGGAATTGGAGGGTTCTGGGTTCAAACCCAAGACCCGACATGAATATATTCGGACTGATTATTTATTTCCGTGACCTTTTCCTTACCTCGGATTGCTTGTCATAATAAGTTATTTGATATTTTGTGGTATTTCGGTCTTAATAATTAATGGCAACAGCAACGTTTGTTTAATTATATTTAAACGTCAGTTTAACCGCATTATCACATAATTACATAATAACTTTGCTTTGTAACAACATTTTTTCTATCGGGATCCACGACATGTCAGGTCGTTCTGTTTACTGTTTCTCATCATCTTTTCCATTTTAAAATACGTGAAGTATGTTACTTTTAGGGAACACTAACTTTTCTCTGTGTACATTACCCAGATACAAAAATGCTTCCATACAAAAACAACTTAGATAATAACCAATAAGATACTGAGACTGAACATACTATGTTCCAGAAAAATACTACCTGAATGATTTGTGTAATGCAAGGCTGCTGCACACATGCAATCTTTGCATATACGCTTTAGTGTTATAGCTAATTTAAATAAATTTAAATAATTTTGCCATTTTTCTTCTATATAAGGAACATCTTGAAACAAAAACCCTATTATATGGGGGTCGGTTTTTTCTGTATATTTTGTCTTTGTTTTAAACCGTTCTATGGTCTCAGGATTATACATCATACATACTTTTTCTTGTGATTTATAGTTACTGAAAACTGTCAAATAAAATCCATAACTTTTTAACTATGTCTTCTTACTTTGTCACATATTGCTTTCACCTGTTACCCTTTTACACTTTTTGCGTCGCCTGTGATGCTTCGCATCAATGACTTCACTTGTAATTGACATGTACTCTAATGTACCATGACAGGATTACATACATTCCGTTTCGCCTGTCATAAGTTGACTTACAGAACCGGTTTTTTTATGGTGTTACGGTAGTAATCGACAGTCTAGGCCATTTTTCTTTCATGCAACAAAATAAAATTAGGATCCCACCTCCACTACCCCCCCCCCCCCCCCCACCACCACCACCACCCACCCACCCCACTACACGCTACACCCACCCCCACGAAAAAAAATATTTCTCCGTGATCTCCAGTGTTGCGCATTGGATGGTCTTAATTTTTATTGTATGTATTTTCTTATCAACCAATACGAACTGACAATATACATCCTCGATTAAATTAGACATAATCTTTTGTAAAGTTAGTGGATATAAATACGGGTAAGTGAAGTTGGTGTATTAGTGTATTAATAAGTTCCAAAATAATATTTGGGTGTATGAATGCCAAAAAAAACTGATTAAAGCAGAAGATGAAGTTGCGCCTTCCAAAGAGAACATTAACATCGAGTAAGACCAGGGACTTAGCTAGGCATGATATAATGTGTGCGCATGGCCGCAAACGGGTCATCGTCGTCGTCATCAAAATCCTCCATCTCCTCCTCCTCCTTCTCATCATCATCATCACCATTCCATATTTTCACAGCATGCTATCACAGAAAAAAACACAGTAGCGTATCTATTTCAAGAAGGATGACTATAAGTTAACCTAAAGCGAACAAAAACCTAGAAGAGGTCGCCCGTCGCCAAGTTACAGACTGTTTCTTGCTGTATCTCACTCCTCAGCTCAAGGCAGGGGTTCAAGCAGGCGCGTGTCTAGGCCGTTTTGAATTACAAGGGAAATAACCTTTGTAGTAATACTTTTGAATACATTCGGTTCTTTTCTAATGAATAACAGGCAAAATGCGGACATGCAAGGAACTTAACGCAAAATATGAACGACTAAAATCCTGACGTGTCTAAGTTTAATCATTTTAGACCTTTTCGACTTGATTGGTGTGGTAATAAGATTTTATAACATAGAAACTACGGTAATAAAATATGTCATTTCAAACCCGGGTTAGGCATCGACTTTCTTAGTGTTTTTGGTAATTTTAGATTTTTCGATGTTTCGAATGGAGGTTACGCACGTGCGTAAAGTGCTTAATGGCAGAAACGCGCCTGGGTTCAAGTCCCGATCAGTAAGAAAGCTTTCATGTTGGGAGACCTTTCAGCTGACTTGCGGTGCGCCGGTGGTTCTTCTTCGACATTTATTTCGTGGTCTGTCTCCATCAATAGCTAGAAATCGCTATATAATGCCCAAAAGTATATTGCAGCGATGTAATTCAACCATCGGACCCAAAAGAAGAAGTTTCGCTTGTTTACATTACCTCTGTGACTAGAGTCGACATTCCGGACTCGAATTCATACGCAACACAAACTTCCCCTGACTTAAGTTTGCACTGTCTATTCCATTCAATGGCTGACTCGGTTGTGACGTTTGGAACCAGTGACGTCATTTTGACGTTTACATCCGAGGAATAATCCTGATTCGAACTTCTTGATATATTGCTGGTTTTATAACTCAAACATCTCCAATTCGGCGTGTAAGCGAAGAAAACATTCCCGATCATCCCAAAGCAAACCACTAACTTCAAAAGCTGTGTAAAGACAGAAAATATTGAGAATATTATCATACAAAGAATAAATTATAATTCGGGTAAAAGTAGCGGTTTCATGTCCTTAAATTGAATGACATGTGTTGCATGCCATTTAATCAAATTATGGAACGTCTGTAATAAAACGAGTTATAGTCGCTGACTATTAACTAATCAACCGACCACCGGGTTCGAGTGCCTGTCTTGGCAACCTTTCTTGTGACACTATGATCCTACTGAGCCGCCACTTCTAAGCTGGCATTGGTCTAACGTCTTCCTCTACCCAACACAGCCGGACATCGCTTACATGGCCACATCTGTGTGTTCACAAGTACACACACAAGTAACCTTATGTACATGCACATACACGTACATGACATTTACATAACATGTACACATAACAGACACATAGACATACATGCCGCAAATATCCTATATATACACATACGTACGTCTACACATGCTTATTATATATATATGTATATATGTTTGTTTATTGGGTTTTTCGTCCCAGCAACAGTATTTCAGTTATTTGGAGACGGTGTCCACTTGAAGCAAATATAGTGCTGCCTTCACTGTGTATAGCATGCCGTGAAAACCTGGCATGATACCACACCCAGTCACCTTATCTTGACACCGGGCCAACCAGTCGTGGAACTACCCTTATATTTGCTTGAGCGTTAGCAAGGGAGCTAAACCTCTACCATTTTTAACGACTTTGGTGTGTCGCGGCCAGGGATCGAACCTGGTGCCTCCCGTACCTGGAACCGACGTTCTACCGATTGCGCTACCAGGTCCGGTATGTATATATGTAGATGTGTATGTGTATATTTAGGATATTAATGAGGGATGGGGAGTGTTCAAGTTTATCTCTGCAAAAATTTATTTCAATGAAACTCACCAACTGTATATGTTAATAAGAAGGCTTATCTAGTCTTCAAATATTTCTTTTTTTTAATTGTTCATCGGATTAAAAAATAATATAAGCGAATGCTTGCAAATGTGGGTCTAAACTATTTCACATGTTTAGATTTAAAGATGCGCATAATGCATCCCCCAATAACATTAAAAACATATAAAAATGATATAAAACAGTATAATTACATCTATAATGAAGCAGAACATCACTTGGAAACGTCCGCATCCGCCAAGTTTTTGGAGAACATGGTCAGGCGTTTCTATGGTAACCGCTAATTCGTCTGTAGCCTGATTATTTAAAATATCAGTTTCTCGACTTTTGTTATCCTCCATTATGATCTTGAAATTAAAAATAAAATACATTGTATTACTACTATTAGACACGTGATTAATTATAATTTTCGTGTTTATGGTAAGGTGGATTACCTATACAATTACAGAACAAATATCATAATATGATCGGGCGGCTTTGAAGTGGTCGCATAGAGCAGGTGGTCGCCGTTAGGGGTGGTCGCATGGTCAGGTTTGACTGTATTTAATACATGTAACAACATCTTACTCCAGTTATAGGGAGAATTTGTTCATATCTGCTGCATAAACATATACATGTACTGCGGGTTAAAAATAAATTCAATTTTATTATTACCTCAGTTGTTAGACAGTACAAATCGTGAACAATATCTCTGTTAACGTCCAGTTTTCCTTCTGTAAATAAGTGGGGATTTCAGCTAAAGTAAGACATCGACGTCAGAGCAGACAGCCCGGATGATCTCAAAAGTAAATGGCTACGTGGTTTTCTCGGTTTAAAAATACAGTAAAACCTCCCCAAAGGCACCTCCGAGCAGCAGCAACCTCTTATCAGCAACACTTTTATTTCCCTCATAAGTTTTAAGTGCAATTTAACCTCTGAGCAGCACCACCTCTGAGTAAAGGTAAACGGCCATTCAGATATGTCCCTAAAGGCTGTGATAACCTCTGCTGAGCACTACCTGTGGGCTAGTTGAGAAGTATTACACTCAAAATTGTGTTCATTGATAAGGGATCATGGTTGACTAATTTAGTAAAGGTGCTAATCCAGTGTCTATTTGATAGGTAAATTTTTCGTGTTTGGTGTGAAAATCTTCTGATAACATTGTGTCAAATAGTGCTTATAAAAAGAAATATATCAGTTTATTAGTAAGTGGGACTAATAACTTTTTTTAAAGTCCACACAAACTTACTGGTAAGTTTGTACGAAGTGATAAATGTTAATGAATACTAATGAATACTATCTGCAATAACAATTCGAATTTATGGTGACTAAATGATGAAGCATTTAGCTACATTCATATTTTAGTGCTTAGTTTCTATCTGCTTAGTTTACTTAATTAAGTTCTGGTTTTTTTAGACTTATCTTATTCTACAAATAATAATATTTACTTAGTTTACAATTACAATTTCTATGCTTGTATACTCTTCTATTTTTCCCTATTTTAATAAAGATTAAGAACATAATGAAAATGTCTGGAGACGGTGTCCACTTGAAGCAAATATAGTGCTGCCTTCACTGTGTATAGCATGCCGTGAACACCTGGCATGATACCACACCCAGTCACATTATCCTGACACTGGGCCAACCAGTCGTGGAACTACCCTTATATTTGCGCGAGCGTTAGCAAGGGAGATATGACACTAGGATTTTTTAACGACTTTGCTTTGTCGCGGTCATTGATCGAACCCGGGGTCTACGTACCTGGAGCCGACGCTATACCGATTGCGCTACCACGTCCGGTGCACACTTTTGATATTATTTAAACATAATAAAGTACTTTTGAAATAGAATAGTGTTTAATATAAGGTATTTTAAGTTTTTAACTTGGCAAAAATTACTTCTGCACAGCAACACCTCTCAGCAGCAACAGTTTTATGTGCTTCCTCCAAATGCTGCTGTGGAGAGGTTTCAATGTAGCTAACAGTGCCGCGTGAGCCGGATAGGAAATACATGTGTATTCTTATAATTAAAAACCGGATGTAATGCGCTGCTTTTCACAGATGTAGGACACCAATAAACAGCATTTCGATGGATCTTTTCATGTAACAGCTATTTATTTGACTGCATGAGAGGAGACAAAATGGTCCAGACTGACAGATACGACCTTTAAAACATCAAAGGCAGCACCAATTTCATTTAATGGATTATATTCCATAATTTTGCATTCATATACGCCTTATAAATCCTGGCTGCCATTTGGTTCATTTGCCAAAAGTAAAAAAGAAAACTGAAAGCAAAAATTGTATCGCCGTAATCACTGCGTTGAGTTCTGTTAGTAATTTATAACGGCATAGGGGAGGCAACAGTCGCAAACTAGATGTCCACGGCACTTGCAATTTGTTAATATTGTATTGTTTATCGTTTTAAATTAAAATAATGAAATAAAAATAATGATTTTGTTAACTTTGTTGGCTTTTATTTTCAATTCTACAAAAATAAGTGTAACATAGTCGGGTTGTAAATAATTGGAAACTGTTAAAAATAAAAACAAAATGACGGACAGGATCTCCAGTAAAAACATGAAAAGGATATAAAAATGGGTCAATCTGTAATAAAAGTCATTTAAATTGATATGATTAAAGTACTTTTATAATTTGTGTAAAGTAAAATCAATAAGATTACCACTGTAAATAATTTTAGATAATATACTGAATATTTATTCAGATGCAATTTCTACATAAAGAGGCTTTAGTGATTGAAGTTAAATATAGGCTGATTGTAATAAGAATAGCAAATACATAATAAATAAATCAACTAATAAATGAATTAACTTAATATTTACACAAAAAAAGGTTGAATGAACGAATGAAAAAATGAATTAATAAATGAACGAACGAGTGAACTAAAGAATGAATGAATGGATGGATGAATGAATGACGGACTGAATGAAAAATTAGTCAAATATTATTTAATGTTAACTTACCGACGATGATGTGAACGCACCAATAACCTGTGAATAGTGTCATCGGTGAGTGCTATACCGCCTGGTTTGTTCTTTCCACCCTGTTAACCTCGTGGTATAAGGCTCGCAATTCCGTACTAAATATTTTGTGGGTCTCGATTCATGTATTTTTTTTAATTTTAATTGAGCATTTATGAATGCTAAATCAGGTCAATTCTCTTTACTTGTGTAAAATTTCATCTATAAAAAAACTCTCTTTTAACCTTGTTAATTCAAATGTCAATAAAATGTGTATGTTTTTTTTTATATTATTGTCATTAGTGACAACGTTTTAACTTGTAATTAGAATTTGATTATTCATCCGCTGTTCTTTATGATCTTTTTATTCTTTTTAATACCTTTTTGACTGTGATTAAAATATACTACATTTTAGCGTTAAATATCATTTTGCTGTTAAGTAGAGTATGAAAATCCATGAAGCGTGTCATATCGTTGTAATTTTGTTTAATTTTTTCTGCCCGAGGCAGTGATGGATGCCCGATATGTAGTGATAGAGTCCCCGATTTGTAACTCTACTCACCTCGTGGGTTAGAGTTTCGATCAGGGCTAAAGATTTAACGTGGAAAGGTCTTCCAGCTGACCTGCGGTGCGCAGGTGGTTCTACCCAGACATTTGTCAGGAGTCTAGCTTCATCAGCTTGACGTCGTTATAATGAGCACAATTTGTCGCTGCGATGTTCATATATGTTAAAAATACTAAGGAAAACAATGTTATGAGGATTAACTGCAAACAGTAACCCGGGTCAGCGATCAGTTTCTTCATCTGTTTACAGAGGACACATGTGGACATAGATTCATGCATTAACTGTTGCAGGTACGACGACAATAAACAGCCAAGTGACACAAAAAAAGAGTTCACACTTTAGCCGACGAAATGCGCAAAGAGCTGACCATTTAACACGTAATGATTTCACCAGCGATAAAACGGCCTTGATAAAACTTCGATGTTTTTGTAGATAAGCGTGATACTGTTGTTGCATTAAATGCTGCCAACGTTTGCCATCGATTATGTTTTACCATATGAAATGGCACACTTCACCTTTCCGCGAGATCTAAAAATAGATATTACACATTGTGTTCGCGGTCGCGGTCGCGTTCGCGCACTGTATAAACGGACCCTTTGTCACAGTAAAACCTCTGATGGGTTAATGCAAAACTAAATTACCTGCTAGTATGGATGTGAGACAGTAGGCTAGTTTTACACAAAGCCACAAACATTTTGTTAGTGATAATGGGGGTTGTTTACTATATGATCCCTTACAAATTCTTTATTCCATTAATTACTTGGTGTCAATTTTGTAACTGCAAGATTATGTATTTATTTCATAGCTAAATATTTGATTTTGAAAATACATGAGAGATACTAGTTATAGTATTCAAAATGACTTAAAATGAGTCTGAAGGACATTATTCTGACAATGAATGACTTTTTAAATTGCTTTTGTTAGAAACGTTTCGTTACATTTTACAAATCAAAATAAAATATAACTTAAAATATATATGAGAACTAAAAGAATGAAAGAAATAACAAAATGTATAAGAAATTAAGAAAAAACAAAATCAACCAACAAAGTAAGAAAGAAAACAAATATATATATATATATATATATATATATATATATATATATATATATATATATATATATATATATATATATATATATATATATATATATATATATATATATATAGGATTGCGTAATTGGTATATTCACAACTCACAAACTGTGATTGACTATGTTCAACCCCCAGACAGATATAGCATACATACACTTGGATCTTGAACAATACCTGTGTGACAGACACATCGTTACAGACTGTGGCAGCCTGGCTTATCAGAAAACAGATGCCCTCACATGCTGGGTGGGGCAATAAATGGGGGGGGGGGGGGGTCACTTATATAAGGGTTTTGAGATGCCTTTAAACATTGTCCCACAAACAATGATTTTGACAAGTGATCAGTTTAAATCTGTTTGAGCCTTTGGTTCAATTTAATAGCAACAGGGTTGTTTGTTGTTTGTGGGTTTGCAAGGAATCGTACGTTGCTGTAATCGCTTCTCTGTTTGAATCTTAATTTAGTTTATTGGATGAGGCTTGTCCATTTCTGCATCGAATAGTAAAGTCTCGCTGTAGCCAGCAACAACTTTCTTTCATAATTTTGTGTCATGAATGCATCATTGGGTGAAACTGTCTTAATCTTCATCTTAACATCTCCACCACAAGCTCTTTGCATTTGGGAGATATCAAATTAAAATATTTTCGCGGATCTGTAAGATAATCTGTAAGATCTGTCACTTTAAACCAGATTGTTTGTGGGCAAGGGGGCGGAGCTTAAACTCTATTTTTAGACTCGCGGAAAGGTGAATTAAGGTCCGAATGAGCTTTCATGGACCTCCTGTCGATAAGTATGTAGATTTTCTATGTTAAAATATTTACAACGAAGAATGCCTGTAAAGGAGATTTAACAAAAATGACTTTGTCCATATTGGGAACTTATTGGTTTGTCTTATTATGTTTTTAAGTTAATGTCCGGGGCTAAAGGATTCCAAGTGACAAGGGTGTATAGCACTTTTTAATCAATAAAAACTCTATACTTAACGCTAGATTAAATTCTATATACAACTGTATATATTCAACTCTCCATTCCGAAACATAACATATAAAGCACAATAACATTGTAAAATAACATAATGTAAGATCACCGAAATGATCAAGCATAATGATTTTAGTTTAACAATAAGCACATAATTAAAACAGTCTCTTATTATCGTATTAAACTAACTCAGACATATGAATAGTGGACGTAAACAGTCACATCTTTCGAAATTATCCAACAAAATATATCAACATTTTACAACTGTAAATACATATCATATTCACAAACACACACAATCTCACTTACCGATCAATGTGACCAAATGTGTTTAAAGTTGTTAAAGGTGCCCCATTCCTACTGCCTGTGAAATCTCTAACTTAAAATAGTGCCAAGAATAGAAAATGTGCAAATATCCCAAACAATTTATATAAGACAAACAAAACAAGACATCCTATTTTTTAAATACCTTATACATTATTAAAACACTACCTTATTGATTTTTGCTGATAATACATGATTATCATTAAAATTAATACAGTATTAAACTTTCTGATTTATACTACAATTATGGTTAAAACACGGTTTCCAGTGCCATACTATTATTAATTAAAATAAAATAAATCATAAATCATGACTTTAATACGCAGGTGAAATCAGGGGAAATAACTCCATTAAACTAAAAGGGTTCAATGAAACAAACGCGACTTAGTGAACATTTGTCTCCCTTTAAGTAACGCTGACCATTAGTTGAACCTGTTATACTAACACTCAATGTGTGTGCTAAGGCGTGCATGGCAAATGTTAAGAAAATTCTCCAACCAGTTTTGAAGTATGGGTATAGGCAAAAATACTTTTCAACAAAACAGCGTAACTAACTTTATGAGTTGATTTTTATCGGAAAAAAAATAAATGCAATCAAAGCACTAAGAGCGCTGTTTGGGCGATGTCCCTTTTTAGTGTATAAGAGATTAACGAAATCCGAATATTCAACAAGCTTAGTTTATATGTTGAATTTATTTTATAATTATATGCACATGTCGCCTACTTTCTCTTCTAAGCATTAAAATGTTAACACTAAAATACGGTTAACACTTCTTCCTCTCCGATATTTTTAGTTTTAGACAAATTCTAACAGGTTATTAAATTCACCATTCCATCTTTCGGTGTTGTTTCGGGCATTTCGAGTATACTTCCACTAGCCGTATTAGATTTAAACTAAGTCATATGCTGTATAAATAGACATGACTGATTCGTAGCGAATAACAAACTTGGAGAAAAAATTTTTACTCAAAACCTTCACCCAAATTATGCGTATATGTTGTTAGCGGGGCACACGGTGTCCGTTTTTTGAAATCCCTTACTATCAGAGACAGGGTTTGGAAAAAAACTTTGCGCACCAAGTTGCGGAAAGCGGCACGTACGCTGATAGCTTAGAGACTGCTCAAAAGTAACAGCGGATTCGGTCTCAGGTGCAAAGCTGGTTTGAACCATATGTCTAAAAAGTATTCCAGTGAAAAACACACAAATTGCTGACATTATCCTCAACGATTTTTTTGCCAATTTTAGGTCAGATCAATTTTGCTCTAAACCTTCACCCAAACTATGTTCCAATGGATTATTTAGGGTGTAGAGCCCGAATCCGGTGTCCGTTTTTGGAAATCCCTTAACGTTTTTCGAGACCAATGGTAGTGCAATACCCCCATGTGCGTCAAGTGTGACTAACTGTTTTACGACCTCTTCCTCCATTGCACCTCTGTTTATAGTAAACTAATCAAGTGTCCAGCTGTAATCTGACAGCATGGTGTTATCGTTGGGTGGACGGGGCGGTGGGCTATAGAGGAACCTTTTTAATTGTCTTTAACAAATGGTTTGATCCCCTATCGACCCTATATGCCAGCATGGTCGAGCTGGAAAACTGTTTTCCCTCATCCATCTTTACTCTTGTTTATATTTTCTTGTAGACAGTTCGCATAGATTTGTGCTAAACAAGGTCATTCTATTTAACTAATTACATGTACTTATACCTTAAACATTGCGTCGTTTTACCAGTTTTAGCATTCCTGATATTCGGTAGCCTATCAAACATAAACACTTGTGTATTTTACCAATTTAAACAGTCGTAGCTAACACTGTGATTGATGCGGTTTTTTTTCTGTTTGAATAATAAATCCACAAAGCAGTTAAGTTTGCGAAAATAACGTCAGTTTCATATTTATACCAGGGTTAAACATCTTTACGTTCACATTTACAATTTAAGGCCATTTGTGCATCATAAACGTTTTTATGCAAAAGTAGGGTATTACTATTATCATTTCGAAGTAAATCACATGTACAACGCATTGGAAATTGGAACGCAGACAAGTTTTTAGCAGAGTTACTAACATCCGTTAATAGAAACCATTTTATTAAACATTCAATACTTTCTATATAATTTTGCATATCAACTTAGGTTAGGTCTAAAAATTGCTCGTATTTGTTGCCGGATGCGACCAATAGTAACTAAGTTTAAAATTAACTCCCACCTATTACACCCATGTGACCTGAATCTAAAAATCCCGAGTTCGCCATTCCTTTCGTACGAGTGTGGTAGCTTTGACTGAGATGCTGAGATGATAGGGATGCTCACTATTTGATCCCCCAACACCCCCACCCCACAAAAAAACCTACAAAAACAACAACACACACACACAAACACACAAACACACACACACACGCACACACACACCACACACAAACACACACCACACACGCACACACCACACACAATCACACACAAACACACAACAACAACAAAAAACAAACAACAAGTACTTGCAAGAAGGGTAGTTATAGGGCCGCGAACGCTACAATTGTAGCGACTTGCCCTTAGGCCCCGCCTTCATACCCCGCGTGATCCATGACGTCACAAAGTGATTTATTACCATTAGACCACGCCTCCATACCCCACGTGATCAATGATGTCACTTGGATCCCACCTCCAAAACCTACGTGACCAGTGACGTCACATGGTGATGAGTTCCCCTCGTTGTACCTCTTTACTCGGTTGTGCGGTATGATGTATCAACGCGGTATTTAAACAGTAGATGTTATATTTTTGAGATTATAAGTTTCGGGATGACGTTGCGTTAGTATGGATAAAAGTGAGAAGGAGAGAATATTAGAAAAATATTATTTTGAAGAAAAGAATCCAGGTGCCTACTCCGGTGCTCAGAAACTATTGAATGTATTTAATAAAAAGCAATTTATGATAAACATTTTTGTTGTTGTAATACTCTCCATACTTAATCACTAGTCTTAAATATCTTCTATCATACGTTTGTTCACTTGATATTAACTATTATTTACTGCTTACTGTCTTTGTTTTTTGTGAATATTTTAGATAGTAACAAAAAAACTTAAAGTACACGTTTTGTATCCGTCTCCTAATAAAAATACAACCATGGTTTGTCTCGTACGTATATTCCATCAATAATATGGCATATAATGAGGATGGAGTCGGGTAGTCATTATATATACAGTAATTCGTTCAAAAATGAATATCATTATTGATGAATGGCAAAGGTTAAACATTTTGGTAAGAGTACAAAGGCGGGGTTTTATACCATAACACAAGTATGGAAACTTTATGACCCTTTTTTACAACAATTATGCCTTGGCTTCAAAAAAGAATTTCGAAATGACAATAGTCAGCAAAGTTCAAAAAGTCTAAAGAAACCGGTTTTACTACTTAGAGAATTGCTATTTAAACTCACCCGCACCTGAAGCAATATCAGTTTTTGCCAAAAAACTTCAACTCTACGATATCAAGATGGACACACCAGTAGCTAAACTTGTGGAAATGTTGGTAGATGCCAGCAAAAGATGCATCCGCTTGGAAAACGAGGTAGATTGTAGTTTACGTTTATGCTGTTTTTAACGTTCTCTATACTAAGTATTTAATTTTGAAAAAAAATCAAAACTTTGTAAATAAAAAAAATGGGTAACGTTATTATTCTCGTTTTTATTTTTTTACCATTTGTCAATACTATTTAATGCTAATATCTTCAACATATGTTCACGTAAATGCAATATAATTATTCTACAATTTGTAATACTTTAACAATTCACTCAGTTTCATTGTTTTAAGTAAAACCTAAAATACAGTTTATAACAAAGTAGTGTTTTACGGTCTTTACTCAAAATCATTTAAACAGGACGACCATTTTCAGTTTTTCTGTTATTTACTGGTTTCACCAAAAGGCAAAAAAAAAAAACAAACGCGTATTAATATTTATATTTCGATTTCTTTTCTGTAGCTCTTGCAAGAGCGTGATAGTCGCATGACTAAAGAGGCGGAGCAACAGCAGAAGCTTCAGCAATTCCAACTCCGGTTGGATCAGCAGCAAACGGAGTTGGAGCAGCTCCAGCGTAAGCTGCTGTGACAGGGATAGCAGCTGAGCTGTTTCCTAAGGTCCTTGCAACAGCAAGGACTGGAAATACAACACGTTTCGAGTAGCGATGCTCTGCAACAACAGCAGCTGGAGGTAAGGTTGAGACCATCAAAATATTATAGTTTTGAAGTACTTTAGTAAATATTCAATATTGTAATAATTTGATCATCTGCTCTCGTAAAGTATAAGTATATAAAAAACACTTCAAATTACGTGACATAAGAAAAATGGCAGTAAGTTTTATTATTTTAAAAACTCTCAACAAATTGAAGTTTGGGTTCATTTTTTAAATCATAAACAAATGGAGGCAACTAGAACAAAAATTGTAATAAAGTTTCATTGTAATACAGTTTTCACTCTGTACTTTTCTATTTTCAGACATCAAATCCAATTGTATTGGTAAAAAGGATAGATGATGCAGTTGTCAAGGTGGAACTGATAGATGTGGAGGAGGGAAAATTTTTTTTTATTTTAATTATTTTATGTATCATGGATTGTTTTATATCATTTGTATGTTGAAGTAAAAATGTATAAAACTTTACTGTTTGTTATTTGCTTTAAAATACACTCATTACTAATCTACAATCAATACTATTTTACAAATTAGTTTGAAGTTAGTATGAAGTCTTTTCACATGATTCAGTAAAGTATTGCTATTTAAATGTTTTTATAACAGATTAGACATGTGCAATGTTGCAAAGAAAAAAACTAAATCTGATAAAAAGATCCCGAGGAAAGAAATACTTAAAAATTCAGTAACAAGTAAATCTGGTAAAAAAAGGCCCTGAGAAATTTAACTCTTAGTAAATTATTTTATCTACAATGTAGTGCTTTGTACTTTTGTAAACGGTACTTTTTTGCTAGTTAAAAGGGGAGTGGGGGTGGGGTATTCTAATCTCGGTGACGCGGCATGTTTTACTTTTAAAAGGTTTGGTTGGTCTAGGTTATTAATCACTGTTAATAGGTATCATTTGGTAACATTATTACAGCCTAATCTACAATGTATTTTTAATATCAGATGACATATGCGATATCAAAAGGTAACTTGCCTCATGTCTGAATTTAGAGCTATTCACGAACAATAAAGATTGTAAGTTTAAATTTAATTCAACAGGAATGCGCAAAACGAATTCGCAGTGAAAAGAATATCTGGATAACAAAAATGTAATATTATTGAAGCAATAGAAATTATTTAATGTCACTACCGGGATAAAGTTTATGTTTGTTTATTGTTTGTTTATTGGGTTTTTCGTCCCACCAACAGTATCTCAGTTATCTGGAGACGGTGACCACTTGAAGCAGATATAGTGCTGCCTTCACTGTTTATAGCATGCCGTGAACACCTGGCATGTTACCACACCCAGTCACATTATCCTGACACCGAGCCAACCAGTCGTGGAACTACCCTTATATTTGCTTGAGCGTTAGCCACTACCATTTAACGACTTTGGTATGTCGCCGCCCGGGATCGAACCCGGGACCTCCCGTACCTGGAGCCGACGTTCTACCGATTGCGCTACCACGTCCGGTATAAAGTTTATGCATCTGTCTAAGTATATATATTTTTGTTGTAACTTGTGCTTTGTTATGTATGAAAGAAAATTCCATCAAAGCATAAATGGTTGTATAATACAGAACCATAGCTGTGGTTATTACAAATATGGATCTGAAACACACTCACTTCACAATGTTTAAAAAAGTACTCTTACATGCAAGATTGGTATGATTAAAACTGTTGTTAATTAGAATTGCTGCTCGGCTTCGATGGATCTTACTGATAAGTTATGAAACGAAACGTTAGCAAAAAATGTATGGGCAGCGCTGCGTGAGCGAAGATGTCATAACTGGCTGGCAAAAAGTCTAGTAAGTGAAGTTGAGTTAGTTTTACCAAAAACTACCTTGATAAAATAATGTTAAAAATGGTTTGTATACACGCATTTATAGGAAATAACCAATATCAACAGAACAAGAATTTTTTTATAAACAGGACATTTATATGATCGTATTGGCACATTATTAGATTTAGTTGAACACAGAAAAGCTTCATTAAAACTACTTTATAAACTAGAAAGAGGTATATGATGCAAAATACCACAACGCTTTGTTAATGTGGTTTTACCAGGGCGTATATCGAGACGGTATACATTCAGTTTGATCTCACCATTTCTTAAATTTCATTTAATTTGCTTATGATATTCTTGCAAACTGTTTAGAACCTGAACATACTATGCCTATTAAAGTTCACCTATATATCTCAACTGGGTCTACACTGATTTACTAGGACCAGAAAAAATGAAGCGTATCGACCTGATTAGCATTTTTATTAAATGTTATCGCGTTTTAAATTACAAAATGTCATCGGTGTTGAAATAACAGGGGAGCGAACAATAGAAGTGTAGCTGTTGTCGGTCTATTATGATAATTGCATTCTCTCCTAAACACACGCGGTCACTGTTTATTTATAAAATCTGCTTGTCCTCAGGGGTCTGTGATTTGGTCAATTCAGTTATTTATTATCGGAATGAGAGTATATATACGCTACAAAGTTAAGTCTTCATTTAGCTACTTCACTGTTATTTTATATATATATATATATATATATTCATTTCCTCACAAAGTATTTTATTTTATAAAAAGAACAAAAACGTGACACAAGTCAGCAATCGACAGCAATGTGTATTTTCTTTTATACACCTTACTATCTATCTTAAAGAATTCAGTTTAGTTTAGAGTCAAAACAGTGTCTTCACCTTTAAATATTATGTATACTATCAAAAATGCCACAGAAAGGTAGGATTAAAACCAATATATTTTACAATACACCAGAAACGTTTATTAAAATGACTATGCAATCAGTTTACACTTCATATAGCAGTTTATGTTCTTTTTTGTAAAACGCACACACACTAAAATAATACATATTAAGGTATATACAATTGAGAATTGTAATATTTATAATAATTTTAATTTTCGAACATATCAACAGTTATCAAATTACAAAACCGAAATATATTATTGAATTAACTGCTAAGAAATTGATGTGTATTATTTTTTTCATCTTTCAGGCTAAAGACTGGACCTCATTGTACGCACCATTTCCCCTTAGTTATTTAATACATGTAAACATGTACTCACTTCTTATTCAATTGTTACTTGCCTTTAAATTATGTTACAAAGACTGTTGTGTTTACTTTACGATTTATTAAGAAAACGTAGAATAAAAAGATTTGTTTACTTCTTACACTACATTCAAATATAAAAACAGATGAACAATTTTATATAAAATGTTGTTTAGAAAGAGGTAGCCGTATAATAATTAAAGCCTAAAAAAAGTCAGTTAAAATATCACATGTAAGGCAGTCAAGTAAGATTCAACCCTATTTCAAGTACGACAATCACTTTACATGGTTGTTGAGTTAGGGATTACAGTAAATAACATACATGAGGTAGTCAAGTTTCAAAAGTATTAAAAAACTATAAAATAACTAGTGAATACTGATCTTAAATATTCGCAATGTGTATAACACAATTTGAATAATTACATGTATAAAATGACACTTTCAGAAGTTGATGAAGAAAAGCATGACATTCAAATTGAGCACTCAGTTTCTGATTTATGTAACGCTTGAAATACAGAAATGAAATGGCTCGTTAGCTTTAAATTATATCTGCTGCCATCTCTGTCATCGGCCATCATTGAACCGAATCATGCATGCTTGAATAAAACAAGAATTTTGATTGGATATCTTTCTCGTTCCCACGACTTACGTATCTCGTTCCCTCGAGTTAGTATCTCGTTCCCTCGAGTTAGTATGTCGTCCCCACGACTTAACTAACTCGTTCCCACGACTTATTATCTCGTTCCCACGACTTAGTATCTCGTTCCCTCGAGTTAGTATCCCGTTCCCACGACTTAGTATCTCGTTCCCACGACTTAGTATCTCGTTCCCTCGAGTTAGTATCTCGTTCCCTCGACTTAGTATCTCGTTCCCACGACTTATTATCTCGTTCCCACGACTTACGTATCTCGTTCCCACGACTTACGTATCTCGTTCCCTCGAGTTAGTATCTCGTTCCCTCGAGTTAGTATCTCGTTCCCACGACTTAGTATCTCGTTCCCACGACTTACGTATCTCGTTCCCTCGAGTTAGTATCTCGTTCCCTCGAGTTAGTATCTCGTTCCCTCGACTTAGTATCCCGTTCCCACGACTTAGTATCTCGTTCCCTCGACTTAGTATCTCGTTCCCTCGAGTTAGTATCTCGTTCCCTCGACTTAGTATCTCGTTCCCTCGACTTAGTATCTCGTTCCCTCGAGTTAGTATCTCGTTCCCTCGACTTAGTATCTCGTTCCCACGACTTATTATCTCGTTCCCACGACTTAGTATCTCGTTCCCTCGAGTTAGTATCCCGTTTCCACGACTTAGTATCTCGTTCCCACGACTTAGTATCTCGTGGGAACGAGATAAAAAAAAGAGTAGTGCATGTCACCTCTGTGCCACCGTATCATGCATACCGCACACCCGAGTAAAGAATTTTTTATACATCACTGGTCACGTGGGGTTTGGAGGTGGGATCCATGTGACATCATTGATCACGTGGGATAGGGAGACGTAGTCTAATGGTAATACATCACTTTGTGACGTCATGGATCACGTGGGGTATGAAGGCGGGGCCTTTAATATTTAAGTGTATTTATTATGTTATAGTTTATTTGTTTTAAATTTCTTTTTATGTTTTACAGAATATTTTATAATATAACAGTTTAGTCATTTTCACAAGGATGTAATTAAGCATAAAAATACAATAGCTATTTTATTAATTGTTGTTAAATAACTTAACTAATTTAACAAACATCAAATGCCGCCGATTTGTTTGATGTTTGCAAAATTTAAATTAAATTAGTTAAATTATTTTACAACAATAAATAAAATATCTATTGTACTGTAAAACTTCGCTAGAGGATCACCCCGCATATTTATAGTCTGACTTTGAATATGTAGCCTCTACATGGATCTACGTTCACGCAGTGCACATTTATAAATGACCATGCGTGTTTGCACGTGGTTGAAGAGGCTATGCTCTAATTAGTACTCTTAGGTCTATATATCGAAACCTAGTGCTGCAGATTCTTCTGCAAACTTATATCTAGATTGATTTTTACATAGATACGTCGGTGAGGGGGCAGCAAAGAAAAAACTTGATTGATTTTTGTACTGTCCGATAAACTCCATAGTGTCCGATAATACACAGATTACTCTATAGCCTATTTCTTAAACGGTATTTATAGTTTCTTTATAACTACAAATAATTTTTAAGATATTAAAAATGCCCGTTGTGTGCATTTTATACAGACATTTTCCATGAATGCCGCTGCAAACATACATGATTGACCATTTGTGCACGTGATTGCATTAACCATCCACATTTGTGCGTCTAGATGAACATCCTTACTAAAAACTTAAACTATTGTTATAATTATTTTCTTTGTTAACAGTTATAGTGACTACATGGGCAGCTATTATTTGAGCCTATGCGGCAGAGCATCAACAAACGCGTACACAAGACTGACTTGATCCGACTGGAAACACATCTAAGTCGCATCGAACTGGAAAATTCCGCATTTCGCTGCGATGGTTCCACGCTCACTCTACGTAAAAATACAATGTTCAGGGGCCGGCAACCAGCCAGTACCGGCTTTTGTTAGCAGTAGTAAATAAGTGACTCTCACATTTATCAGCTAGTCGTCGAAGAGGGAATACATTGAGTAAACAGGTGAGATCTAAATATTTTATCTGCTTTTTAATGTCTTATGCTTCACAAAATTCTACCTACTATTTAATTGCAGTGGCCCTCGCGTGGTATGCAGCTATCATCTGGTTCCGTTTAATGCAATAAGTGACAATGGATGAAATCATCGGGAATTCACTGTAGATAAATGGAGGCTTTTATGCGATCAAGTATCTGTGCACACAGGGAATTAATGACCGAATTCATAACAATTTCCAATATGTGTAGTTATTTGCAACCAGATCTTGTTAGATATATTAATTTGGAAACTTAATGGCTATGTTGCAGTCGATTCTAAAAATAGAATTAATCTAATAATAGAATACCGGCTTCGTGTTAAATTTTGAAGATTATGCAGTGTAGGAGTGTCATTTGTGTGAGAATAAAATTGCAAACTTCAGACAAAACGTATTTTAGATGTAACGAATCAACTCGATAAGTCGTGCAATTTTTGGAAGATTTTTCCTTGTGAACTTGGGTTTTGATTATATGTGTCCTTGAAAATTTCCTATAACCTTTTTAGGTAAACGTATTGTTTATTGTGTCCAAAATATAGGTTAATGAGTGGTACTGTTAATAATTTTAGAGTTATTGCCCCCTTTGCTATATTTTGGTAATAGGCTGGAATGGTTAATATGTGAGCTGACTTTCAATTTATCTAAAATATTTATAATCATCTAAGACCTGTACTCTAAGCTGGAAGCAATCACAAAGCAGATCCGCTTTTATCTGGTATGGACCCTACACCAGTTTGAACCCTACTGGTGAAGGACCAAATTCCGGTCGCATCCAAACCACTGGACTCTTAGAATACACATGCATTCTTTGGATAAAATTTACGACTGTCACTTTGCCTTTAGATCGCCTGGTTAGCAATAGTCCATTTGATAGAGGGAGAAGTTCTTTGTCAGATGCTTGTATATTGGATATGAAATGTCAAGAGTATAGGGTATATGCATTGCATTGAATTAATGTTAAATGTGACAAACTTTGTTCCAACTGAATGAATGTCAGTAAGATTAATATGACCAAACGTTTATAAAAGAGTCCAATACAATTTAACACTATAAATACTCTTTTGAGATTTGATAACATATTTTCCTGTTATCTTAATAAATTCAATGGATTGTTGCAATTCAGTTTAAGAATTAAGGGGGGGCCACATGGTCGTTTTTAGTACTGATGTATAATAATACTATAGTTGTTTGCCTTTGTTTAATAACATACATTACGTTGGTTCTGGGTTAGATATATTATTATAATTATTATTTAAACATAACGGTGCCTTTTTGCATTGATGATGACATTGCTGCTTTTGTCTTGCTGGTAATATGGATTTGTGATAAATGTACTATAGATGAACATTTTTCACTTTGAGAAAAGTAATTATATCGTAAATGTTTTTCATTGTACCAGCTATTAAAGGTGGTATCTAACAGTTTGTCTTCATCAAATACATGAAGACCTAGACTGAGAGAATTGGGGCATAATTTCTGCTAAAAGTCTTTAGTCTAACAAAAGGTGATTTGGACCATTGTCTAAATTGTTAGACAGTAGAAATCATGAACTTAATCACTCTACATGCCCATTCTTTCTAAAACAATAAATAAGGATGATTGTGATTTCTGATATGGTTTTCTTAGTTTAAAAATAGCTGACTGCAGCGTGGCTTAGAAAGGAATTACCTATTTATAATGACAAGTGATGTTTCATGCTTCACTTTTCACATAGACGCAGGACATCAATAATTAGCATTTTGCATGATCTTTTCAAACAACAATTTATTTAGTTCTTAAAGAGAAAAGAAATCTGGTCCACATTGTCGGATACCACCATTAAAAAGGGTTTAAAACTGTCTGGGAATTGGTACTCTCTATTTGTTTTGACACTCTTAAAATAATAAATCAAAACGGACAATACTGAGGTGAAAAACGTGCTTTCAAGTTTTAATTCTTGACAATGACTGGAGGCCAAGTTGCAAGTTAAAGCGGCAGATTTTTGTACAGAATTGGATCCCTAACCAGGGCTGCTTTTTATAGCAAGAGTTTGGGGACTCACTAAATAAAGTCTAATTTAGTAACAATGAAAAATTGTCTAATCCAGTGTTGGTGGACACAGACAAAACAACTAATTGTAAGACAAACCAGCCCTGTCACAGCCTTGTTTGATGTGTGCCTAATAATTGCATGTATTATATAAAAGTTAAGGTGGCTAAGGGATTCCTTTTGTTCAACAAAATTTGGATTATGACTAATAGATGCAAAATTTGGATTTTTTTGTGACAAAAATGCTGAGTTGGGACATTTGTCAATGTTTTTTCATATGAAAGAACATAGAAATAGTTGTTGTAGTCTTTTTACATCCATGACTTTTGAAAATATGTCCAAATAATGACAGAAAGTCCCTGTGGCTACCTTCAGACGATTTTGTTGTCTTTATTTTGAAAGAGTCCTAATGAGAGACATCAGTGAATAGTCTCCCCTGAATATTCCCTAAATGCAAGCAGGTCCTTTCATTTGTTTTACTTGGTTTTTATGCATGTGCTCTTTGGAGTGTATGTTGACTTTTATGACTCTCTTGTGATACCCAGGTTAATCATCATCAACAAACACTTCCATTTTCTGGGGTACATAACAAGTCTTTATAAGCAATACAAATGTGCCCAATTGTGAGAATGAGCTTCAGTCTCATTTGCAGATGAGTGGCATGATAGTTTTGATAAATATTAATTTATTAAGTATTAATAAAGGCTCATTCTTTTGTTTATTTGCATATTCTCTTTCACTCAGAATAAATGACTAAGTGGCGATAAAAAATCTCCAAGCCTCTGGCAAGATTGAATGCCATATTGGGGTAAGACAGGGTTTTCACTAGAAATATTTTGAGCAGGCTCAATTAACTTTTGAGGAGGCTAGGCTATGCGAGCACTGAAGGTGCGAAGCATTGCTAGGGGGGTCCAGGGCATGCTCTTGACTGATTTTCATTTTTTTCTTTAAATTTGAGGCGGCCAGATTTTCATTTGAGGAGGTCAAATCGGCCGCCAGCCGCCTCCTAATGACAACCCTGTAAGATATCCCAATAGGTTTGTTTTTTAGCTGACTTGCAGTGTTTGAGTAATTCTTTCTAGTGTCTGCCTAGACATTTGTCTAGAGTGTTCTTGCAAAAGGTAGGTAGGTAGGCTTAGCAAACATGACCATTGCATGTGTCTATGTGATATAATTAAAGAAACATTTTCATTTAATATCAGGGTTGTCATTAGGAGGCGGCTGGCGGCCGTTTTGACCGCCTCAAATGAAAATCAGGCCGCTTCAAATTTGAAAAAAAAATGAAAATCAGTGAAGAGCATGCCCCCGGACACCCCTAGCAGCGCTTCTCGCCTTCGGCGCTTGCATAGCCTAGCCTCCTCAAAAGTCAATTGAGCCTGCTCAAAATATTTCTAGTGACAACCCTGAATATATGATTTTGTGATTGACATCCCATGATTGTTCAGTTTGAGATAAGTGGTCATGCATGCTTTTACTGGCTGTCGGAAACATGCCAGAGTTATAATTTGTTTAACTTTTGCTTTCCAACAATTGCTGCTCAGTTGGACTACCTTTCACCCCTGCTGAAAAAAAAACACCATGGCAACAAGCGGAAATCCAAGTGAAGAAGAAAGTGAGAAAGTGCCCACCTGATAATGACCCTGATATTGTGTCCTCCAAAAGATGTTTTGCTTTTATATCAGAGCCTGAGATAAGGGAAGTAACTCAATTTGGTGTAAAAAAATCACTCTCAGTAGCCCAAAAGTAATTGCATGTGGGCATTTGTCAAATTGGTACATTTCCAATGAATATCAGCTCTTTAGGCTTTGGGGAGAAATAACTTCTTCATTTGGTTGGGTACAGGTCATAGCCCCACAGATTGTGACGTGTCAAGCCTGTAAAATCAGCAGCATTTAAGATCCTTTCTCAACGTTTTGATATAATGATAAGCAATTGCTGTGGTTGTTTTGTGTTTCCTGTAAAGTGGTTTCTACATAGCAGACACATCACACCTTAATAAAAATCATGTTATGCATTTATAAAATATAATATCCAATGGTTTGCCTATGTAAAAATATGAAAGACTACCTTAACCACTGTTTTATGGAATGTGGGATAATTTCTGCATAAACCTGTGTCAGTAAAGATGGTTTTGAAAATGATCTGTTGTGTGTTTATCTTGCAAATGGAACCATCTTAAACTTCATTCTCTCCAAATATGTGAATAAGCACAATAGTGATCTCTGCTAAATATAGATATCAAGGCTGAGCAAATTACCCATGTGACAATACTATGTGATCTCAAAAATTGTCACATGTTAAGAGCAAAAAAAAAAAAATTAGCTATCTCTTCCGCATGGCTAAAACAGAAATTACCTGCTGACAATGACAATTGGGGATTTATGCTTCACTGTTCATACAGATCTAGAGATTCAAGTACTGGGAAGGGTCTTGTAATATTGGGAAAGATACCTTTTAGGCCTTTGGAGCCTTGAATAAAGGAACATAAAAATGCCGTTATCTGAAGCTCTGTTTATCTGTTGTATTTTGTTATATTTTATTTGTTACTTTTTATTGTTTTATTAACTTTTTCTCTACGTAGCTGTCTAACCACACTATTGACTAACTTAGCAAAGCTGACACAAAACCAGACTGAATGATAATCTGGATTACTCCACTAGATAGAAATACCATAATGATAATGAAGGGAGAAATTGCACCTCTTCATACCCAAAGACCAATACTGTATGCACACAACTAGTATTGGTGCTTGGCTATGCCTTTGGGGAAAGAAACATAGTTAACATTATGCAAGTTTTTGAGTGGGCATCTATTCTAAAAGAACTCAAATTATCACATTTGTTGCTACTCATTTGATAGGCAATTGAACATGTTGTGCTACAAGAATAAGAACTATGGATAACATTAAATCTACACTGAAATTGTCTTTTGCAAAATTTATTTTGTTGAAAAAAAAGAAATTTATTGATGATCATAAATTTGAAAATATTACTGAATTAGGCTAAGTTAAAGCTTATGAAAATTAAATTTTCTAATTATAGCTGTAGCATGAAAAGAATGTAGACAAAATGGTGGTTTTAAACCGGCAGTAATTATTTAGGCATGAAAAATCACGAGTGGGAATGACTAACAACAAATGTTTACATACACTTTTTTATGTAGAGTAGACGCCTTCTGATTTATAATGTCCCTTGGCAGTTATGTTATTGATTAATTTAAGTGAAGTTCATATCATCATATGCTGTTGATATAATACTGTTGTGCTTGGTCTTCGTTAAATGTGCGGTGAAATGGAGAACTTGCATGAAACAGAGCAAGGTGTGTTGTTGTTTTTTCTGCTAAATTTGCATAGAGTGTAAATAAATTCAGTGCTAAAAGTCAAATCGAATTTAATATTTTTTGCATACGAGTATACTTTACTCAAATTGATAAATGATTTGTCTGTTTTTTTAAGGAAACAGTTCCACTTACTGTGGTCCAGCTTTAAAGTGTAACTTTTTGTCAAGTTCATTTGAAGCATCATTTATTTGTTTTTTACACCTTAATTGGGTAGACTTGGTAAGTAGTCGGCCACTTGAAGTAAAATTGCCTGTCACCCTTTGGGTTTGTGTCTAGTGGGGCAAACACGTAATGAATGGAAGTCTTTCAGCTGGCCTGGAATGTGCTTGTAAACTTTATAGAGGAAAGTCAGCTGACCTGGCGTGCACTTGTAAACTTTATGGAGGAAAGTCAGCTGACCTGGTGTGCACTTGTAAACTTTATGGAGGAAAGTCAGCTGACCTGGTGTGCACTTGTAAACTTTATGGAGGAAAGTCAGCTGACCTGGTGTGCACTTGTAAACTTTATAGAGGAAAGTCAGCTGACCTGGCGTGCACTTGTAAACTTTATGGAGGAAAGTCAGCTGACCTGGTGTGCACTTGTAAACTTTATAGAGGAAAGTCAGCTGACCTGGTGTGCACTTGTAAACTTTATAGAGGAAAGTCAGCTGACCTGGTGTGCACTTGTAAACTTTATAGAGGAAAGTCAGCTGACCTGGCGTGCACTTGTAAACTTTATGGAGGAAAGTCAGCTGACCTGGTGTGCACTTGTAAACTTTATGGAGGAAAGTCAGCTGACCTGGTGTGCACTTGTAAACTTTATGGAGGAAA
The DNA here is from genome assembly GCA_007844125.1 of Sinonovacula constricta. Taxonomy (NCBI): domain Eukaryota; kingdom Metazoa; phylum Mollusca; class Bivalvia; order Cardiida; family Solecurtidae; genus Sinonovacula; species Sinonovacula constricta. Next base: position 50,513,242 of record CM017569.1, on the reverse strand, counting down.
GTCAGCTGACCTGGTGTGCACTTGTAAACTTTATGGTGGGAAGTCTTTCAGCTGGCCTGGAGTGTGCTTCTGTGGTTCTACCCAGATATTTGTCCATATCTTCTTCAACCAATAAAAGCTAGATATTGCTTGGATGACTATAGTTATATTGCTGCAGCAGGACTAAAATAACTGACATCATTCCTATTTACAACATTGTAAGCTCATATTTAGGCTACACATACAATTGTTTAATGTAGTAAGTGGTACATGAATTTCCTGCTCTTAGATAAGAAATGTCTAAGACAGTTTCTAAAGTATTATTTTCATTTTCAGATAAGGGGAGGTCTGAGTGAGTACCTGGCATATGACATTTTTATTTTCAGATAAGAATGTATGTGTATATGAGACCAGAGACCCTTGTTGACCTAACAGGCATTTACTGTCATTTGTATATTTTGATTTAGATTAATAACATTTTCAATAGTCTGTCACCTGTCTTATTTTCTTTTCATACTTAAATGCTTATTAACTGCCATGATGTTCAAGTTAGACATGACTATGTATGTTTTCAGCAGCGATTATCAAGGCTGGCCAAAGTTCCTAGCAATGAAGTTACACAGTTGTTAAGGGGCACCTGCAGCCTAGCAGTTAGTCACAAACTTAGGATCCCCTTATCACATGGATTAGAGTTCCAAGTTTGTACAAGAAATTTCATGCATAAAGGTCTTCCATCTGATCTGTTGTGTGTTAGTGGTTCTACTTATACATTTCTTCCTCAGTCACCTAATCACAGCTGGATGTTGCTAACTTTATCATGTAGTAGGAAACACTGAAACTTTATTTATTGTACTGTTTGTTTTTCTTGCAGACAATATGATGTCCAAAACCTTGAAGCTAGTCCCCCAGATAGCTGTGCAGGCCACAAGATGTGCCTCCACTGTGCAGCCTTCAAAACGAGGCGAGCCATCCAAGAAGGTGTTTGAACGAGAGGCTAAATACGGTGCCCATAACTACCACCCAATGGGTGTGGCTATTAACAAGGCCCAGGGTAGGTGTCTCTTTGTATTTGTAATTATTTTAGATCAGTAGTAGGTGTTTATTTAATTGTGTGCATATGATGGAGGGAGGGCTCTACGTCACACACAACACAAATGCCAAGACTAATGGGCTTTTCAAATACTGTTGTAGTACACCTATATATATATTTATATATGACTTCCTCAGTGTTGTACATTGTTCCATAGGGAACTGTAGGATAATATTTTTTTTCTAAAAACCCTCTTGCTTAAATTTTTGGCAAGTTGCCTTTTTGAAGAGTTAAACAATTGCTCTCTTTGCATATTTTCAAATGTCCTGGGCACTGCCATATTTGAAAACACGGAAACAACAGCAACATCATTTAATAACATCATTTTCCCACCATTTACTAAATGTCAAGAAGCATAACGTTATGGCGCACATTGTTAACAGCAGCCCAGCAGGTCGCACAGTTTTGAGTTTACAAATAGTTTGCCAAAAATGTAAGTGTGAGGATTTTGAAAAAAAAAATATTTTGCTTTTTTATATTAGTTGAATTATTTATAATGACAGTTTCATTGTAGAATTGCCTGATTCTGCTGATCCAGGCCAAGATAAATTAGGCTTTCAAATTCTAATATTACTTGTCTGTAAAATGTTGATACTGTATTACCTTATAAACATGTTAATAATGACCCAACAAGAGCCTTATCCCCCCTGTATTCATGAGGGTGCCTTCTATATAGTTGTGCACAAACAAAGGTTTATTATTGTGGCACCGGCCGCAATAGCTCAGGGGGTAGAGCGTCGGCTTGCGGATCGAGAGGTCGTCGGTTCGAACCCCGGCCGGGTCAAACCAAAGACTTTAAAATTGGTAGTAATGGCTTCCCTCCTAACGCTCGGGGCTAAAGGGACAGCATTACGCCTGACTCGTCTGTGTCAGTATAATGGACCGGCCGGGTTCAGTCCCTGGGCACCTCATAAGTGCCCCTGTGCTATAATGATAGAAATGTCGCTGCGCAGTATCGGCAAAAATGCCGGCTAATCCCAATCCCATTATTGTGGCAAGTCTTGCAGCAAGTTGTGGTCGTGGTAAGACCATTACAAACAGTTTTATACAGGTAAATTGAAAAATCAAATGATACTAATTCGGTCGAAATAATATTGATCTTCAGGTCAGTACTGGTGGATCTGAATATAAAGATTAATATATTGTAATGCTTGCTTTAACCACAGAATCTGTTGGCTCTGAAGCCATGTTGTTTTCATTAAAAAAAGTTGTTGTTCTGAAATAGAGAATCATGCTGAACAAATTTTGTCCTCTGCATATTGTGTGCATAAAGGAATTGTTAAATTTTTAACTTACAATTTAATGAGCAAATATTATTCAGATTTGTTTTTTCTTTCTTAAATAAAAACTTTTTTTTTACATTTTATGGTAACTACCAAGAAATATTCTTCTTAACAATCACATATGAATATTTTTGGTAAGCACTAAGTTGTGGATTATTTCCCAACCAGAGCTGCATGTATAAAGCATGACTGTAATGGTTTAACAATAAATTGACATACAATTTCTGTTTTAGGTGTGTATGTATGGGATATTGAGGGCAACAAGTATTTCGACTTCCTCAGTGCTTACAGCGCTGTCAATCAGGGTCACTGTCATCCTCGCATCATCAAGGTAAGTTACAAAACCATTCTCAATATTGATCTTGTATTCTTTGGAATTTTGTTTTAGCATATTTTATTCTTGCTGGTTGATAGTAGAAAATGCCAGTGAAGGCATGAAAAATTCAAAAGTGGCCTTAGGTTAGTTATTGGGGAAATAATGGGGTGGGATAGGTCTACCATGTTGAGAGGACATATATAGCTTTACATTGGGAGATTAATGGGAGGGATAGGTCTACCATGTTGTGTGGACATATGTAGCTTTACATTGGGAGATAAATGGGAGGGATAGGTCTACCATGTTGTGTGGACATATATAGCTTTACATTGGGAGATTAATGGGAGGGATAGGTCTACCATGTTGTGTGTTCATATATAGCTTTACATTGGGAGGTTAATGGGTGGGATAGGTCTACCATGTTGTGTGGACATATATAGCTTAACATTGGGAGATTAATGAGTGGGATAGGTCTACCATGTTGTGTGGACATATATAGCTTTACATTGGGAGATTAATGGGTGGGATAGGTCTACCATGTTGTGTGGACATATATAGCTTTACATTGGGAGGTTAATGGGTGGGATAGGTCTACCATGTTGTGTGGACATATATAGCTTTACATTGGGAGATTAATGGGTGGGATAGGTCTACCATGTTGTGTGGACATATATAGCTTTACATTGGGAGATTAATGGGTGGGATAGGTCTACCATGTTGTGTGGACATATATAGCTTTACATTGGGAGGTTAATGGTGTGGGATAGGTCTACCATGTTGTGTGGACATACATAGCTTTACATTGGGAGGTTAATGGTGTGGGATAGGTCTACCATGTTGTGTGGACATATATAGCTTTACATTGGGAGGTTAATGGTGTGGGATAGGTCTTCCATGTTGTGTGGACATATATAGCTTTACATTGGGAGATTAATGGTGTGGGATGGGTCTACCATGTTGGACACAGCCTCTGGCTTCAGTGGTATTAGGGAAGGGATGGAGTTTTGAGTCTTGCTTATCAGTGGCAGTACAGTTAGCTCTTGCACATAAAGTGTGACCATTTGTTTTACAGACATCTTCTCCTCATCATGGCCCTGTTGTACACAAATAAAATTGTTTATAAGTTGTCACAGCATAATCTAACCTTGGGATCAGTTAAATGTTTACTGTTCAGAACTAATTTGGAAAAAGAATTGATACTTAGAGTTCTGCCAGTTGACCTGCAGTACTATTGGTTGTTCCCAAGTCCCAGTTCTTCTTCCTCACGCCAGCAATAATTTCCACATTTGTGGCACTGTGATGTATCTCAAATATCAAAGTTATCTCAAATATCAAAATTTTGCAGGGCTGTTAGTTAAGCAAGTCCCCCCTAAAATTTAAATGTCAAGCCTTTTTCTGGCCAGTGAATTTTTTCTGTACAGTTACATGATAATAAAAAACCTTTTCTGCTATTGTAGGCCCTCGTGGATCAGGCTAGCAAGGTGACCTTGACCTCACGAGCCTTTTACAACAATCTGTTGGGAGAGTATGAGGAGTACGTCACCAAACTGTTTGGCTATGACAAAGTCCTCCCCATGAATACAGGTTGGTTGTCTTCTCAGATTATTTTTTTTACAGTTTCCATGATGGCTGTCATTAAATCTAACAGTAAAGCATTAATTTTGTTTTTAAACAAGACTTATCATTTGTATGTTCTTCCCTATATAATCTCTTACATTAAGATGTATTTACTTACATAATTGTAGCGTATGTAAAAGCCTTTACTTTTTTTTTACAGGTGTGGAGGGTGGTGAGACCGCCTGCAAGCTTGCCCGTAAGTGGGGATACAAAGTCAAAGGAATTCCAAAGAATCAGGCTAAGATCATTTTCGCAGAGGGCAACTTCTGGGGCCGAACCCTGGCTGCGGTTTCCTCCTCCACTGACCCCTCTGCCTATGATCACTACGGTCCATTCATGCCTGGATTCGACCTCGTACCGTACAACAATATTCCAGCTCTAGAGGTAGGTCTTGAGGTCATTACTAACAGTATTGTATTGCACTAATAACATCGACACAATTGCTAGAGAATATACAGTTGAGCGTAGGTAAAAAGTTTCAAGACATTGGTTCATGTGATAGTGATCATGTGACTTGTGTTTTAAGATACGTTGTATTTTTATGCGCTCAAGGCAAAAGCATTTGTCTCCACTTATGTGACCCATTTCTGTGGCTCAGCCAAAACTTCTTTATTATTTACAGTTTATTGATAAAAGTTAAATCCTGCAGACACTAACTTGACTGTGTGTAGCACATGACATTTCATATGCTGCCATGAAGGTTATGGTCATATTTAAAATGTGATGTCTTGTATCATTATGAGCATATGTGACTTCCAGGGACATTTATGTTGATGTGGAGATGGGCTTTTCAAATTGTGCATCAGACTGAATGTTCATCTTTTGTTCACTCATTATTTTTGAAATATTGCTAGCCCTTCTTTTAATTTTGGATTTTGCTTTTGTAGAAAAAGCTACAGGATCCCAATGTTGCTGCTTTCATGGTGGAGCCAATCCAGGGTGAGGCTGGAGTTGTTGTCCCTGATGAAGGCTATTTGAAGAAAGTACGCGAGCTCTGCACCAAGCACAACGTTCTGTGGATCGCTGATGAGGTGCAGACTGGTCTGGCAAGAACCGGCAGGTGAGTACTTGTAATCTTATGCAGGAAATCAGAATTAATATCTCGCTAACTTTTAACTTGTCTGACTGCTTAGCCTCTCACCAGTGTGGGTCCGAGTCAGGTTCAGAGAGGACGTAATGTGGTAAGGTCTTCAGGCTGACCTTCTGTGCGCTGGTAGTTCTACGAAGACATTTGTCTGGGGTATTCCTCTACCAAAATAGCTGGACATAGCTATACTGATTATAATTGGTTTCTGCAATGTATTTTAAATGCAAAACATCAAACGTTATGCCTTAAGCCTATTGTATGTTGTTGACCTATTTTACGCACAAGAAAACATGCTCTGAATTGTAGGGCTCTTTTTGTCAATATTCCTTATTTGTAGACTATCCGACAATCCTTTGAAAGATTTCAATATAATTGGGTTAATCCTTGATTGAGTTGACTGATAAAGTTAGAATTTTCAATTACAACATTTCATCATCATCTCGAGTGTGTTAAATAACTCACTTTAATAACATGTGCCATTTCCAATTATATAATACAAATCTATATGTTTTCATGTCACTATGTAGACATAAGAAATATTGTATTAAAAGTTACTAATCATTTTCAGATGATAGAACACATTTTAAGATGCGAAGCAAATGTTAAACCATTTTGCAGTCTTTTGATCTATTAAAAGCTGTACATACAGCTCCCTTGCTAATGCTCAATGCAAATTTTAAGGTATTACCACAATTGGCCTTGTGTCAGAATAATGTGACTGGGTTTGGTATGATACTGGGTGGTTACAACTGAATAATATGTAAATGTTGTTGCTTTTTCAGAATGCTCTGTGTGGACCATGATAATGTAAAGCCCGACTTAGTGATTCTTGGAAAGGCCCTCTCAGGGGGTGTCCTGCCGGTATGTAACTGATCTTTTATTGTGTTAGATATTACTACAAAGAATGGCATGTATAGTAATCCAAGTTAAGAGGGATTTTTTTTTTCTCGCAAAATTGGGAAGATCTTGAAAAGCCCCTCGTATGGGTGATTTGTTTTTGAAAGATTGAAAACTTCATAAACTTTTAAAGAATAAAGTCATTGTTTTGTACATGTCTAATCATAAAAATAACAGTAATAGTTGAGAATTTGTTGCAAATCTTGAATTTGGATATAGATTAATGCTGGGGAAAAAAGTGTTTGACCTCACTGGAAATTTGTCTATGAGAATTTTTGAAACAAGTATATTTTTTCAAGGAATAAGACTAAATAACACCTTTAAAAATGGACGAAAAAATATGTTATAATTATGGTCACTTTCATTCTTTCAACATGCACTGGGATTTATGATCTGGATTTAGTTTGAGGCTTATCTCAATTCTTTGTTGCTTTGTAATATATTGACCTATCCAGCTCTAGAAAAAATGTGACGGCTTAAAACTAGATGTTTTAATATTGGTGTCTCCTACCTAACTTTTTTGAGACCAAACATTAATATTGGAGGGTGTGGGCCATAAGAAATTGTTGTGTTGTTGTTTTTTAAATTTTTCAACTTAAACCTTTAACCTTGAATTTTATTTTATTGTTATTATCATATCAGTAAATTACCACAAACATTTTTAATGTGAGTACAAAAATGGGTGTAGAATTGTCTAATGATGTAAGATTTTCTGCCATCTAGTAGTTATGTGTACATATTCTGCCAGTCAGCTTCTTCTTGTTTTTTTTTCAATTTTGCTGGAGTGGAGTGTATAATGTATCATGTTTGTGTGCTAGGTGTCATGTGTCCTGGCCAATGATGAGGTTATGCTGACCATTTTGCCCGGAGAGCACGGCTCCACCTACGGAGGAAACCCATTAGCTTGCGCCGTTGCCATGGAAGCCCTTAAGGTAACTAGTTGTATCTTTTTTGTTGTTGAAATTATTAATATTCAATCTGAATTTAAATTGTAAGCTGCAGGTTAAGTTATAACTAAAAGTCATAAATACATACACTGCCTAGCTTTTTCAGTGTTTAGAAAACATTAAAGTCCTGTTCAGAGTGAAGGACTTAATGTGGGAAGGTCTTCCAGCTGAGTTGTGAGGCGCCTGTGGTTCTACCCAGACATGTGTCAGGGGTCTTCCTCCACCAAAACAGCTGGACGTTGCTATAATGATCATAATTTGTTGCTGCAATGTATTTCAAGAACAAAACAAAACATTCCAGTATGAACAGATAGACAAAGTGACTCCTATATAACCCACACCACCTTTCAGTGAGGGTATGATAAAAACTTCTCAATAAAAATTTTGTTAAAGGTGGTAACCTACAGTTTGTTTATATCACATACATGTAACAATATCATACTACTGTTTGTGTAATTTAGGCATATTTTTGCAGAAACTCTAGTTTATTATAAGTAAAGATGGTTTAAATACTAATTATATTGTTACACAGTAAAAATCATGAAAATATACCCTCTCGAAGTTCATTCATTTCAAATCAATAAATAAGTGATTAACCTGTTCTAGTAAAAAAGGTTGTCACATGATTTTCTTGGTTTAAAAATATCTATCTCTGCAGTGTGGCTCAGATAGGAAACCTGATTTCAATGACAAGTAGGAATTTATGCTTCACTGTTCACACAGATCTAGTTCATCAATGAACAGCATTTTGCAAGACCTTTTTAGAAACAAATGACTTATTTGGTTATTTCAAGGAATAAAATTGGTCCAAACTGTTGGTCCTTTAAAACAAAGTAAAAGCAGCTTTTTCGTAGAAAACTTGTGTCCCATTTCAGAGTCCCAGATAAGAGTAATACACATCCTGCTAACTCCTTTATTTCCCATCCAAACCCTTCAGACCTGGTAAACTTTCGAATTGTCTCAATAGAAAAATTTCAATATGTACCAGCAAAATAGCAGTTTGTTGAATTATAGGATATATGGCAACACTTTGTCTGCTCTGATGCTGATTTACTCCTCTCTTTTTTAGCTCTGCCATTGTATTACCCGCTGTACAGTTTCTTACTGTGCCATTTGGAGTTTAAGCAATATGCTGTAATTAAAAACTATGCTGCTGCAAAAATCGAACATCTATTGCTCTTTGGAAATGTTCCACCAAATAACCCTCTAATGCCCACCCCTTTTCTGATATCACTGCAGTCTGAGGCTATGTCCCGTCGGGTAGACCCCCACCCCCCCATGTACTTTCCCCCAACCTATTTAACTCCCACAGTGATCATACTGCGTAGTCAGATAAGATCCCATCCCAATTGCCAATGCCTTATGTGCAGCATAGATAGGTTGTTTAACCTGCTAGTTTGGTAATCCATGTGTATGTGGTGGGAAGTGGGTGCGGCCTCGGGGTGCACATAGTTTTAACTTTATTTTATCATAAACTAGATGAATCACTTTTTTTTTTTTGTAAAAGCAATGGCCTTTGTGAGACTTCTGAGAATATAATTTTTTGATTAGTACACGTCAGTATAGTTTTTAGCCATATATATAAAAACACATATTTCTCTTATTAGGTTCTGACGGAAGAGAAACTGGCTGAGAATGCTGAGCGTCTGGGCAAATTACTGCGTCAGGAGTTGAATAAACTGCCTAAAGACGTTGTTAAGATAGTCCGAGGAAAGGGACTGCTAAATGCCATTGTCATTGGTGAAAGTAAGTTTCAGGGGTTTTGTTTAGCATGTGAGATCTTAGTTCTTGGTCTGCCTACAGTGTAGGATGTCATTTTCCATTTTAAGCAATTTGAATAGTCTGCCTTAAATTTAAGAAGCTCTCACTTCAGTCACAAAACTTAAAAAAAGATTTTGTTGTAGTTGTATCTTTTGTGCTATGTCAAAATGGGAACATTTCCAGAATGAAAATTGTATCCTTTGCAGTGTTCGCAATTACCATAAAAAATGTTGGGTCTCTGAGACAAAAAAAATTTGGGGTCCCAAACAAAATCCATGGAGTCCCTGTAAGATTTTTTTTAATTTCAATAGAAATTTCAAATTATACACGAAATGCAGAAATGCATAATACCTGTAAACTCTCTGATAAGAGTGCAACACAGCTAGAACTGTTAACTTTTTTTAAGAAAATACACTGAAATAAACTGATACAAAAAACATTTGACACTTATTTCATATCATCTTACTATAAATTATAGTCAACTGAGATCAGTAAACTAGTAAATTTTGAACGTGTTTTCGTTTCTTTGCTGGAACTGGTTATACCATTTTCCAGCATCAACTTGGTGCGCGTAACTATGCAACCGCGACTGGTTTACTCTATACATTTTGCAAATCATTAATTACTACGATTGATATAAAGAACCACCCTAGTCTAATCAGCGGTACGTAATAACTGCATCAAGATCACGTGGGACTATTCCCCAGGCTATTATTAGTTTATTCTGAGCATTTCATTTTCGGAAAACAGAACGGATTTCTACTGGAAATGATTGATGTGTCCCTGGGACATATCGTACCTTACAAAAATGCATCCCAGGCAAATAAGGTGCGTACTTTGATATAATTACGGCATTATTGCGAACACTGCCTTTGTTAGACTTGAGGTAGTCCAAATAGTAGGTAGGTCGTTTTAGGTCGAATTATTGGCTCAAACATGGAATTGTTTTTGTTTTTTAAATGGTGTCATGACAGCAAATTTTCGTTCTTTTTCATTCCTATTTGTACATTAACAATCTAAGCAGCAAACTGTCCTATCCACCACAATGTGGGTGTGAATATAGGTGCATGTTTAACTGAGTATGAATCACAGTGTAAGTGCAACATCAACATATATGAAGAGTGTTCGCATTTAAAACAAGTGATAAAGAATCTACTTGCATTTTACGGTGTGTGAGGGGGATACAATTCACTAATGTCTTGGAGGCCCCTTTGGGTAGTTGCCCACTTTTATCATGATCAGTGTTTTTGTTAGCATGTTTTGAAGACCCAACATTGGGTCATGTTCTCCATTGCAAAAAGTATGGGGGGGAGTTTCGAACCTCGAGGAGAAAATTCCTAGTTCAAAGAATGAAAAAAACATGCCCCTGGTCAAATAAATGACACTATTGACTATCCAGTCACATAAGAACTAGAGATATTGCTTTATAAGTAAAATTTAATCAAAGTGAAATATTTAATGCCTTGAATGAACCAAATATTTGATTTTTGTTTTTGATATATTTATTATGGTTTGAGTTTTTTCTAATTTTGTCTGAAAACTTACAAAAAATTGCCAATTCTGGGGGTCCTGTCAGGTTCCCAAAATGGTGAGAAAAAATTCTGACCTGTAACTTCATAGCCCCCTCACAGTATGAGTTCGAGACCCCCGAGGCAAATACTTGAATGAGTGGTTTTGCCTAGATTTTACCTGTGATCTTGGTTTGACAATAATAACTAGCAATAAATAGTGCAAATAAAATTAAGTTGCAGCAGTGTGTCTCAAAAACAAAATGAAATCCTCATCATTACCACTAGTACTCCATGATTGTATGATATTGAAAAAACATTGTCAACCCTTAAAATGAGAAAACATGATTCTATCTTTGTTGAAGAATATTTATAAAGGCCCTAATGAAACGATTTTTTCTTATTTCATTAGATAAAATTAAAAAAATATGACAAATCTAGTTAAATATTGACCAGTATATGTCACATTTAAATCAGTATTAATACATTATTTCAGAAAGACAGTTGCAGCATCAGAGCAGACAAAGGTCTATAGTTTTAGGGAGGAGCGCTCATGGCGTAGTGGTAGAGTTGCCGATTTATAACTCCTTGACGGCTTAGCCTTTCACTGTGTGGGTTTAATTTCGGGTCAGGTAGGAGGACTTGCTGTGGTACGGTACTTCTAACTGACATGTGGTATGGGTTCTACCCAGACTTTTTGTGGGATCTTCCTGGACACAGCTATAATGATCATAATTGGACACTTGGATGTATTTCAAAACAACAACAAAAGATTTTAGGGTCTCCTAGCTGACCTGTGGTGCCCAGTGGTTCTGTGCAGTCTGGGACTTCCTCACTGCAATGTTATTGTTTTTAAAACAAAAAACAATTTTATGTTCTTTCAGAATACGATGCCAGTAAGGTGTGCTACAGACTGATGGACAATGGCCTCCTGGCTAAGCCTACCCACGGTGACATCATCAGGTTTGCTCCTCCCCTTGTCATCACAGAAGACCAGATCCGAGAATGCATCGACATCATCTCTCGCACAATCTTGTCGTTTTAGATCTGCCAGCTCTGTCTCAACTGTTTTGTGTATTTTGGTTGGAATGGATACAATTGGTACTACACTCCAATATTGAAATGATCTGATATCTGAAGTCTTGCATGACTGAGGCTTGTGGACAGGACTTATAAGGCTTTTTTGGTGCCCACTGATAATTCAATGTTAAAACTCATTTCAAAACAAAGATTAGACTACTACCTTGTATGTTTAAAAAAAATAATTTTTAAATAATTAGTAAAATTGGCTTTTACAAAGATCTTAACTATTTCTACTTTCCATTTATGATTTGCTTTAAAGTATTACATGTATGTAGAAACATGTGCTTTATCCTTGAAAGTGCTACTGAGAAAAGGGATGTACATTGTTGGGTAATTTGTTTACATTTGTTTGATATTACGAGAAGTGCTACTGTTAGACAAAAGTTCCATTTTAAAATCTCAAATCTGTGATTTATTTGTTTGCTTTTACTAAGATCTGCTTTTTCGTCTGTGCTTTTTTAATTTTTTACCAAGCATAATGTTTAATTCTATTTTTGATTATTTTTTTTTAAAAAGCACATAAAATGCCAAAACTAGCATTAATATACAGTCAAGTATTCGTTTGTTTTCCTTAGAAAGCAATCATGAATGATAGATCTGAATTTTTGCATGATAACAGCCAGTATATGTATATTGTTACTGAAATCTGATTATGTTTTTGTTATGACTACAGATATAACATATCGGGTATTTGTATCAGTTTGTTTAAAATATATACATTTCTTAAAGATCTGCTTAAAATATGATATTTCTATAAATAATGTTTGTAATGAATATTAAGAGTTTTTCTTGCGTCCCTCACATGACGATGCGCTACTAAATATTTGTAAAAGTTCTTTTTTTCACTAATAGCATTGAAATATTATTTTTATATGTTGAATCCATTTTTGCCAGTTTGGGAATTATCTGATTCAGGATGTGTTTATTTTGTTACTTTATGTCTATTTGGGAATTGGTAATTAGATGTTTATACAATATCGCATGACTATTATTATTGCTAAACTGATGACTTCTGTTTCTATAACAACTGTCTTTATCACCCATGACCCCAGTCTAATTTTTGTACTTCATAAGAAATAGCTTTTCTCTTTTTGTGTAAAATGTGTTAGAAAACTGCCAAAGTCAGTACAGATTTCTAATTTTGCCCATAAACTAACTCGTTTAGTGAAGAGACCAGATAAATACACCTGTATAGCACACAATAGGTCCAGTTTTTTTGGATCAAAGCAATTGTCAAATGTTGTATTTTCATGTTGTAAAAACTGTTATAAATGTGATTTTTTTATCAAGATGATAATTGATAGATCAGATGTTAATACTGTTGGACACTAACTCCTCCAATTTATTCCTTAATTATATAAAGCTTACATCTTGGATGTGAACTACATACTTTTTTGTGTGTGCATACAAATGTTTGATGACACCCTTACAATAACAATGAATACATTTGTTTTAAATTCTCCACAGTTAATATAGAATCTCCGTCTGGATAATAACTTGAACATGGTTAAAAATAATCTTAAACATCTACTTTTGTTGATGTTTGAACTGTCTGAAATAGGAATTAAAATATGATCTATATGCATGTGTCTTAGACAATGCTATGTTGTTTACTTTTCATTGTTGTATTGTTAGGTAAGGTGTAGATTATAAAGCTAATACAAATACTTACATTATGCCAATTATAACATCGGTAGATTGGAAAGTTTATTACAATTTTAATTTGAGATTTATAAAAGTTTTTTTGTGGAAATAAAACTGACTTAGAAATCTTTTACAATTACAGTTACAGGAAATTGAATTTCATAGGAAACAAATGTTGCAATTTAAAAGCATGGTGTGTTAATTTCATTACATGACTTAAAATAAAAATATAATTCAAAGCCCTTCGTTATTTTTTAAACAACCCCAACCAGAAATTTCCATTTTGTAAAATTTTATGTCTTAAAAGAACAAAATCTTTCTATACCTTAATGAAACAACAAAAATATTTTAACGAAAGAACAAGACTGTCCACTTAAATAATAAAACAAGTATATCAGCCTTTATAGGCGCAACCAAGATCATTATAAAGGTCAGATACAGAATAATTACAGAAAACCATTTGTAAACTGCTTAGCCACCCAGAACCTTTGGTTCAAGTCCCGTTCGGGCATTGGTGTTAATGTGGGAAGATCTTCCAGCTGACTTGCGGTGTGCTGATGGTTCTTCCCAGACATTTGTCTGGGGCCTTCTTCCACCAAAAAAGATGGACGTTGCTGCAATAGTTATAATTGGTTGCTGCAGTGTATCTCAAAAACGAACATTTTTAAATGTTTGACTGGTATAATGATGTATATTAAACAGGAAAGTTTGTGTAACTTTGACAAACAAAGCTTTGTAAACTTTTCAGATGATGAGAACTTAGTGTATTTCAGTTTGTAGAATTAAATGTAAAAGCGGGAGGCGATTTACCAAAAAACAAGATCATCAAGGCTCTGCTTACAGTCCATAAATTGATGAATGCACATACCTCTAGAATGTCCTTGCAGTCTACGCACAAATTTAGTTTTCATACCCATTGGGTGTAGTGAAGGTTATGGATGCTGGCCAAGCTGGGGCGTTGTTCTGAGATAGAAAGATCTGTGCCAGTGTGCGCGCAGAACTCTATGTATTCTTGAGTCACATGCACATGTCTTTCCATCGCAGAACAATCACAAACATGGTCAATATCTTACTTGGCACACTGGCAAAATGTAACAGAGAAATTAGAAGCATGGCACAAGTTGATGATGACTGAGTTTTAGATTGTACAGATATTGCACATCATCATAGCAGATTAAATAACATTTATACAAGAAGTGCGACAGTTTTGCCAAGTGACACACATCTTCATTCCCTTTTCACTTGCTCTGTCTTCCATCCTTCTTTTCGTCATAATTTATTTCGTTCTTTATTTCTTTTTTGACGTTCTTTGTTGCCTTTCTTTAATTTTTATTTATTTTTCCTTCCTCTTTTATGTCATCCTTCCTTTCTTGCTATTTTTTAACTTTCCTTTCTCATTGTCATTGTCTCATTTATATCATACGTTCTCCCTCATTCCTTTCTATGTCTTCCTTTTCAAATACTTATGTCTATTTCTTTCTGTCATTTCTCATTCATTCTTTTCTTTCTAATCTTCTCCTTTTTGTCATTTCATCATTTTATTGCTTAAATTCCTTTTACCATATCAATTCATTTTTATTTCATTGTTTGTTATTTGTCTCCATTTCTTTCGGTTCTACATTCCTTCCTTTCTCCATTCGTCTCCACTTTCTTTTCTCCTTTCTATTCTGTTTTTTTCCCTCTTCCGTTGCCCCTTTCATTTCGTCCCTTAACCTCTCTCCGCCCCAGCCCTTACCTTTCAGTTTCTGTTCCCATATTATTGTCGTTTTTACCTCATTTCTTTCGTCCTCATCCTTCTTTGTGCTGTTATGGCATATTCTCTTGACTTAGGTTTTAACTGGCCGCAATAGCTCAACTGTTAGAGTGTCGGCTTGCGGATTGGGAGGTCGCAGGTTCAAACCCCGGCCGGGTCAAAACAAAAAACCTTTAAAGTTGTTAGTAGTGGCTTCCCTCCTAACACTCGGGCCTAAGGGGACAGCATTACGCTTGACTCATGGCGGTGTCAGTATAATGGACCTGGCCGGGTTCAGTCCCTAGGGCACCTCATAAGTGCCCCTGTGCTATAATGATAGAAATGTCCCTGCAAAGTATCGGCAAAAATTCCTGGCTTATCCCATTCCTCTCTTCTTTAAAAGCTTAAAATGCAGTTTTACCCATGCATTTCAATATTGGACATCTGTGAGGCAGGGTCTATCAGACCACAAATCTTAGAAGTGACTTCCCTAATAACAATTGGTAATCAAAATTCAGCTTCAAGTGTAAATCACAAGGAAGTAACAACAATTCAGCCTTTCACGTCAGCTGACTCTGTATTAAAGTTTTATTCTAGTATAACACCAAGTTACCAATAAAAAATATACAATATATATAATAAATTATACAAAAATATTGTAATAATAATATTACTAGTAAGTGCTAGAGCATGAACACTGACATAATTTACTCCATATTTTAAACTTGCCTGTAAATGTCCTTAATGATAACTTGTCGACATTGTTACAGTTTTTTTTAAATTCACACAAAAAAAGAAAAAATGACACAATAGTTGGTTTGAACTGGGGACATTAAGGCTAACACGTAACTATTAGACCATGTCTACAGATGTTGCATGTCCTGTCGTTTCTCACAATGTGATTTGCTTTCAATGAAGCACTTATATATTTATTTACTTTTTAATGATTTCATAGTACAGTTTAATTGTAAATGGGTACGACCGGCAATGGAGTTCAAAGGAAAGACAACTCTGACTTTCCTAATATGCAAGTCTCTGTTTCTTACTTCCCTTGATTTACCTTGCATTTTATATAAATCGCATTAATAGAAATAATACTCTCCTTTATTTATAATATGCACATAAATAACTTCTTTACGATTCATGATAGTGTTGATTTTCGTTAACCCAAACAGACACAAATATGTTTTATAAGAGCTGAATACATATTTAAACTTGAGCTCCTTTTTAAAGGATACATTGTACGTTAAGAAAGTTTCTAAATTTAAGATCGACTAATTTAAAAGCAACAACACAACAATAAGGTATCTTATTGGATAGGCCGGAGGACGGCGATTTACTGCAATAAACTTTGTCGATAAAATTGTACTTATATATAAGTTTGTTTACACTGATTCTAATTGGTCGATGCCTATACGAATGTTTAAACAAAACATACACCTGTTACCCATTGTATGCCTGTACAGAATAATGTAACGTTTACGGCATATCCCTTTTGTGCATGTTTGGAAATGATTAATGATCTTTAAATGTTCTCTGCCCCTGTCCGTCTGTCTTTCCGTCTATCTGTCTGTCTGTCTGTCTGTCTGTCTGTCTGTCTGTCTGTCTGTCTGTCTGTCTGTCTGTCTGTCTGTCTGTCTATCTGTCTGTCTGTCTGTCTTGTCTCTGTCTGTCTCTGTTTGTCTGGACCGCTCCCAAGGGATATTTCAAACAAAAAATATAGCCAGGCCGTATTATTATGGTTAGTTATCTGTTTTATTTATTTAAGTGCATAATTATATAAAATATCAAACTAAGGTGTATTTTTATAAATTTATATTATAAGCTATATATGTGGACTTGTAAAACATACCTTTACGTTAAAAACTTATCCTTAGTATACGTCACATGTTGTATGATTTATGAAATTGCTATGATTTTGGTTAATGTATAAGGGTTTTATAGAGAAGAAGTGCGCATATTCCTTGAGTTCCATTTGGTTAAAACTTTCAGTATGAATATCAACCTTTTAATTGCATTTAATTACTACCCATTTTGTTTTTGTTTTAACCTACATGTAGTTTGACTTGATTTACATTAAACCTTATACTGTTCGATGCCGTATAACGAGTGTTGATGTACCGTAAAACTACAAATATAAAAGACACAAAACATTAAATTACTTGGTCACAGTTTTGTGTAGAAACATGATACACGATCCTCATTCTATATAGAGTTAAATTATTGCATCCTTATTGAGGACATCAGTTAATATTTGTTTTGTTTGTTTGTTGTTGTTTTATGGGGGGGGGGGGGGGGTGGAGTTGTTTTTTTTTAATTTTTGTTACATTTCACCGACACAATTATGGTCATATTGGTGACGTCCACCTTATTATTAGTGGAGAAAACCCCAGACTTATGTCCAGGCGCGTATCTGGGCCGTTTTTGAAGTTACGCACAATTACAAGGGAAATAACCTTTGTACTAATATATTCGGTTCTTTACTAACGAGTAACAGGTAAAATGCGAGGAACTTAACGCAAAATATGAAGACTAAAATCCTGGCGTGTATAAGTTTAATCATTTAAACCTTTTTCAACTTGATTGGTGTGGTAATAAGATTTCATAACATAGAATTACGGAAATAAAATATATAATTCCTTACCCGGGTTAGGCATCGACTTTCTTAGTGTTTTTGGTACTTTTCGAATTTCGAGTTTTCGAACGTAGGTTACGCACGTGCGTAAAGCGCGTAATGGCAGAAACGCGCCTGCTTATGTCTGGGTAGAACCACCGGTAGCCGTAAAACCGCCCATATGATAGTTCTCGCCAGACATAACAGGTACTCGAACCTATGCGGTGAGGTGCTGAGGAGTTTAAGCGCTCGGCCACGGACGCCCATCGTTAGACGTATATTTCGGTATGCGCAGTTCGGAAGTATACTACTGAGGTAAACACGGCTGAAAATATTAGAATTACGTCTAGACGCTTTGCATTTTTCCAACCTAAAGACAGAAACTTTTGAAGGTGGAATCCGACAGTTTGGACCACAAATATTTCCTCAAACAAGCAAATAATTATTTTTACATGTACAGATCAAGCGAAAAGTTGTTTATTGGTGCCTTACACCCATGTGAAGAGTAAAGCATGACGCCACACTTGTCATTACAAAAATGGATTTCCTATCTGAGCCACGCTGCAAGGTTAACTATCTTTAAGCTAAGAGAAACTGCACGACCACTTATTTACTTATAAGATCCGTTATATTATTATCCGGGCAATTCAGCTCTGACGTCGATATCTATTTTTAGCTAAAATCTCCATCATGCTTATGTATAGATTTGGGACATCCAATGCCTTATATTTCATGATTGGTAACATCTAAAGTTTCATGTAATGTTAAAAATCGAATATTGTAGACTAAAGGGTTGGTTTACGCAGAAATTAAGCCTACATTCTCTTAAACTGGGGTAATATTTTGTTATATTCATATGATAAAGACAGATTTCGGACACCACCTTTTAAAGTTACCTGGTATGCCCATATAATCTAGTGATTTTTTTTTTCTTTTATTCATTGTTTTTTAACATAGCATTGCCTTTTAACAAAAAAAAAAATCAAAGATGCAGTTGTTTCAACTATTACCACAAAAAGATTAAAATTTGTTACATTTATTTACACTGATAGAGCTTTATATTTTGAAGATTTTGTGAGCCTTTTGGGTCGTGTATTATAACATGGTCATTAAGCTGAACAGATAAAAAATTGCTTTCATGGCAGAAGAGAAGTGTCACTGTCAACTTAGAAGGATATTCTGGGTTAATTGTCATGGTTTTATCAGGGCCGCACTTTCGGGGTGTCCTGAACTAATCCGCAAGCTAATACTTGTCGTTTTCACAAGGACTTTGCAGGCGTATTGACAGTGTGGTTCACACACAAGAAGTCTTAAAGGGGCATCACTGCATGTCTCGTCAATTCAGTAGACTAAACAATGACTTTACTTAGTGGAAATGCGTATGTGGTCTATGCTCGCTTTATGGAGATATCACACAAGTTTTATCAACAAGAAAGGGGTCGCCCGTGGCCGAGCGGTTAGAGTCGCTGACTTGTAACTCCGCAGCACCTCACGCGTGGGTTCGAGTCCCGGTCGGGGCAAGAACTTTCATGTGTGGAGGTTTTCCAGCTAACCTGTGGTGCGCCGGTGGTTCTATCCAGACATAAGTTTGGGGTCTTTCACACCAATAATTAGCTGGACGTTCCCAATATATCCATTATTGTGTCGGTGCGATGTAACAACAAACAAAACAAATGAACAAGAAAAGACACACTCAATCAGTATCGCCTAACGTTTTTATTTCCGATAGCTAACAGTACTTCAGATTTGAATATTAAACTTACATTTTTTCGTATAAGTAGAAATGTTTATGTGATGGAAACTTTATTAAATTTTTTGTATTTAGGAAATGTGTACGAGCTTCCTTGAGTAAAAGAACTATGTACTAAGTTGAATGAATCAAACTCACGTAGTTTAAAATTGACTTATTTTCTGTTCTTTACGCTTCGTCCGCCACTTCTTTATAATTAAACCGATTTAGCATGTTTAACCGACTTGGTTATGTTAAATTTAAGTTTATCGTTCGAAAGTTAAAGTTTATTCGAAATCAGCCAGAAGGTCGTACGATCCATGGGATTTCAGACTCTAACTGAATTGTTAGACAGAACTTATAGTGGTCTCAGCTAAAAAAATAGATATCGACGTCAGAGCTGATTACCCTAATGACTGTAGAACGATGATCTCAAAAGTAAGTGGTCATGTGGTTTTCTAAGTTTAAAAAATAGCCATCTCTGCAGCGTGGCTCGGATAGAAAGTTCCTGTTTGCATTGACCAGTGGCGATGTTTGCTTGACTGTTAACACAGATCTAGGACATCAATGGACACTATTTAAAGGGAATTTCCATGAAACAATGATTTATTTAATATTTGAGAAAATAAAATTTGGTCTAAACTGTCGGATACCACCTTTAATATACATAGTAGAAATGTTACTTACGTAAAGTTTGCTTACATTTACATTCCCTAAATTTTGCACAACAAGGCAAAACTTCGTTAAGACGCAATAGGTAATGGAAATAATAGATACAACTGTTTAACTAAAAGCCCTTATAACTAGGTTATATGTGAGCATGATATCCTTAACGAAACCAAGTTATATTTGCGTTGGGGTGTGTAAAAGGCGTCGGTAATCGGGTGGCGTCAAACAGAGGGTTTCCTGTCAATAACTTCAGTTTGGATAAACCAATCTTGCTGAAACTTTGGATATAGCAAGCTTTCATGAAGACCTAGTTTGGGATTGGATTTGGGGCTAGTCGGATCAAGGTCAAGGTCACTTTTACTTAAAAAGGGAAACAGTTTCGGTCAGTAAATAATAAACCAATCTTGCTGAAATTTTAGATACAACAAGCAAGACCTAGATTGGGATTAGCTTTAGGGCAAGTCGGGTCAAGGTCAAGGTCACTGTTACTGAAAATAGAAAACAGTTTCCGGTCAATAACTTCAGTTTGCTGAACCTTAGGATATAGCAAGCTTGCATGATGACCTAGCTTGGGATTGGATTTCTTTTTTTTTTTTTTTTTTAAACCGGTTTCGTGGCATGACCACTGTTCTTGTTTTCCTTAGTTCAGGGTCATTTCATTCTCCAATCGGAACGCCTCGGATAATTCACGAATCAGGATGATTGTCCCAAGGACGGAATTACTCAAGGAGTTCAGATTGTTCATCCTCTTATGCAGAGTTATCGTTCGTTTCTCCCACACATAACTCATACAACAGGCTTGTTGTTGTTTTAAGTTTAACACTATTTTAAACTTAGTGTTACTTAAAGATTTATTGTTTTCGCCTTCTGGTTAAGATTGAATTGATTCGTGAATGTTCTTGTGTTAGTTTATAAGACGATTTCGTCCCAACTATAATAATGAGACAATCTTCTGACTGCTTGAATAATTTTGAAATAACTGAATTATTATCTGTACTTTTTACGCAAAGGCAGATCAGTACGCGAATGTAATAATAACACCGTATTATTACAAACATACCCGCATATTAAATTACAAATTATTGACAAACATAATTCGCATCATCTTTGACTCTTGCCGTACACGTTCGGAAAAGAATTTCTATATCTGTGGAAATTTCTGAGAGTAAAGTAACCGAGGTGTGCCGAATGCGTAAAATAACAATACAACAACGCTTTATGTTTATTTAATCAATAATAATAAAAAGTTAAATGTTGAGGGGGGCTGGGGGGTGGGCGGGGGTCAGTATAATGGACCGGCCGGGTTCAGTCCCTGGGCACCAGCTGTGTAGTTTTAGAAACATGACTTGTAACTTCTCTGACTGCTTAGCCTCTCACTACGTGTTTTAGAGTCCCGAAATTAATGTAGTAAGGTCTTCTGGTAGTCTTGCCGTTCGCCGGTGCTAGACGTCGCTAAATGACCATAATTTGTCGCTGCGATGAATTTACAAAAAAAAACACACCACAAAACACACAAAAAACAATAACAATTACGGGCTAGGGTTAGAAGTAGGTTTATGAACCTTAAACATAGTATGGGACAGTTTGCCTATATCTAATACATTTAACATCATTTTACACACTGTCTGAGGAATTTGTGCATAATTTAGTTACACGTTAGTGTAAGTAAAGGCAGTTAATAACATAACCTCATTTGTTAGGCAGTACAAATCATAAACGTGGTTCTTTTAGTTTAAAAGTAACTGTGTAGCGCGGCTCGGATAGGAAATCCATTTTTGAAATGACAGCTGGGGTTTTACATAGATGAAGGACAATCAATATTCATCATATCGTGGGATTTTAAAGGTAACATTAATTTATTTGGTTGCATGAGAGAGAACATGGATCAAAACTGCCGGAAACTGGCCGCAATAGGTCAGGTTGTTGAGCGTCGGCTTGCGGATCGGAAGGTCGTGGGTTCAAACCCCGGCCGGGTCAAACCAAAGACTTGGTTGGTAGTAGCGGTTTCCCTCCTAACGCCACTCGGAACTCCTCGGGTAATTCCGTGCTCTACGTAATCTCCGAAGCTTGCCGGAGATCGCCGAGTAGGTACGATTGTCCTAACGCTTGAGGCTAAGGGGACAGCATTACGTCTAACTCGTCGGTGTCAGTATAATGGACCGGCCGGGTTCAGTCCCTGGGCACCTCATAAGTGCCCCTGTGCTATAATGATAAAAATGTCGCAGCACAGTGTCGGCAGAAATTCCGGCAAATCCCATCCCAAAAACTGCCAGATACAGCCTTTAAATGGCGGTTAAGTTCCGGTCACGGAATCCTATCTTTTTTTTGTTAAGCTCCGCCCTAAGTAGGCTTCAATAACACTGATTATAGATGTTAAGTAAAGTATTTTTGTAACGACATAAATAAAATAAAAATAAGCTAGTATGGTGTGTTACCTTTGTTTAAGTATTGTATCTATCGTGGACTATATCTCACTGTTTAGACTAACACATTTTTCTTTTAATTATTTTTGTGAAAAATAAGCAAGATTTAAAGTCCATAAAATTCTATCAAAATATAAGCTAACGCTCCGTGGGGTGGGGGTGGGTGGTGCCTTGGTGTTACATTTGCTTTGCATTTTCTTAGAGGAATTAATATGCCAGTGTCTTTTACTTGTATGAAACTTAGAAACGTGGAAATCGATAGAGAGGTTGCGTTGTTAGAAAGGCTTCCTTCATTTCATCTAGATCACTGATGCGGCTTCTTTCTGATAGTTGCACCGGAGATAAAGCTTCTACTAGAATCTGACGCATGATTAGAACTCTCTTCGCGTCCTTTCTGAGGAACTTTCTAGGCTTCTGAGTTTCAAAGTTTTCGCGACAGCTAACGTATAGTAATTACTTCTTAGACGTTCTAAGATCAAAATTGCGCGGATCGTCGTGAGAACAATATTGAAAAATGTGATGTTTTGTTTGATTTACTTTGCTTGAATGTCAAATATATCGTAGTGTTGACAGAAGTTTCCGTTAACGTCCGGCCCTACCCAATATGTGACAGCGTAAAATGAACAATTTGTTTCCACAATCTTAAATCAAATGACCACACCTGACTTCGATTTATAATATAAAGACAACAATCTAGACATAATAATGCATCATTTTGATTTATTTCACATATATTAGACATTTTTTAAAACAAACCTTACACTTACATGTTTTACTTTTCATTTCTTCAATGTTATTAAAAGGTCAGAATTTATTTCCTTGGGGATTGTATTAAAATGATAAAAAAACACAATCAGACAATAGGCAAAGTCGTCTAATTAATAATTATCTTTAATAACTTAAAGATGGTATGCGCAGTTTACCTAAACCAATATGCATGTGTCAATATTTTCCCTCGGTTTCTGGGAATTTCTGCATAATTCCTGCATAAACTCATACTTAAATCTGAGAAAATACGATTTTGAACACAAGCAATATGTGAGACCGTTCACATTGCGAAGTAATAACTCTAATTATTACATGAACTATAAATAGACAGCAACACGATTGCCCGCCCCCGCCCCCAATAAAAACAAGCAACAAACAAATAATAAAAAAAATAGTCGAGAAAATAAATATAGACATTGACCCGCTTTTGCTAACATTAACAGGTCTATTAATAGAATGCGAAATTTCCATCAATATTATGCGCGCGCATCTACAAAACTTCCTTAAAATTGTACGCATTTTAGGTTACTCGTGCCAGACGAACAATATTCACGAAGTAAACAATGTAAACTATTTTCTTGCATTTAAGTTTGGATAATAATTAAAGTAATAAAAACTATTCATTATTAACTATTTATAGTTCATGTGATAAAACAGTTATTTACTTATTAGCTGGGAAATATGCTGCTGATATTGACCGCAAAAATCGTTATTGACTTCGGCTATGATTTTTTGGTCAACATCACAGCATATTTCCCAGCTAATAAGTAAATAATTGTATAATGTTCATTCATTTCGAATCTATAAATAAGCACGAAAGCGATCTCTGCTGAAAATAGATATCTTCGTCAGCGCGGACTACCCGGATGACGATATAACGTGGTCTCAAAAGTAAGTTGTCAAGTGGTTTGCTAAGCATAAAATAGCTGTCTGTACACTCCGATAGAAAATACCTGTTTGCAATGACGATTGTTGTGTAATGCTTCACTTAAAGGCATCTCGAAAGGAATGTGGTATCCCACTGAGCCAGGCCCCCACATGCTATGACCAGACCTGCTAATTGCTGGTCATCACTGCAGGGAGTCTTTAGCCAACATAGTACTAATCTGTCACAGTAATACCTCTGATGGGTTAATGCAAAACTAAATTACCTGCTAGTATGGATGTGAGACAGTAGGCTAGTTTTACACAAAGCCACAAACATTATTGTTAGTGATAATGTGGGTTGTTTACTATATGATCCCTTACAAATTCTTTATTGCATTAATTACTAGGTGTCAATTTTGTAACTGCAAGATTATGTATTTATTTCATAGCTAAATTTTTAATTTTGAAAATACATGAGAGATAAGTTAGTATTCATAATGACTCTGAAGGACATTATTCTGACAATGAATGACTTTTGTGCTTTGTTAGAAACGTTTCGTTACATTTTACAAATCAAAATAAAATATAACTTTAAATATATATGAGAACTAAAAGAATGAAAGAAATAACAAAATGTATAACAAATAACAAAATCAACCAACAAAGTAAGAAAGAAAACAAATAAAGATTTATATATATATATATATTGGATTGCGTAATTGGTATATTCACAACTGTTTCCTTTACAAACTGTGAATGACTATGTTCAACCCCCAGATATAGCATACATACACTTGGATCTTGAACAATACCTGTGTGACAGACACATCGTTACAGACTGTGGCAGCCTGGCTTATCAGAAAACAGATGCCCTCACATGCTGGGTGGGGCAATAAATGGGGGGGGGAGGGGGGTCACTTATATAAGGCTTTTGAGATGCCTTTAATGAAAAGTATGTTACAAGACATTTTCGGTAACAATTGATTTATTTGGTTATTTGAGAAAACCAAACTGTTGGTCACTACCTTCTAAGCAAGTTAAACTATGATTTGTGCAAAAACTTGCACAACAAATATATTCTTGAGAATAGCTACTTTTTGGTCCAAACGATCTAACACATCTACAGATTTATGTTCAGTTAATTTCAACATTATAAAATTTATAAAAAACAAACAAACACAAAAACAACATGAAACAGGTAATCCCTATTTTATAATATAAAAAGTATTTTAAAACAACACTGACAGTTTTTTGTCAGTATTAATAATAATGAATGTGTTAATTGATATTGTACATCTAAAAACGTTGTACGTGTTTTTGCCTCTTAGGTAAAAATAATACTGAAAGTGTTGTTTTTTTCATCCTGGCCATAAACAGAAAGAAAAAAAAAACACAAGCCAGAATAACAGATTGGCTACTTAAAGAGATAATTATATTATTATTTTTAACCGCTCTGCTGCTTTCAAAACGGTATAGACAATATTATCATGTTTGAAATAGTCCAGATCGTAAGGCTTGTATGACAAAATACGGGATGCTAGTAATGTAATGTAAACACTTAACATGCTCTTAATAAAAGTTTATTTGTAAAAAGATATATTCTATATAAATCATGTTTTTATGCATGTAACAAGTTTCCGATGCGGAATCAGAAATCCCTAATTCACTATTTGTGACGCGTCAAAGTAAATCTAATGAAGTCGTCGTCTACGTATAGACTGCAGCTATGTACTATATGTCTACATGACCCGCGAAAACCCGTGTGTCATTTTACCTTATAGATTCATTAAGATAAATTCTGCCGTCTTACGGACATACATGGATCAATATACAGTCCCTCAAAGCACCAACTTCACCACTTAGTAGTTTTGTTCTTCTTTTTGGTATTTTTATTGTATTATTAATCTTTGTTTGCATCATGAGCAACGTCAGCACTCTAGAAATGATGACATAGCCTAGTCTTCAGGATAAACGTATACACTGTATTAAGATTTTTTATATAATCAACACATACTGTACCAACGACAACAACAACTCAACTCAACTTTATTGAACTCATTACCGCTCTAAGCGGTTAATGAGCAATTTAGCATGCAATACAAATAACAAACAATAACAAATTCTAGTGCAAATAAATCATCTACTAAAAACACGGGAAATTAATGGAAAAGACTATAATATGTTAACATCTATGACGTAACGTGTAAACTAAGCGTCCCATGATCTTAGTTCAATTTAACATGTTTGTGTGCCATTTGTAAACCCCGTTTGTTAGCATTTGTTTCATGAATGAAGGTGGTTCTAAGTATTTAAACATTGCGAGTGATGTATTTTAGATTTAACCTTTTTTTACACTCATGACAAAATGGCCAACATAAATATGATTGATGGATTAAATCCAGAAAAGGTATTACATTATTATAAGGGTAATATTATTAACTAATTTTGCTTTTGTCGATGGAATTGTTTGTCAATAAAGCACTGTGTAGAGAACACAAATCTAAAATTGGTAGCAAGAAGTCTGAATGATAATTGACGACGTATCTTTTCGCATGTCAAAAGATTGCTATTATAGAATCAAATCTAAACTGACAAGATGAAACATAGAAACATTTGAAAACAATTTTAAGAAACTGGTAACATTAACAAAGATTGGAAAAAAAGACAGGAATAAGTGTCTCACAATTAACAGTTACTTATATAAAGTACAATAAATAACATAAGGAAACATTTTGAAGGAAGAAAAACAACAACAACAGTTAAACAAATTGCATACACAGTAGTAATTAAAATAAAAAGAGACTCTAGTTAGTGTCTTGTAAGTTAAGACAATTGTCACAGCTAGTAAAATAATCAGTATATATGTCATTTTTTATTAATCATGGATGTAGCAAAAGAGAAAAAAGTTCTTGTTAAACAGTCAGATGTGTGAATTAAAACAGGCAATAATTTTTCTTATAAAAATGCATAATTTTTGAAGTATTTTTATATTATGGTTGTTTAATAGTTCTTTGAATTTAACTATATTTGGATGTTGGTAGAAGTACATGGGAATGTAAATTTCTCTTAAAGCTGGACACAAAAGTAGATAGTGCATTTCATCGCATTCATTGAATTACAAAGTTGACATTTTCTATCACTGATCTCTATATTTTCCCAATGGCCTGTCTCAATAGGCAAGTAGTCGTCAGCTGTTCTATATTTTATGAGTGTGTGGTAATCTTTCTTTTGAAGTGAAAGCAGATAGTGATCAAGTTCATAAGTTTCTTTAAATGTTAAATAATTAATTCCTTTTGTAGAGTTTTGGAGTGAAGCATGCCAATTTTGTTTGTATTGATCAATGAGATTTTGTTTTACTATGTACTGTATATTTCTGTTTTGTATTGTGTGTTGATATTGCCAAATATCAGGTCTACCTGTCTCGTTTAAT
Source organism: Sinonovacula constricta (assembly GCA_007844125.1). Classification (NCBI taxonomy): domain Eukaryota; kingdom Metazoa; phylum Mollusca; class Bivalvia; order Cardiida; family Solecurtidae; genus Sinonovacula; species Sinonovacula constricta. Next base: position 50,485,798 of record CM017569.1, on the reverse strand, counting down.
ATGTTTAATATATTATTGTATCCATTTAGACTGGAAGTTTTCGTAGAACACCAAACTTTAACATTTCCAACTTCCCCTTTCTAGTCGCTTCTTGGTCATTTACAAATAAGTGATATGCCTGTACAATTGTTTGACCTGATTTCTCTTGTTTATAAACACGACTTTACAAATAAATTATGCCTTTAAATATAATCCAATAAGTGTGAGGTAATCTTTTCCACATTTTATTTTCGTTTGCTTATGTTAATTCATCACGTCTTCCTGTCTTTTTATTATGTTTTTATTCTAGATCTAAATGTTCTATAGTTTGTTTTGTTTTTGCTTTTTAAATACATTCTAGTGACCAATTATGATCATTATAGCGACGTCCAGCTATTTGGTGGAGGAAGACACCCCCCCCCACCCCCCCCCCAAAAAAAAAATAAATGAAATAAATAAAAATAAATAAATAATAAAATGTGTGAGTAGAACCGCCTGCCCACCGCAGGTCAACTGGAAGACCTTCCAACATTAAGTTCATTGCCCCGAACGGGGTTCGAACCCACGCGGAGAGAGGCTTAGAAGTCGGAGGAGTTACAAATCGACGAGGCCACCACTACACCACGGGCGCCCCAGTTTGTTATTCTATACTGTTTATGTTTAGATTCAACCTAGATTGTAAGATCTTTAAAAATAAATAAAGTAAAAACGATTAATTTAAAAATACATTTTTTCAAATAAATTCATAGCTGATGTCTTAAAATTCGTTACTTTGTATATGCATATTTTATTTTACCCGGATGCCATTTTGAACGTGTTTATTTTAGTAACTGAGTAATATATCACACGACTGCGTGAAACTTATTTCAATAAATATGCCGAATTGGAATACACGTCTTCTTAATTCCGCGTTGAAGAAAATGCATTATTCCCCACCCTCAAACCTTCGCCCTGTCATTTTCTTGTCAGCACAACCCCAAAATTTAAATCCGTTATTGTTGATTGAATTGATTTTTAAACATATTTGAATTGAGAAATCAACCACTATTCCGCTGTCCATAAAGTGTTTGATAAAAGCCAACTGACGGTGTTTATAATTATGACTGGCCTGTTAATGAAGTTCCCGGGTCCCTGGAAACTAACGAGGTGCCGCAATTGTACGCTACACGTCAGTCCCGGGTCGGAGGTGACTGGGATTTGAGCGTTGGTCCCGCGGGCTATAGCGGGGCTTCCTTAATAGATTGTGACAGGACACTATTTCTAAACTAAGAGGGATTGGGATGATGAAAGTCCAATACTGTACTAAGGCTTTGTTGGTTTGCGTTTGTGATTTTGCGTCCAACATACTATTTCTCAACTATCCCGAGACGTTGTATTTGGGAGAGGTTATTGTGTTTCTATATATTAGTGATATTAAGTCGTGAACACCTGGCATGATGCCCTGACATAACCTATCACTTGTGTACCTGCACCTCAGAATTCTGTCTGTCGTAACCATGTCACGCAAACTGCGCTTACACAAATTATTCGATAATAAAATGCAGTTATATTTTTAGTCGCCACAAGAATTCTAGAGGAGCATATACAACAAAATATGCTGGCAAAGTTCGTAAGAGCCGACCGCACAATGTTTTATAAAATGAAGATGTTCCAACCTGCTAGTGATTTTCGTGTATCTTCTTATACTTTTGTTTACACGTTTACCTAAAATACTTGTCGTTTTAGAGTTGGGACAATTTCATAGGGGTTTTTGTTGGGTTATTTCAAACTACACATCCCATCGACCACATCAATGGTTATATTGAAACCTTTGAAGTGCTATTTTACACGCCTGTACATGTGTCTTTGATTTGTAAAACTAGCTACAGGACACAAATCCAAACCTACAAGAAACCGTTTTACATCAAGATCTGCCTACACAGTAATGTCTGTTCTGGCTGGGGCTCAAACATATACCCAGAGAGGTTGACAGGCTGAGGAGTTGTGAGGCAACGATTTCAGCCGCTGGACCACGGGTACCAATTAAAACATGTCCCATCACTGTCTCTTAACGCCAGCATTGCGCCCTGGGCGATCACACTTTGGTCTGCTGCATCCGCCATGACAGTTGAGGGAATTTTAAGAACCGGAGACGAGTTCCCGCTCTTTTGAACAGCCAGGAGTCAATCTCTTAATTCAAAATAAAAGTCGCATTTGAAACAATATCGTTATTCCGGAGTAATTTGTCGTACAACACTACTTCCTGTGTAGCGGAACATATCACCCTGCATGGCGTTATAGCGGCAAATCGAGCCACGCACGTGCACGCTCGTTTAGAAATGGGAGGAGTGTTTTGGGAGGGGAAACAGACAACGGAATTAATAGAACAAAACTCGCGCAAACATTCGTTTGAGCGGCGAGCGATAATTAACGTCGGGTTAGGATGACTTGAAGATGTCTGAACCATCAGAAGATGCTGGTAGTGATCCAGCTCTTCTGTAAAATGGTTAAGATTGAAACAGTGACCCAGTGGCTCTTCACAAAGATTATTTTATTTGTCAAGGATGCAATAGAGGCATAAATATAATCTGACAATGGTTGGAGAGTGATATCGAATTCTTATGATTCATGTCATCTTTTCATTTGTGGTAATGGTGATGACGAGCCAACAAGATTAGTTGATCAACGTATCGCTTCAATATCTCACATGATGGATACAATACTAAACGTGTTTTATGTTCTTTTTTCTTTTTTAAAAATGTCGGTTTAACTGCATGCATATATCTCATTCAAAAGGCCTTTACACAGTTTTCTCAAAGTCCTTTCAAATTGCTTGTATGCGCCTATGCGGTTTCTTTGTCGGAGTCCGTTTTCGAGTAGCTTGTATATCGGGGCTTTCTTTCGGAGTGGCTTTGTACGCAGTATTTTTGAATTCTTCTTCACATAAAATACATTAGCTGTTCATTTTTTACGGAGCCGTTTTAAAATAGCTTGTACTTCTTTTTTTTCACGTCGTTTATCGTTATTTTTGACGTCTCAACATTTTCAAGATTTCTTATTGCTATATTACAATATTGCTGGAAAATACGCATTATGTTTTGTTTTTATCTGTATTCAACATACATAAGACTCCTTTGATTAGGGCTAAACTTGGGTTAAACGGTTTACCGAAAACGACCTTCCCATCAAACGTGGTTTTATTTTATTTTTTGAACATTTGCAAGATACAATAAGTCTGATTTTTAACTTCCAAGCAACTGCGGTTAAAATGAACTGCAGTGCAGCTATTGCTGCTAGCTTACAATCGGAACACAAGGAATAATTCATAAATTATCTCTTGGATGTGTGTAGGTAGTCGGATCACCTCGGCCATTTCCCTAAATGGGACTACTTTTGTGACAGACGTCAAAACGAAGATGGCAGCTCGGATGAAAGTTCACTATAGTAGATGCCTGTAAAACTTCAATTTGTGGAGACTTCAAATTTAAAACATCCAATTTAAATTTACCCAGCTGTCAAACGATGTCATTGTCTATGTTGTGTGCGATCTAAATTTTAGGCATATTCTTCTTCCGACTTCCGGCGAACAAAACGATCGTGATTTCAATAAGTCTCATTTCACCAGATACATCCAAGGGATGATAGTCCCGAGGACGGAATTACCCGAGGCGTTCCGATTGGTTTGTATGCAGATATCCGCAAGATAGAAAGATAGCCGTCTCTGGTCCGGATATTGGTAATGTATACAATGATTTGCCATCCTTTCTGGTTTTGTTAAGTCGTTGTCCCCAGAAAAGCATTTTACCTTTATTGTATGGATATGTTTGTCAGTTAGATGTGAAAACGTGTTGATATCATTTAAAAATGATAACGGTAACATGAGACAACAGTCTATGAGTTAAATATGTCACATTATAACTATCCTACAATTTTATGGAAAACATCGAGTATAATTCCCAGAACAACACCATTATTCTTCAAGACAAACAAATGGCATACAATCAATTAATTTAAAATCATTTACTGGCTTTGTTTTCTGTAGAAATATTCCTATGTACCAACCAATTAGTAGGTCGGTAGACCAACTTTAGTAAATGGCTCCACTACAATCTCTCAGTTTTTCACTATAAACCTGTTTCACACCTGTATAGGCGATTTGATTTCAAATTTATAGAGTCGACAATGCAACCCATACGAGCATGCAAATAATTCATGTCTGTGATAATAACAATTATCTTCCATTTAGTTCATTTCGCGTTTTTTAGCTCAGTAAATATAAATGTAAAAGTGTCAGCATAAATGTTTGGGGAAAGTTTTAAGAGCAAACCGTACATCAAAGTAACCCTGTCTGACTTAAACTGTAAAATGTTACTTGAAGTCTTATTCCATATCGGACATTGAAGAAAATATTAAACATGTTACATTTCAACTGAAAAATGAAAATAATTGCCCATGTGAACTTTGGACTTGAGAGGAAGAAAAAACACCAGCCAGAATAGGAAAATACTAATACTAATACGTTGTGTTTTTGGTGACTCTGGCAGTCATAATCAGCCTTCTATTTATTTCTTTATTCTTTAAAGTGGTGGAGTTTGAGTTTTGTATGGGATGTGGGAGTTTTCGGTGGGGGTGGGGGAGTTTTGGGGGATGTGGGAGTTTTGTGGGGTTGGGGTGATTCGATATTATTTTATACTTACAATTCAATACAAATGAGTTCAATCAAAAACACTGTTGTTTTAAATCGTTTTGGGTAAACTTCGAGTGTGTCGCATTTGAACACACTGCCAAAGAAAGAACGGTGTAACATTATGGTTATTAATTTTATTGAATTATATTAATGTATAAGCATTATTCTTAACAGTAGTCATTTGTAAGTTAAAATGCAATATTATAAACAGCTTCGTTGCTTCTTATAAACAAAATATTAACGTAGTAGTTCTAGTTTTAAAGTAGCCTTATGTCGTAAGAAGTCCCTACTTATCAGTTTATTTATTTATTAAAGTGTATTTAAAATCATTAATGGCACTTTTAAAATCCGTTCTTTTCATAAACTTGTTTAAATCCGAAATATCGAGTCCTTTTTTTCGAAATTTCACATTTAAACAAAATATATTATGTAGAGATCTAAAATAGCAAAAATACCACATAAATATAAAAAATATCATGTCTTATGTCCATATTAACTTACAATCTTATTCCAAAATAATATCATTTGTGTAGATATTAAATAATATAAGTATAAACGTTTTTATGTCATCCGTCATAACTTAATGTTCTACGTATGGCTGTCTGTAAACCTTTCGACGATATAATGCAATTTTAAACAATGTATCACCTATTTTTATTTTTTGTATACTCCGATTAAAACGACACTATCGGATTCGAAAACAACCCTATTTTTATGTCGTTTTTCCTATTTGCTTTTGCATTCTAAACAGAACTTTGTTAAAATTGTACCGAAAGAATATAAACATATAAGATTGCATATTACAAATATGACAAGAGAAATTTTTAAAAAAATGTATGATAATTAAGCCTCAAAAAAGAGAATCGATAGTAACGCTTTTCGCGTTTCCTCCTTTTACTTTCTTTCATTAACAGCAAAAAAATAAGACGAAATTTAATATCCAGTTGCAATATTTTTCAATCATTTTCTTCAGTGTAAGAATTTAAATTGAAATAAAATCCGACTGAGACTCTTTAATTGTTTACACCCGTGTTTGATCATATAACGATACAAACTCCAATTAAGTCAAAGACTTTTTACTTGCTGATCATTTTGGTTGTTCATATTCAATTTGTAATCTTTATTAGTATATATTATAAGTTCCTTCATACTTTGAAATGTTTTTACTAATGATGAATTAATTTATTGTTAACACAGTATTACACGCATTTCGTGCATATGTAGCATGGACAACATCCTATGGAAATAAATGTGTCCTAAAATTACTACACTGCATTCATTTATTACACATTTCACATAACACATCTACTTGATAACTAATTACATACGTTGGTCGAAAACTTACATTGTCAATACATGTATTTCTATTTTTAAAACTTTCATTCGTTTGTTATTTGATTATCTTTCCGTCCTTCCAAAACTCTTTATAAGCGACAAAGTATTAAAGTTACTTAAATTTTGGAAACTATTAGTAAACGACACTAGAGCCATTATCATTCACTAAAGTCACACATCAAATACTGACATTCTGTTCCCGATTGTTAGTTTTATTTTTCTGTCATCAGATGTGCCCTCTGTTTAACGGCAATTATATACAAATTATAAAACAAAGAATTATTTCTTAAAATGTATTATTCTAACGTTCAAACTAACACCAAATATAATCTCATAAATATCAAGAGCTATATGCCCAAACATACGAATAAAAATGCGCAATGTTCTTATACAACCACACATTGTACATTTTTATTAGTAATGTTACCCACTCATAGATATGACATGTCTCGGAAAACAAATGTAAGTAAACATTTGTAAACATTTACTCTGTACGCTGGTCTATTAAGCCAACACTTTGTTGACACCTCTGTATTGATTGTTTACCTTCTTTCCACATCAAGTAGCCTTTTAATATAGTCATAACCTCTTCAAGAAGACTGAAGCACAATTCGGCTTCACACATTGGCACAATCCAAGAACGAAGGCTTGAGTTCAGCAGACGTCGTCAAGTGGAAAACCGTTTGATCATTGGCTGTCGCGTTCCTTAACGCGCTTTCTCAGCCAATCAGAATTAAGGACAGGTCTAAGATACGGCACCGCGCGCCTATAGGTTTTCCGTAAAAGGGCTTCATTTCGGCGCTTGCGATGCTTCCTAAAACTTAAGGCGAAGATGAAAGTTTTCTCTATTCAGTTTTATGTCAATACGAGACGAGATTTGAATGTAACGAACAAACGAGTACATTTTTTGTTATCCCTACACATAATCTGTTAATAAAATTTGCACTGTAAATGAAAGATTTTTCGTTGAACACATCTTTTATGAAGCTTATTCAAATGTGCGCTGGACTTTGATATGTGAATTACATCAAGATACTAGCAAAGCATATAGCGATTGTAAGTTGTAATTTCGAGTGCGTGTTTTATTACTACAACGACCATCTAGGGTACAACGACATTGATCAGGCTGTATCGTCCGCCGAGATTTGATGCCTGTGCGGGAAGTATGGTCTACTCTGATTTAAGTGAGAGGTATATACCGCGGACAGAGGATCACTATTCGCGGGTATTTACTTTATTAATTATTTGTGTGTGTTTTTGTGTGTGTCTAATGTATTTTATTATCTAATTAATCTTCTTTTTTAACTAAATCTAAATTTTAATTTATGTAAATGTGTCAGGCTATGTTCAAGGCACATTCAACATTTTCTTTAATAATATAACTTTCATTCTGTGGATTGTTTTTCTAGAAGATATTAATACTTTGCTTAACCAAAGCTATTATTTCATCTGTTTAATTAATCCAAACTGTAACAACACACCATCATCAACAACAATAACAACGACACAAATTGTTTGTTTTTGTTATTATTTATTCCAGTGAAATTGAAAGTAATTAAGTCATCGCTGTTATAGTATTCATAATAAAAATGTATTCTTGTATATAGTGGTCATTTTAAAATATCAAATCGGCTCATTTTTGTAAAGAAAATATGATCGTTGTGAACTGATAACATTAAAAATACTAATAATGTAATAGTTTTTAAAACCAATCTATTTTGTGGTGTGACAAAATATTATGATACATGTACGCACATAACGTTTATATCAAGTTCAATTTATATGCGCTGTCTACGATGTTGGTTTGTTTTAAGACATCTATTGTTGTTTGCAGGGATAGGCTTGTGTCGGTAATAATTCAGTATCTTGTATAATGTATACCTAATAATAACGTTATCACAAAGGCGGTAACGAAAACAACCTCAAACAAAACGTAAAACTTTAATCATTGCCACTTGGCTGGATTGATTTTGTATCAAATCTTGGCATTTCACCTTTGAGGAATATTCCGTATTTTCGGAATACTTAGGAGTCAGACAAATTTAGCGTTGTATGGTTTCTCTTATTCACCTTATTCTTATTTTTTGTAAAAGATAATACACCAATTCCTTTATTGCTGCAATGTATATACAAATATTTAAACATGATTTTAATATATATTGACAAGAAAGGACAAAATGTTTTAACGTAATAAATGAAATTTCGATTTCGATTTTTACTTTTACAAAAGATACTCCATTTTATTTATCTGTTTAGAATAAGGCGTATTTTATTATTTATCTACAGTCTCGCCATGGTCGGTTCAAAAACGGGCGTCGCCTTATTTGGTGTTTATCACTGTAACATATAATGTTAAATAAAGATTATGTAACCGTTGTACATCAACAAGAAATATATTGAATTAATAACAAAGCACTGTACCAAAATATGTTATAGCTTATCAGTAGTAAATTGATATTTAGAATTACACGAATGAAGTAAAGCACGTGAAAATTAATAAGATATCTTATTATACATACATGTATAATACAGAATGATAATCGATGGGTCAACAGAAGACTATTCTAAAACAATTTATGATATTTTACAAGAGAAGATACATCTTTTTTTTTCGGAAGTGAATCGAAAAGAATTGTTTTTACTTGAAAATTTTTAATAAAACAATGTTTACTTGTATTTGTTATTAAGAGTTATTTAAGCTTGGTAAAATATACGTATTTGTATTGCAATTGTTTGTAGAAAGCAGAGTTCTGCCTCTGAATTAAGTTAATTAAAATAACTAAATAATTTAATTAAAGTTCATTAAATTAAGTTAAAATAGTCTTCCGCTGACCAATCGTTATATTCATCCAAACATGATTGATTTTATAGGCCAACAACGACTTTTAAGCCGTGCAATGTTCACTTTTCTGTTTTCCTCACCTAGGGAAATGGGGAGTTGTAACGTTCCTTTTATAACTTAATAATGCTTATAGAACGATGAACTGTATCAGTGGATATGGTCTAAAGAGTAAATTTGTAATCACGTGGTCATGAGTTCGAGTACGATACGTGTCAATTTACACTTTTAATTTATATCGAACCTTTTTTTGGTCATTTAATTTACTAGTTTTTATGCAAGTATATGAATAAACATTATTGTAACACGTTTCACACTCCGTAAATGATGCATCCGCCAGTTTTCTTATATCTAATGCATTGTAATTTATTTCACTGTTTGGGAGAATTTATGTGTAATTTCTGCATAAACTCGTACTTAAGACTATGGAAATGCGATTTTTTGAACACCGCCTCAATTGTTAGACCTTATAAATTGTGAAATAAATCTCTCTAAATATTCATTCTTATCACATCTATATACATAAAAAAACTCGATGGGGCGTTTTGCTAAAAATAAACATTGACATCAGAGCGGATTACCCGTATTAGGAAATAACATTTCAAAAATGAGTGACCACGTGGTTTTCTTAGTTTAAATAAATCTTACTGTGCAGCGTGACTCAGATAGGAAATATACGTGTGTAACAACGAGTCGGGTTTTTTTTCTTCACCTTTTACATAGATGTAATATATCAATAAACAGCGATTCATGATAATTTATTTGGTTGGTTGAGGGGAGAAAACTTGATCCAAACTGACGTTATACAACATTTAAAACAATTTGTCGTGATTAAATTTATTCTATATCAAGTCTTTGCTGAAACTTTGTCCAATAATCAATGGAATGTATTGGTTGCAGAGTCCATTTTGTAGCAATTGTTAGTTATATTGAGGGGGACTTCTGTGTGGTTCTTTTCATAGTATTATAAGATTGAGTTTTAGGTTTGAAAACGTTTTGTAAGGCAAGTAATCACCTGAATCATAGTGAATTAAAATTGAGTAAAGATAGAACCGTTTCTTGGCAGTTATGTTCATTAACCCATTAACCACAAAAAACAACAACAGTTGACTTCGCTATGCTCTACCTCAAGACCACATGTCAACATTCATTAAATCTGTGTCAATTTCATCCTGCCAACTTATGCTAGGGCCCAACGAGTCTCCCATTCGCATCATTTTCGATCCCTTCCGTACACGTTTGTAAAAGAAGCCTATTTATGAAAGTAAAATAGCCGAGATGCTCCGAATGCGTGTCTCCATACGTGACATTTTCCTCATGTATACCTCTGATAAACTGCCTGAAAGGTCTCAGATCAGAGGACATGTTTGACCTATACCTATAAATGTCAATATGAATTACGAATTAATGATAGTAGACTATCGATCGTAATTTTAATTTTCACACTAATTGGTATTTATAATAACCATTAATTGATGACTTTTTTGTGATAGTTTACGTTTTTTATAATTTCGCTTTTCGTTGTTTTGATCATGAGTTAAACGCCCACCAACAAACCTTTGGTATTTAAATGATCCTATTTATTGATTAAAAAACTATAAACACTTTTTTTTCTTGCAGCTTCTAGATGTACCTGATTCCAGCTCAAGCCCACCGGTGTATTCCGACATGTGGCGATCGTGTACACCGGAAAAACCCGAAACCTCCCGAACTTCTCCGGAATGTGCTAACGGAAGTTACCCGGGTCCAGGCAACGGATATGACGTAGAAAACTTTACAAACGTCATCACGTTTGCCCCCTGTACGCCTTCATATAAGTAAGTAATTCATGAAATATGGTGTTGGTTTTAAAATTAGGTGTTAAAATTAAGATTCCTGTGCGCACTTCCACACAGGCGTCCTCCTGGATGTTCGAATCTGAACCACAGAGAAGCGCAACATGAAAGCAGTTGTAGACTTGGGGACGAGTGTAACAATTTATATGACAAATTTAATATTGCAGGCCATACAAGCAAATCTTTATGCAGAATAAATATCATTTTAGTGTCGCTTACTAAAAACAAAACAAAAAACAAACCTAACATATGGATATGCATTGATTATTGCGCCTTCTCACAATAATTGAAAATATATTTGCAGTACACTTATTTAAAAAGCGAAAACGTTTACAGTTACAAATTTTCCTTCTAGTTCGAAAAAAGGGTAAAAAAAACCCCACAAATTTTAAACAACGACTTAAGGTGGTATCCAAAAGTAAGCACAATAAAGCTTTCCTTAACCACACTATAAAGTATTGTTACCGGAAAAGATCCATCGCATGCTTTTTATTGATGTTGTACAGCAATGTGAAAAGTTTAGCATAACAGCCCAGTTGTCAGTACACACATGTATTTCATATCTGAGCCACGCTGCACAGTTAGCTGTTTAGAAACTGATTAAAAACAACAACATGTGACAACTTACATTTGAGATCATGTTACATTGTCATCTATAACTATTTTAGCAGATAACCAAAGAATTGGTAAGAGATATTGTTACTTTTATTTCATATAGGCAAGCTGTCAGTAACCACCTTAAAAGTCGTCGTAACAGTAGCTTCATGTAAAATTAAAAACTAAACAAAAAACACAACAAAAACAAAACAAACAACTCTTTCCGACTGAGCTTTGTTAAATATTCCATCAATTTATTTCGAGTTATATTTTTATGCGAGAACTGTGAAAAATGCAAAAAAAAATGGATTATGTTTTAGATAAGATATAAGATGTAAGGAGAAATATGTATATTTCGTGCAAGATGTTTATGAAAAAGCAACCTAACTGTCGCACCAAGTGTAATTTAAAGTTTAATGACAAAAGTCATACGAAGATTAAACACATTAGGCTCATTTTTCTTTTGTGCAACTGTACTTTATTTTTACCCGGCAATGCGCTTTATGTTTTAAATGGTTTATTTTGTAATGAAGTACATATTTTGCAATATCAGCTAACAAATATGTGGTGTTTTTAATTGTGACGTCACAAAAGAGATACCTATCTTTGCTGTCTCATTAACAATTGTATTAACATTCATTAATAAAGCCTAGATCTATTTGTCCTCAAAATGGTCATTTTTTGTCATGATTTAGATAAGATTACATAGCAAGTGTAATGCAAGAATCACGTCGTATAATTCAAGTTACGTTACAATAGCTTTTACAGTTTTAAAACAACAACAACAACAACAACAACAAAAAGTACAGTTATGTTTGCGCATGCTCCGTGCACACATTTGTGCTGAGACTCAGTAGATCTTGTCATCTTAATTGTTTATTTAAGCTGTGTTTTAATACTTTGTTCTGGGTTTTGGTCCATTTATATAATACGTACCCATATAAGTGATTAATAATGTGAACTCACAAATAATAAATCAATATTCAATTGATCATATATGCCCAAATTTCCCTTAATCTGTTCTCATCGTTGCGTCTACATGCAACTTCTCTTGGTTTCGTCCGTTCTGTTCAGCGCCGCAGACCTGACATTTTGTCTGTTGTTCCTTTCGCGTACTGCCTAAAAATTCATTATGTGCTAGAATATCATAAGAAGAATAAATGAGTTTAATTTATAAATAATGTGGATTAAACGGTTTAATATATATATTAATGATAATAAGGAATATTGTGTATTTTATTCTATTTCTCCAATGATATTTTTGCGTAAAATGAAAACTATAGATAATTAAATGAGTAACGAGAAATGTGTAGACACTGCACATCAAAACTTGCCCGTATTATTAACTCTTTGGTGTCTTTTGTTTGGAAAACTATTTTTATCAAGATGGAATAAGCAGCGTTCAGATTCTACGCAAAATTACAAACGATATGCGACATTCAAGTCCTAAGTGCATCTTACGACATTTGAATGATCAACAACCGACTGCGCCACCGTACCTTGAATTATGTTTTATATACGCGCGAAGCTTCAATATACATTGACTATGGCACATTATTTTCTTACATCTTTCAACCAAACTCATGTTATGAATTTGACAGGTTCCAACCGGCGCTAAAAGCTTGTTTGTATTAAAATTGGTTACTAGAAGAGGTAACTCGCTATTGTTTTCAGAGCCAACTACTTCTTGTTGTTATTTTGTCTCCCGATACATTGCTTCGCAGGTGTAGCTTTACCATTAGCATGAAGCGCGGGGCTTGGACTAAACATGCGACTTTTACCAAAAACACAATACAGAGCAAATTCATCAAGATGCATGTAAAGATAGTGTTGTTGTTTTTTTCATTGAGGGTTGTATTTATAATATTGATACAGGGCACTCAAGAATTCAAATTCTATACATCAGACATTCCATGCTTACCAGGAATCGCGTTGCAGACTAAAGTGTGCATTTTGTCATACATAAAACGCTTGTTAAAATTATCGCCTAAACCATACAATGATATATATTTTATATTTATGATATCGTCGCTAATTGGTAATCAAAGACTCCAACGTGCAACTCTTAAGAAACACTGAGCGCTCGACATTCCAAGTCTAAACATGATTATTCAAGGCAAGAAAGCTGCAGTGTGGGTTACATTTTGAATATTATATAAGTTTGAAGATGTCATAAAAATACAAACACTTCTCTTTTCGTTGAGAAAACATATCGACTTACATGGGCGGGCAGTTAATTGTAGGCCCTTCATCCATTAGTGGATTTAGAGCTGACCACCAAACTGACCGCGGTACAACTCCGACCAGTTTGCCTACGGATTATCTCTCGACATCGGCAGATTTTTTTCAGAGTCATGCTCCGGTCTGTTTGTTGAGCCTTCGTTGTTTCTACACTAATTGAATGGCCACGCGTAAAGCGATACCAAATAGGTAATTGTCCGCTATGGGACAGTGTGAAAAAGGGATAAAAAACAAGATGGCGGAGTTTGGTCAATAGGATGTCGAGTGGTCCTTGTTTGAAGATGACCACACCGACGGGCTACTGTCATGGCCAGCAGTGTTTATCTTCTCCAAATACCCTCACTGTAAATACCGGATTATGCAAATTTTCCGCCGCGTGGCAAAACAGGCTTAAAAGAAAAGTTCAATTTTTGATAAATCTTTCGTTTTCGTCATTACTCGCATGAAGTTAGGAAACTACGGAAACAGTCTTATTTTTTACAGAAGTCTTACTAAGTTTGGTTCTGAATTTATAATCATACATGTTGTAAGGTTAAGTTAAAGCTGCTGTAAAGGTTAGTCAGTTCAATAATAAAATACTAGGACTTAATCTTCTCAAGAAAGTAAAGGTATGTCAGCTAAATAAAATATTTTAAGAAATACTGTTTTATTTTTATCTTAACAGACATTTTGTATTTCCCTTTTTTTAAACAACGTCTTAAATTTAAAATTGAATACATGATGTTTGAGGTGCATTGCAATAATGAAAATGTTTGTTTACTGTTTATAATAATAATAATAATAATAATAATCATTACATGTATAATTATTATTAAATGTATTATTATTATTATTATTATTATTATTATTATTATTATTATTATTATTATTATTACCATTTTTATTGCAGCATTCCTCGTAAAATAATTAAAACTCATTAAAAGTGAAACTATTTATTAGATTGAACGATAAAAGTCATAGAGA
>CM017569.1:50288843-50466343 GCA_007844125.1 Sinonovacula constricta | reverse complement strand
TGCACGGGTTTTGTCCGGTCGCAGTTCGACAAAAGGCAACAAGAAAGGAAAGGGGAGTGTCGGAGATGGACAATGAAGACAGACTCGAGGTAAACACATCATCTAACCACCATCCCAACGCATGTCATCATTGATAGCATCCTTTAGATGTTAGACCGTCTTCAAAGAAATTCTTTGAAATACAAAAAAAAAAATCTCAAATTCGGAGATTTGTTATTTTAATTTCTTTGCATGGTCTAACTGTTCAATATTTCCGTGTAAATATATTTTATAAAAAGTGTCAGCTTAAACAAAAGACAAACCCCAAAAAGACGTCAACAGCATCACAATAGCGCTCGCAATTACAATTCTATAGTCATATTGGTGACGTCCGGTGGAGGTCTTGTGTCTGGGTAGAACCGCCGGCGCACCGCATGGCATAGAAAACCTCCCAACATGAAAGTTCTTGCCCCGAACGGGACTCGAATCCACGCACTGAGTATAACTAGGGCCAGTATTCACCAACTATTCTTAAGTAAGAATTGTTCAAGTCATGGATTTCAATCCACAACAGATTTATTATATTTCTTTCTTTATTGGGTTTATAGTCCCATCAACAGTATTTCAGTTATCTGGAGACGAAGCAGATATAGTGCTGCCTACACTGTGTATAACATCCCGTGAACACCTGGCATGATACCACACCCAGTCAGATTATCCTGACACCGAGCCAACCCGTCGTGGAACTACCCTTATATTTGTTTAAGCGTTAGCAAGGGAACTAGACCACAACCATTTTAACGACTTGGGTATGTCGCGGCCCGGTATCGAACGCGGGGCCTCCCGTACCTGGAGCCGACGCTCTGCCGATTGCGCTACCAGGTCCGGTGTCTCTTCATTATGTATTTAGCTACACGTATGTATTTTCGCATGATACTTTAACTTCGCTGTTTTGAGTTTACGCTCACATTTGAACTTCATAACTAAGCTTAGTTCTGTTTTTATGAAAATTGTGTCTTTGACTTTACACTTAAGAATGTTTGATAAATAAGGGTCTAGGTCCCCAGACCGTCAGACCTATTTCATACTTATCATAATTACAATAATAATAATTACCATGACAGAATAACAGCGGTAAGCTGCGGTATATAAACAGGAAAGTACTTTTTGTGCCATAATTGTTGAAAAAATATATAACATGTCTAAACGTATTTAAAATAGTGATTAAATGTTTAAAAACACACCTTTTTTAAGAAAATTCAAACATGAAAATAAACGTCGTCATAACGAGTTGAGATAATATGAGACTATGAAGTGTCGAAATGAACCTAAAGTTATTAAACTGTACAGATAGGTCACACAAGTGGTATTTGTGTGTGGTGATTAAGAAATAAAGTTTAACGGACAATTTTACACATGTGAACTCGTTCGCAATAATTTAGATCGTAATCGTTCGATAAATTAAGTCCGGTTTAATAATAATGATGATGATGATGATGATGATGATGATGATGGTGATGATGATGATGATGATGACAACAACAACAACAACAATAATAATAATAAAAATAATAATAACCCAGTTCATATATAAATAAAAATATGAACATGGTTACGTCTTTTTGTTAAACCTCCATCACAAAACACAACAGATGTACAAGATGGTTAAAAGTTTGCCAATGAAACGTGTAAAAAAATAGAAAAAGACGACACTCTTTTTATGTACACAAGATATATTTCAAATTACTCAGTAATTCTTTTCAGTTGTTATGTTACCACAACATGTGTACTGGATGTATATGTTCATCTTCAAAACTGAGAAGTGTCCGTGTTTGTGTTTTGTTTATTTGTTGTTGTTTTTATTGCATAGACTCTCCAGTTACTGAAAAACCGAAATAACAATAAACCATGGTTTTACAATGTATGTTTAAATAATTGTCGGTTTAAATATAAAATATTGTAAGAATGTTTATTTGAGTAAGTAGATTTACAATCATTAATGCTCTTTTTTATTTGGCGATGATGTATTAGAAAAAATACGTTGAAAAAGGTATACTGGAAGTAGGTATAAAAAAGTTTACTTCTACAAAACTTAAAAATGGTATTCGACAGTCCGACCAAATATTTTTCATTAAACATCTTAATAAACTATTATTATCTGAACAGAACTTGCAAAATGATGTTTATTAAAGTGCTACACATGTCTAAAAAGTGAACCATAACGCCATAATAGTCATTACAAACATGTATTTCCTATCTAAGGCGGGCTGCAAGGTTAGTTATTCTTAAACTTACACAATCACGTGATCACTTGTGTTTAGCACATTCACGTCATCCACTTTGACATCGACGTCTATATTTAGCAGAAATCCCAATCGTTCTTATTGATAGATTTGAAAAAAAATGTACATTTTAAGTGTTGATTAACGAGTTTCATTGCCCTAAAATTGAGATACGGTTGACTAAAGTATGGTATGTTTCTACAGATATTATGCACATATACCCCAAACAGAGGTCAGATATTGTTACATATATTAGATATATGCAAACTTTCGGAGACCACCTTTAAATTGCGACTGTTTCGCCTGTAGTTTATTATTTTCTCAACAAAGCTGTTTCAGACTGCCATTAGAGAGGATCTTTGCCCCATCATTAAACATATGTTGGGATTATTTGCCAGTGTCACCACTGAGCGCGTGCATTTCGACTAATTGCTATAAAAGCAGCGCGCGAGGTGTCCGATAATCATCGCCTGTCAACTTTAATGGCCGCTCTGACGTCACAGTCTCGCGAGATGTTGGGAAAATCTGGAATGGCGCGTCTTTATCTGAGGAAATGTTGCCGTTTAAAATAGTTATTTCCAGAATAATGATAAAGTGAATTAACACAGAACCTGGTGGAAAAAAAACACAACAAAAACAAACACAAACAACAACGCCCAACCGAAATTTAAATTGGAAAGCAACGGAATGTTACCGGTCCAAATGATTTTTTTTCCAAATCACTGAAGAAGAAAATACGAACGTTTTCATTGTAATTCGGAGCAGATATTAGCTTAATATATCGGACAACAACAACAACAAACAACAACAACTGATAAATGTTTTAAATGTTTACGCAATGATGGAGAGAACCTTAGTATGGAGAGATACGACAACCTAAATGTTTGAACATGGATTCAGATTCATTTACAGTTGTATTAGCAACTTGCGTGCAGACTATTTCAGGCCTTCATTTTATGGCCAATTTTTTCCCTATAAATTTCCCCCTGCTTTCCATTAGTGACGAACAGAATGTGAGTGCCAGTCCTTTTGTCAAATGATAACATTCTACTTACATTTCTGCATTTCATTATTTATGTTCTTCACTGTGTATAGCATGCCATGAACACCTGGCATAATACCACACCTAGTCATATTATCCTGACACCGGGTCAACCAGTCGTGGAACTAACCTTATACTGGCTTGAGTGTTCGCAGATATATCTGCACCATTTTAACGACTTTGGTATGTCGCGGCACGGGATCGAACCCGTGGCCTCCCGTACCTTGAGCCGACACTCTACCGATTGCGCTACCAGGTCCGGTTATTATTAATGTCTAACTTAACAAAACTTGCACAATTAGTCCGCTATAATTCATAATAATAATTGTAACTGTGTCCCTTACATAAACTTCTATGTTCTGTTGTATTATAATTATATTTGAATGTGCCTGAATGTGGGTATGTAGGTACACCATTACAGGGAAATACTCTTTTACAATACAATACTATTCATTGCATTGCAATATAGTACAATGCAACACAATTAAATTCAATACAATATAACACGGTGCGGTACAATACAATGCAATACAGTGCAATACAGTACAATGCAATACAGTGCAATACAGTACAATGCAATACAGTGCAATTCAGTACAATGCAATGCCGTACAATACAATACAATACATTACAGTACAGTACAGTACACTACGGTACAGTACAGTACAGTACAGTACAGTACAGTACAGTACAGTACAGTACAGTACAGTACAGTACAGTACAGTACAATACAATACAATGCAATACAGTACAGTACAATGCAATGCAGTACAATGCAATGCAGTACAATACAATACAATACAATACAATACAGTACAGTACAATACAATGCAATACAGTACCGTACAATGCAATGCAGTACAATACAATAAGTACAATTCAATACAGTACAATAAAATGCAATACAATACAATACAACTATTGATTGCACCACATCATATTTTATAGCAAGACAACACATTGTTACGTGTGACAACTGATTAAGAGGCACAGACTTGCTACATAGTAATGTTCAATTTCTTATTTTCAATGCTTAAATGTGGTATCCGACAGTTTGGACCCTTTTTTTAATTAAAAACGAAATAAATGATTGCTGCCTGAACAGATCTCGCGAAATGCAGTTTATTGATGTCCTACACCTGTGTTAAAAGTGTCCCATAACGATACAATTGTCATTACAAACATGTATTTTCTATCTGAGCCTCGCTACACATTCAGCTATTTTTAAACTAATTAAAACCACGTGACCAGTTATGTTTTTGGCACATTCACGTCAGACCGTTCACAATATCTTAAGCAGTAGAGCGTCGGCTTGCGGATCGGGAGGTCGCGGGTTCAAACCCCGGCCGGGTCAAACCAAATACTTAAAAGTTGGTAGTAGTGACTTCCCTCCTAACGATCGGGACTAAGGGGAAAGCATTTCGCCTGACTCGTCGGTGTCAGTATAATGGACCGGACGGGTTCAGTCCCTAGGGCGCTTCATAAGTAGCCCCTGTACGATAATGATAGAAATGTTGCTGCACAGTATTGGCAAAAATGCCAGCAACTCCCATCCCATCCCATTCACGTTATCAGCTCTGAGGTCGATGTCTATTTATAGCAGGAATCCCGATCGTTCTTATTTATAGATTTCAAAAGAATGAACATTTTCAATGTTGATTAACGGATATAACTGCCCAAAAATTGAGATACTGTTGAAAATCGTAAAAGTTTAGACTAAAGTTTGGTCTTCCTGCAGAAACTATGGACAAATACCCCCAAACAGGTGTCATATATTGTAACATATATTTGACAAAGACAATCTGTAGGATACCATCTTTCAGAACATAATATATAAATAGTGTACTAGTACTTAGCATTTCACACAATAGCTGTCTTAATAGAAATATCAGTAGTATCTTGTATTGTTAATCATTTGTTACATAATAATAATAATAACAAAATTACATTGATTGTTTTATATTTTATTTAAATTGATGATTGTTTTATAGTTATAATAAATAATTAACAAAAATACACTTATTGAGTCATATTATTATTAAACGACTTTTAAATGATTAAAATCAGTTTCGTATACACCTGTAATATATATGTTCAAGTAAAAAATGCGGACATGGGCCAAGGGGAACAACTTTTAATATATTTAAATAAAATGAATACACGGTGATTTCCCTCTTAATTAAAAAAAAATAAATAAAAAGCTTTCACATATTACTGTCCTAGAACATAAACAAGATATTTTTAACTGAAATATCTTACGACAGCTTGAAATATAAATTGATCTAGTAAACCGAGTATTTGTTTAGTTATAGTTAATAACACATGGGGATCAGTTTAATCCATATTAGTTATTTTTGTGTCATGAATATTATACAACATTAACTAGTTTTATTGCAATTAGGTCATAGTGCTAGGTAAGGGACCGTTCCAAGGATATCCACGTCATGAAATATAGAGAATATATTTCAGTTTTACACATAGGCCAGCCGCGCCGTTTCAGTACATGTAGTATTTTCCATTCTTGCATCAGAAACTCTTATGTAAGGTACCAACGCATCGCGTCACACCAACCAGTTAACAAGCTTCTTTTTTGTACATGTTCACTCACTATTTAAATACTTAAAAATAAGTGTTTTAACTTTTAAAAATACATTTGAAAAACTGTGGGAAAAAAAATCGGCAATAGTTACAATATTCGACCTTTTCACCTCGAAAATCATCCCTGAGTTTCCGCATGTTATCAAACACCGGAAAACAAGATGGCGTCAACAGGCATGTGTGTCCGTTCAATGTCAAGCTTGGCAAGATTTTCTCGGTCTGCTCTATTTCGACAACACAGCAGCAGGTAAATTTTGTATATATACTTGAAAAATTGAAGCAGATGTCTGAATCTTTTTTCTAATTTGTGCATTTAAGTAAAGAACAAATGAGATGAACTTACAGTTCGCGAAATTTGCTTACATTAAAATCTTTTGACAGCTCTTTTTTTTAAAGATACAAACACATTTTTTTATTAAAAAATTATATGATGAAATTTGACAATGCTGTTTATGCAAGTGCTCACGAAGACTTGATTCGTATAAAATATAAGAATTTTAGTCAAAACATTCTTATGTAATGAGTTTGCCAATATCATGATAATTTTGTGATGAGCGTCTGTCATGGAGGGTATGTAGTGCCGTTGTGGTGGCGAAGCCCACAGGTGGCCCATTTAGTTCAGTAGTTAAGAGCTCCGAAATGGTGATCGGGGTGTTCGTGTGTTGGATCCCTTCATCAGGCGCTCACTTTTCCCTTGGTTTACTTTACTGGTGTCAGAAGTAAACAGAAACCTGGTGTGGCTGTCCTGAGTTGGGCTTGGGACAAGAGAGATAAGCTAATGAGGAGTGTAGTACCAGGATGTTGGAGAGGCCCACAGATTGCCCGGTTAGCTCAGTAGGTAGAGCTCCAGAACGGTGATTCGGGGGAAATCACTGTGTATCCCCACATAGGGCGCTCAAGTTTCCCTTGATTTACATTATTTATTTAAGGTGACAGTAAATTGACTTGGTTGGTAATTTTTCTTTTTCTGGTGCCTTAAATATTGTCAGAATAAGTAAAAGTTAGTGAAAAACTCTGTCTTTTTAAACAAGGTATGCAACTCTTTTGACAGTCTCCAAATTGTTACCAATTAAATTGGAAATATTCAACATGACATACCCATATCAATGTTGCTACGTAAGACATAAAAACCTAAGAAAAGTCTGTTGTTTTAAACACCCAAAATAAATTATAACGTTCAGGGTTTTTTTTCCTTAACAAACTGACGCCGATAGTTGGCGTCTTCCCCTAGGAAAACTTTCCCCATCGAAAATCATTTTTCCCCTTGTAGAGTGTAAAAATTTTATCAAAAAGTAAATAGAAGGATTAATTTTTAGTTTAGTTGAATCTGTTTCATCCAAAATCTGCACATTTTAATGAGCTTCTGTCTAAAAACTACGTACTACGTACGCACTATACCGAGTATAACATTTGAAAAGTTTTACTAAATATAGACTCGCTACATCACGGACATTGCATCTTAGCAATCGGATCTCCTCGGGTAAATTCCGTCCTCGGGACAAACATGATGATTCGTGAATTTTCGATTATTATTGTCCCCAATCGACCTCCGATACATCACAAATCATCGTCCCGAGGACGGAATTACCCGAGGAGTTAAGATTGTACGTATAATAATGGGAACCAATTTTGATAGCGGAAACCAGATGAGTGTTTGTTTATTTCCGGCAATCGTCACATTTCACGATGTCTCACAATTTGAGAAAATTACAACAACAACAAAATAAAACAATGCAAAAATTCAAAACGAATTGATACGTTTTTTTTAAGACACCGTCTTCTAGTGAGCAGGGTAAGAAAGATCGAAATTGCTGATAAAAATGAAACCGAAACTAGCGGAAGTAGACAATCTTTATTGTGCGAAGAATCTCGTCCTGCATCAACATGTACTTGTAGTAAAGTTGTCAAATTTTCTTTACAGCAACAGTTGGCTTGCAATACTGCATCAGTTGCTGACTTCCCAATGGTAATTGAAAGTTCCAAATCAAAAGAAACGAAAACAGACACTTGTAATTTTAACCAACACATTTACGAATCACTGTATACTTGACTATATTATAGTTTGTCAAAAAAAAGGCTACATGTGCAAATAGTGTGAACTGTTGGCATCAAGAAATGACATTAATGTGCCCTACGTTTAATGTGGTGCTGTGTTTAGTGATAATCCTTCAAGGAGACTTGAAACTCACAATAACAGTAAAAGGCATTAGGCATCTGCTGAAAAAATACAGCAATGTTAGGTGTCATGTCTATGTTATCCAAAGGCTGGAAACAGCTGCAGGAATCAAAGAGACATGCCTCTAGTCTTTAGGCTTACTGTAACCCTAAAAGACTTTTTAGACTTGTTAATGAAAGTTAAAGTAATATAAAGAAATATATAATACACTGAATTTTCCCCAATTTTGTATATTTCGCGCGATTTTTCCCCTTTTGACCAGCGTCCAGCGTCTTCCCCTGTTCCTAAAAAAACCCCTGACTTTGCAACAATGCTGAAAAATACTTCTCTCACTTCCTTTCATAGTCATAACAGCCATTTGGTGATACGTAAATTATTAGTCTGTTATTTTGTTTTTAATGTGTCCGGAGCCATACATGTGAACTCTCCCACTTTTAAGGTTAAAATTTTTTTGAAAATGAGGGATGTTTTAACAAATTACAAATACCCGGCATCATGCGTCCATAAACATTTTCAACAAAGACTCCACTGAAACTGCTGGGCCAAATTCAGCCGAACTTTCTCAGCAGCTAAAGCAGGCATGGGGGAACGAAAAAGTTGTTTTAATAATTTTGATTCATAAAAAAAAATGGCACCATGGGTGTGGCCGTTTACCGTATATGTGTAGGAAGAGTTAGAAAATCTTCTTGTCAGACTGCGATAATTCTGATCCGTCATCAAACATGGCAACCAGGGGCATGATCATTTTTCATATAGGGCTTTATAAAGGAAAACTAAGAAAATCTTCTTGTCAGAAACTATAAGACCTAGAGCCTTGATATCTGGTATATATGGCTCTCGGGTGATTTTGTATCAAGTTTTATATGACTATATAGGAAAATTTTAAAAATCTTGTCAGAAACCATTCAAACCAAGAGCAAGAGCTTTGTTATTTGGTTCATGTATTCATTCAGAGGCCATGTATCAAGAGTGTTCAAAGAATTTTGATCTGTCAAAAGCATAGCCAAAAGGGCTAAATGTCTCCTTCCTCAGGTGAGCGATAGATGTGCACTACTTAGATATACTTGGTTGTTAAGCTTAAAATTGCTTAAAGTGGTTAAAAACTATTGTACTGCTTTTGAATTGCCCATCACTATGATAATTCAATCCTTTGTAGGATAGCATGTTCACATATAATTTTGGACTTAGAGGTTATGTTTGAATCTGCTAATGAATGTGGTTCATGCAAGTTTTGCTTGAAAAAAATGACAAGAAAAAAACAACTATGTTGCTTTAATGAACTTTGCCTTGTAACAAGAACAGTCACACCCCTTCTGAGGTCACACATGTGGACAAGAATCAACTATCTTCTGTCAAACTGACTTGCAATACTACTCTAAATCTAAATATGAGAACTAGAAAAAGTGGTCTGAAAAAAACAACCTTTAATTAAAATGTTCTATTTAATTTTGCATTTTATGTAAAAGTTAATCTATATTTTAAAGCCATTAATGATAATGTATATACAAAACAACATGCCTGCTGGCGTTATCATTACTTTAAAAAAAATGTAGTAAAGATGATGCATATCTTTACTTCATTAACTGTTTCCTGTCTTCTTGAATTATTTGTTGGTTTCACTGCTTAATCATTCCTCCCTTTATTTCAGAAATGGTTGCCTTAGTCACTTCAGTACGACAGTGAATGAAAAAGCTAGGGTAGAGGAAGGCGGAGCTTCTGGAACCGCCTCTCAGACAGAAGGGACCAATGGAAACAAGTCTGAGGCTGCACCACAGCCTGATCTACTGGCAGAAGACCTAGAAAAGCTACAAAAGGAGAATGAAAAGTTGGGAGAGGACCTTCAAAGAGTTGAAGGTAGACATTTTAGGATCCTTTAATGATCATTACCGTTTAAGCAGCACCTAATGAAGATTGAAATTTTAGCTGTTGTCATTGTCCTCATATGACATTGGCATCATCTTTGGTTGAACCTTTTTTAAGTGTCCTTTCTCTTGAATGTATCAAGAGACTTTATTCCTGATGGTGTGGAAGCTGTCTGGCCTATTTTGTTAAAAGAAATTGTAGCGTTTATTATATGCAAAATTTGTAAGAATAATTAGAGTGAGTCATTATTTCGTTGAGTCAGCTAGCTGTAAACTCAACATAGCTTTCAAAATGGTTGGTAGATATATTTACTGTATCTCCCTTGTGCTTAGAGTGATTTTCAAATAACTTTGCAAAATTACTCAGCATCTTGGCGTGGTCTGTCATGCACAGGTCGATTTTAAATGTAGCGATTGAAGGTCAAGAAGAATTTGAGCCTTCGGTCAAAAGTTTTCATTTTCATACAATTTTGACCATGTTGAGGTATGTGTCTAGTACACAAGAAGTTGAGACCACTTTTTCTTGTCCCAATGTCTAAGTTGCGCATTGCGGTCAAAGATAAAAACAAAAAGTGATTTTGCACCTATTTAAGCTTTAACTTGACCAGTGGATTAGAGCGACTATAAAATAACTTAGCTCAAGTGTTTGACATGATCAGATGATGTGTAATATGCAAAAATCCAAAGGTTACGATCATTGGTCTTAGGGGTCAAATTTAAAGAAATATTTGAGCACAAGTGTAAGCCATGTTGGATATTGTGTTGTGTGCAAGAACCACATTGCCAGCCCGTAACTCAAGGTCAAACTAAGAGAGTAAAATGTAGTTCTTGCGCGCATGACTTGAACATAATTTAAACGAGGGTCTAAGATTTTTAAGTTTCTTGGCATAAATGTTGACCAAGATGAGATGACGTGTCACTTGCAAGAACCTGCTGCTGACCTTAAAGGTGGTAACCAACAGTTTGTCCAGATCAAATACATGTAAAAATATCTAACCACTGCTTTGGGGAGTTCAGGCTCACTTTTTGCATAAACTCATAATTAGTCAAGATGATTTTGAACTCTGACTATATTGTTTGACATTACGAAAAAAGTCTCTACATTTTCACTCATTCAAAATATTTAAAAAGGACAATTTTGGTCTCTACTAAAAATAGATATCAACGTTAGAGCAGTTAGCCTGAATGACAATATAATGTGATCTCAAAAGTAAGTTGTCTCATGGTTTTTCAAGTTTTTTAAAATGCCTCTCTCTGCAGCTTAGCTCAGATAAAAAAAATACCTGTTTGTGATGACGACTGGGGGTTTATGCTTGATTGTTTACACAGATCTAGGGCATCAGTCAATCGCATTTTGCAGGACTTTTTCATGAAACAATGATTTATTTGGTCATTTTGGGTGGAAAAAATTGTTGAAATTGTCGGATACCAGCTTTAAGGTCAGAGACATTTTTAGAGATTAAAAGTAAAAGAGTAAAAGTTAAAAAAAATGGAAGCTTCTTTCCCCTACATATATCCTTTTTCCCACTCAAAATTATTCCCTTCAGTTGATAAAATAAGGTATGATCAAACATTCTGATTGTTACACAAATCAGAACCAATTACAGACTATAACTAAGTGTCAAACTAATGTTACAATGTTACAGAATCTCTGATTGGCTGAGAGGTCAAATATCTTATAATTTTGTGTACATGTTCTCTTAACAAACTTACAGAGTATGTAAAAACATTATACATAGCTTGACACTGAAGTCTAGAGTTTTCTATTAGTCAGAATATTGTAATAGAAATTAGTAAACACCTGAACAGTTGTAGCTACAAAAATAGGTAAGCAAATAGACTCTTACTTATGTACAGATACACCAGCTTGGTGCAATTTCAGATAAAATGTAAAACTTTTGCCAGTTATGTTAATAGAGTTAATATCTGAGGCATCAGTTATAACACAATAAGCAGTCCCTGATCGATAGAATTTTAAGTATTTAAAGGTAAATAATTCCCCACTTGCATTGTTAACAGGTATTTCCTATCTGAGCCATGCTGCAGAGATGGCTATTTTTAAACTTAGAAAACAACATGACAGCTTACTTTTAAGATCATGTTATATTGTTATCCAGGTTGTCTGCTCTGACATTGTATCTATTTTTAGCAGAGATCACTATCATGCTTATTTACAGATTTGGAAAGAATGTTCATTTAGGGTGTTTTTTGTTTTGTTTTTTACTATCTATACTGCCAAACAATGCAGGTAGTCTTCAAAACCATCCTTATTGAGACATAATTATAAGTTTATGCAGAAATTATGCTCCAATTCCACAAAGCATTGGTAAAATATTGTTACATATATTTGATATAGGCAAACCAAACTATCGGATACAATCTAGAAATTTTAAAGTTGCCAGTGTTACTAACTGTGTTCTTGTTGGCTGTACTGATTCTTTTTCTTTTAGCTTGCATTCTTTTTAAATTTTGCTTTACTTAAAACAATACAGTAACAACAACAACAACAACACACACAAAAACAGGAGCAGAGAACACGTCATTACTTTTCAGCAGATATTTTACAAGAATTTATTTCTTATCAGCAGTTATTTTATTTATAGAATCAGATGTAAAAATAGGATTTAAATATGTCAAGGCAAATTACAATCTTTTCTTATTTTTGTAACAGGACAAATACATACGGTCCCTGGCCGAGACAGAGAATGTTCGGAACCGGATGAAAAAACAAGTGGAAGATGCCAAGGTGTTTGGCATCCAGGGATTCTGCAAGGATCTCCTTGAAGTGGCCGACATACTGAAACAAGCCACGGATATGACACCGAAAGACCAGCTACAGGACAATGTGCCATTAAAAACTTTGTATGAAGGACTTACACTTACAAATGGTCAACTTATGAAGGTTTTTAACAAGCATGGACTGGATGTGATCGATCCAAAAGTGGGTGATAAGTTTGACCCATTTTTCCATGAGGCGCTGTTTGAAGTGCCAAAGCAGGGTGACTGTGAGGGAGGAACCATAGCAATTATTCAGAAAACCGGTTACCAGCTTCACCAACGCACACTCAGACCTGCTCTTGTTGGCGTCTTCAAGGCATCCTGAGTGAACTAACATTGTTATTTATAAATACAAAAAAGCTCCATTTTCTTAGCAGAATGAGTATTTCTTGATATGTTTAGTATAAAAAAGTGTAAGAGTTGTTTCATGCTAAACTCCTCATTTTTCTTCAAAATATTTAATTGTTTTCAAAATTAAGAATAATTGTCTTACTGTGACCATTGAAAGGAAAGACAACTATTTTGGGTATGGGGGGAAGTGTTGTCTTTACAAACTTTTGCATATCAAATTAAAATCAAATTTACACACCATAATGTCAAAAAAGGACCATTGTAGAATAACCAGTCATTTGCACTGTGTTGAATATGTATCTGTTGATAACATTATTTTGCACAAGATATAGATTTTATAAAAAGAGTACACCTTTAGACTATATATAACTAGGTGTTTTCTATTGTAAACATTAAGAAGATATTTTAGTCAGCTTAAATTAAAATAATGAATACTAGTCCTATTTGATATTATTCTTTCCATTTCACCAGTTAAGAATCATCATTTTTCTAAACAATTACAAAGGATGTGGAGAATAAAATATATTCCTTCGCAAATTTGAATGTTGTAACATGTGACCTGCCCTCACTCAGGTCTTATAACAATACACTGTGGTTGATGATATTAATGCATTGAGACCTTGTGGCCATTAAACCTACATGTACATGTCCTGGAGCAATGAGTAGACAACTGTTGTTTATTGGAAACAAGTTTGTGCTTATCTAAAAAAAAAATGTAGTACATTGTATGTATGTAAATAATGGGTGGAAATTATAATTTAATTTACTGAATTCCATACTGGTTGGTTTGTTCTGTAAGGAGTTAAGTTGTTTATTTTTATGAAAAAGAAGAAAAAAACACGTAAGCCATGCAATTGGCAGTTTATTTTTAAAAAAAAGAAGTATGAGAAAAATGTCATTTATCATTATTATAGTATGCTTTTAGATCTTTTTCTATTAAATTAACAATTGAATCAAAAGAAAAGCAAACTTGCTGCCAGTTTATTAGGCTAAGTTTTAAGTGACATTAACATCTACAGTTAGGTGTTTAAAAAAAGAAGTTTTTAAGTTCTTATAAATCAACTTCAAACTTTAATTGAAAAGCGATGTTATTCAATTTGCTTGAAAAGAAATTTGAACTTTCCTAAATGAATGATGAATGACTTGAATGTGGACAGAATATAACTCTTATGACTTTAAACAAGATATAAATGTTGTGTTTGATTTGTTTCCATGTATATGTTAAATGGTCCTATCATTATACTTTTCATTTGAACAATCGAGCCTGAAAAATGTTAAACATGCTTGAACAAAGTTATCTGACTTCCTTTAATTTATTTACCCATGTATAAGTCCAAGGTCCTCCACCAATAATTAGCTGATCTTGCCAATACGACCATAATCATGTCTTTACGATGTAACAAAAACAAATCCAATTCTTTTGAGTATCCTCAACTTTCACAACAAGCATGACATGCTTAATATGTCATTTCTTTTTGAGAAAGCAGAGAAAACTAGCAAAGTGCATCATAACTGGTGCAAATTTCGTAGAACATCTTATTTGCACGCATCAAATTAGCCTCCTTCGGCTCTTCTTGTTTTCATGTACGAATTTTAGCCAAGGATGCTACATGCAATGATTCCCAGGAGTACTAAAATATCTGAGAAATACTAAATTAGAAGCGAAATTGGAGTCATTGATATCACATGGTATCTAATTAATCACAAAACATCAAAACTTCAACTTTTTTAAAATGGCAGTTAAAATGTTTGTTTTGTGTTTTATATTGATACAGGTGTTTTACTCTGGATATTTGATGACCAATTCATGTTCTTTGTAACAGGGAGTGCCCATGGTCGAGGGGTAGAATGGCAAACATATAAATCTTCAGACTCCTCAGCCTCACCCTATAGGTGGGGGTCCAGGTCAGGGACTTCACATGGATAGGATTTGGGCTGGCTTCGGGTGTGGCAGCGATTCTACCCTAACATTTTCCATTTTTTCCAATTAAAATAGCTTGATGCCCCTAAAGGGTCAATTAGTGTGTTGCTGTAATGTTTAATTTGTTTAATTTCTATTTTGTATTTCACTAGTATAGTACTATCATCTGAAGCACTCGAAACAGCGTGCAAGAAATGGGGCATGAAAATAAACTCCTCTAAATGTAAGATCCTTTCCTCAGAAAATGATATAGACATTACCATCGATGGCAACCAAATCGAACATGTTAACAACTTTGTATTCCTGGGAAGTAATATACCAGACACTTCAACGGAAATTGAAAGAAGGATTGGAATTGCATCATCTGCCTTTGGCAGGCTGAAAACCAACATTTGGAACCAACTATCAATAACAAATAAATTGAAAGCACGCCTCTACAATTCACTCATTCTGCCAATTGTACTGTATGCCTCCGAGACCTGGAGTGTCACCACGTCAGATATCAGAAAACTTGAAGTCTTCGAAATGAGATGCTTGAGAGCAATTCTAGGTGTTAATAAGCTTGAAAGAATTACCAACATCACTATAAGGAAAATACTTAATGTCCAAAACATTAGTGAGGTCATCAGGATGAGGAGGCTAAAATGGTTCGGACACATTTCGAGAAGACCAGACGACAGCTTTGTCAAAACTGTCCTAATACAAGACTTCCAAGGAAATCGCGGTAGAGGGAGACCACCACTGAGATGGCAAGATCAAGTTAGGAAAGACACTGGTATTCCTATAGATACTGCAATAAGACAGGCACAAAACCGCAAGAAATGGTCTGCTACTGTGAAAGGTGCCAAGGGCCACCCGGCCTGAGCATTTGATGATGATGATGATGAGTATAGTACAGTTTTGGGGACATCATTATCATAATGCAGATTGTCTCATGTCAATATTATACCCAGCATTGTTGTTAAAATTTCGTAAATTTTTATAATGACAACTGAAACCATGTGAAAAAAAGAATCTGATACTCATCATTTAATACAAGCATTTATAAACTTGCCATAGGCTCGCTTACTATCACTTTTTCTGAACTTGTTGAAAAAGGGTTGTATTAAATGACAACTGGTGTCGGATCCTCTTTACAATATAATTCAGCTTAAAAATAGTTAACATTTTATCACAGAATCTCCATACAGCCAATTATGTTATAGGAATTTCTGTTTCTTCATTTTTTGTTCATATTAATTAGAGTGTTAGAATATAACTTGTGGATTAAACATGTACACGTTCTATTTTTAAATAACCTTGCCATTGTGTAAAAAAAAATCAAATACAACATACTAATAGGTCACTGGAAATATCAGAAATATTGTAAGTAATTTTACCTACCGGTATCAGTTTCAATTATAAAACTAATGTAACTTTTGTTTTTACATACTGGTATTAGAACAGAAATTAGGAGTTTGAGGAAGTTTTTTTGACCATGTACAACATTAGATTATTGTTGATTTATAGTCCTTCAAGTAACATGAGAATTGTAAGGTGTAATGTAAACTTGTTGTAAAAGTTTCCTGATATTAATACACAATTAAATGTACAAAATTTATAAATTGTAACAATGTGTCTCCTTTTACATATGCCAGAGGTGCCCTGGGAGTTGTGATGGGGGAAGGGTCTTTCATCTCTTGACATTTGTCAAACCTTTGAGGTCATAAGATAACTTTACCATTGCATAATTAACAGAATTGCATTCAATTTAATTGTATCAGGGCTGCTGGTGGCTTTGTGGTAGAGTCACTAACTTGTAACTCCTCTCACTGCTTAGTCTATCATCGCATGGGTTTGAGTCACGTTCAGGGCGAAGGACTTAATATGGTAAGGTCTTCAAACTCACCTGCGGTGCACTGGTGGTTCTACCCAGACATCTGTTTGGGGTCTTCCTCCATCAAAATATCTGTATGTTACTGTATTGATCATAATTGGTCGCTGATATGCATTTTGAAAACAAAAACAAATTAATCCTAGCATTCAATAGTTCAATATTTGTTGGGGCTGATTTCTTACCTGTCTGGTTCTCACTACCTTACACTGTCGGTTCATTACATTTACCTCTGTCACAGGCACCGATTATTTTAGACCATGTGACGTCAGGTAAAATGTCTGTTAGGAATTTGTAAAAAGAAGCTTCAAATTAGCTTAACAATTGGCTTACAAAGTTGGAAGTTGGATAAAGATAAATTACATGAATATTGTTAAATTAGATGATATCAGTAAGTAATTTGCATAGTTTTTATATCTATGTGTATGTTTAAAATATACAATGTTATAGTTAACATTCTTGTAGTTATCTGCCTTGCATAAAAAGTACAGAAAATAATTCCATAGTTATTGCAAATTATTAAAGTTTCTGAACCTTTCAGACCAAAACAAAAATATTTTTAATTTTAACAGTTACTACATTATACATTGTATGCATAAACTTCCAAAACATCACAAATCTCTTAATTTTATTTGTGTCAAGAAAGTCAGAGTTAGATTCATGACTGTGAG
Source organism: Sinonovacula constricta (assembly GCA_007844125.1). Lineage (NCBI taxonomy): Eukaryota > Metazoa > Mollusca > Bivalvia > Cardiida > Solecurtidae > Sinonovacula > Sinonovacula constricta. The sequence goes on along the minus strand of CM017569.1, from coordinate 50,448,810 downwards.
CAAGTTGCATGGGTATTATGTAGGAATAACAAACAATACAATACGACAATAACTCTGTGTAGAAGGATGGTCTGGTTCTATGGATTGGTCAGTGAACATATAAAAAATCCTGAACAATCATGGTTTGTTTTTATAAAGGGAGATAATACAAGAAAGGTCTTCAATGATAAGCCGTCTTGCATTGGTAAAAATATTTTTTTTTAAATAAAAAAAATTGTATACTGTAAGTAATACAGCTTAATTTGTGAATGTTTAAATAATTTTCTTGGTACACAGTTATTGTTTATTTACAACAATTATAATTTAGAAATAAGAAAACTCATGAAAAGAAAAACATATATTGAAATGTGAACCAGGATTTGACAAAAGTAGAGGCATGCCAGTTAATATCCCTTGTTGTTAAAAAATATATTCTACTGATGGAACTGTTTTGTAGACTAAATTAAGATATACAAAATTCACTATAGTCATTTACAATGTTTATGCATATAATACATAAGTAAAACAGTTTAAACATGATATTAAAAGCTTTTTAAATTTCTCCGGACCTGGTTGTGCAATCTGTAGAGCGTCTGGTCCAGATACTGGAGGCCCTGGGTTTGATCCCTGGCCGCGACATACCAAAGTCATAAAAAATGGTAGTGGTATAGCTTCCTTGCAACACTCAAGCAAATAAAAGGGTAGTTCCATGACTGGTTGGCCCGGTATCGGGATAATGTGACTGGGTGTGGTATCATGCCAGGTGTTCACGGCATGCTATACACAGTGAAGGCAGCACTATATCTGCTACAAGTGGACACCTCCAGATAACTGAAATACTGTTGGTGGGACGATAAACCCAATAAACAAACAAAAGCTTTTTTCGAAGTTTACCAACAAAAAAAAGAGGGACAAAAACGAACCTGGTTGTGCAATCAGAAGAGCGTTGGCCCCAGGTACTGGAGGCCCCATTTTCAATCAGTGTCAGGATAATGTGACTGGGTGTGGTATCATGCCAGGTGTTCACAGCATTTTATCCACAGTAAAGGCAGCACTATATCTGCATAAAAATGGACACCGTCTCCAGATACCAGTTACTGAAATACTGTTTGTGGGACAATAAACCCAATAGCTATAACAATTGAAAAAAGTCATCCTAAAGTCAATTAATCCACATTTGTATCAGAGGCCTGTTTGAAATTAATTTACTCTTTATTCATTATTCCATGTATCCATATATAGTTGTCAAAGGTATTTAAAAGTCAATAAATGTGCATATAAATAAAAAAAAATAGACATAAACATTTTAAATTAAATAGAATGCCTTCCTGTCTTTAGTGCACCAAATTTAAATCCAGTGCTTTGTGAAATAAATTTAACTACATTTGTGTCAAGTATTGACACTTGAATCAAAAGCTATTTTTTTAAGTCAGTACACCCTCACTTAAGTTGAAAACCATCTTAACATCAATAATTGTAATGTAAACCAGAACCCTCCTTGATGGCTATATAGTCACAATTGAAACAACTGCAAATGCATCTTAGGATCAACCGGACCTGGTAGCGCAATCGGTAGAGCGTCGGGTCCAGGTACGGGAGGCCCCGGGTTCGAACCCGGGCCGCGACATACCAAAGTCGTTAAAAATGGTAGTGGTATAGCTCCCTTGCTAACGCTCAAGCAAATATAAGGGTAGTTCCACGACTGGTTGGCCCTGTGTCAGGATAATGTGACTGGGTGTGGTATCATGCCAGGTGTTCACGGCATTCTATACACAGTGAAAGCAGCACTATATCTGCCTCAAGTGGACACCGTCTCCAGATAACTGAAATACTGTTGGTGGGACGATAAACCCAACAAACAAACATCTTAGGACCAACATGTAGTTTAAAGCAATTTTAATGTCAATGCTGATAATACACATGTGTATATTCTTAAATCACACTAGTAAGGTTTTAACTTCTCATCATTATTCTGGCAAATAAAATAATCTAAATATAACTGATCTATACTATACTTTACAATCATTTAAACTAAAAATGACAGGGATCTTTCTTTTGACTCCGGATCTTCCAATGTCACTTTTTGTTTTTTAAGATGTTGGAGGGATTTTTCTTACTTTAAATAAACTTGTATGCTCCTTCTTCTTGCTAGTCATCTGCTGAACAAAGACTGATGTGGTGTAAATATTGGCTTATCATGTCTTACCATTTCTTTGTGCACTAGATTTGAGTTCAGTTCACAAAATAACTGAGCTTGAAGCATGGTTTGACTTTTATTGATTTTTTTTTAAATGTTACTAATCTTAATTCACTTCCCAGCAAAAAGTTTGCCTAAATCCTGCAAAGGTGCAAATGTGATGTTTTTTTATTTTTTTTCTATCAATAAACACAAAACTATTGACAATTTGACGCACACCTGCATAATGTTTTATTGTGTCTATTTTCCCCGTAAATCAGTTTCCATCAACAGAAAACAACATCACTGCCTCATGTCGATTGTTAATATTGTTTTCGAGAAGTGGTCCTAGTCTTTCTAAAATCGGAATATTTACAAAATCATTTATCAACAAACCTGGTTAAAATTGACAGTTTAGTGACTCGTGCAAGGTAAAGTTGCAAAAACTTTAGCTATGAAAGAATACTAAGGTAATTAAGACAAGCCCATAGTTTCGGGTAGGGTTTTAATTTCACCAAACTGCCAAAATTTTAAGAGGTTATTTAGGCAATTTTTTTTTATTTTTTTTCTGGATCAATATTTATGTCAGATAGATGGTTAAACTTTTGACACTAGTGCTAAACACAATTGGGATGTTACTTTTGGCTTTCTCTCAGTGACAGCTTTTGCATACAGGCCATTTTATGAAGAAGATCTCGGCTTGGTTAAAGGTTTTTTGTAACAGGTGTGCGTGTTTTCCAGAACTTAGGTCTCCAATACACTAAGAGATTTTTATATTGGACAAACAACACCCAGAAAACAACCCATTTTGACATAGTTTGGGTAATATTAAGGGCAAAATTGATTTGACCTAAAATTGGCTTAAATCGTTCAGTGATTTTTTGCATTTTGGCTCAACTTGCGTTCCTAGGCTAAGCTAGCCATTGTGAACATGAAACATATTTCCTTTCGGCTATCTCTTAGCATTTAGATGTGAAGACTAGATTCCAGAACTGGTGCATATATTTTTATGAACTCTAGATCTCCAAAATGGTACGAGATATCCAAAAAGGGACACTGGATTTGTGCTCAGCACCCACAATAACCCCTTGGGATATTGTTTAAGGTAGCAGGTGGAGCAAAGTTGATTTGACCCAAAATTGGCACAAACCATAAGTTCAGCAATTTGTTGTTTTTTCAAAACAACTTCCTTCAGACTGATTGCTTAACTTTTGTTCCTAGGTAAAGCAAGGTATGCTTATCATGAGACCATTGATGGTTTTGGGCATAAAGGCCAATTTTAAACAGGCGCTTCAGTTTTTCCGACACCGGTTTCATGCTCAACACCCATGTTAACTCCTTAGGATATAGCTTAATGGATATACATATGCTAGGAAGACGATATGCTCGCCTTCATCTAAGATAAAAATTGGCAAAGGAGGCGAAAAAACAACAAAACTGTTGTTGATTACTAAATCTATATTGCATTGGTTTTTTGACAGCCTTTTTTGCAGAAACAAGTCTACGTAAGTATCAAATTTTCAATAATGCCAACAACATAATACATGTATAAATAACACAGACTAAAAAAGTAAATTCATGTATAATGTATATATACTGTGTGTTTAACAATGAAATGATGCAGAACAAAATTTTATTGAAAACAAAACTTCAATTATGAACAAATACATACTTTTAGGAATTAAAACAAAACATGCTGAACTGGATTCCAATGTTAAACTTTTATTAAATTGTTGATGTTTTTTCAATATAATTAAACATGTATTCTGCTCCTAAACTAAAATGTTTATCCTTGTTATCCTCACAAGTTAAAATAAGGCATTTATTTTTGACAATTTTCGTCTCTTAAAAAACCCCTGCCAAATGTAAAACAATCTCAAGTTAGAAGTAATTAAGTGCTACAAGCATGAAATTATGTGGATTTGTTTGTTATTAACTGCTGGTAAAGATTTCAACAGTCCTTTATTACACTCCATTCCTCAGTCAAAACTAATATTTTCCAAATGCCTTCATTGGATGAAAGAGTCCTAAATAAAACATTTCATCTTTTTGCTACAACAATTGGGCTTAGAAAATGGTCCATTGTATTATTTTACTTTCATACATCTGTTTATACCATAACATTTTTTAAACAAAACAAAAACATAAATATATTGATAAATTAAAGAATGTGTTGTATATTCATGTAAAAGCATTATTTCACTCTCAAAGTAAACATAAAGGTAAGGTATTAACAAAGATAGATATATATTGGAGCATGTTTTCTAAGAAAAAAGCAAAAGCTTACTTATTGTCACATAAATAAGAAAAAAGACATGGTCCTTTGAGTATTGCAACATGTACTTAAAATTGAAAAGGGCCAGGACAAAGGCATGACAAAAATTTGAACAAAACTGACCAAAGTTATATAGATTAGAGAAAACCAATTAGATACCGCCTTGGAACGACCAGTCGGCAAGAGGGCCAACTGGGGTGCTTAGACTGGTTTTACCGAGGTCTAACCTTACTGCCTGAAGGGTTTGTTAAAAGCAAGCTGTGAAGAAAAAAACACTATCGATATGAATCAAAACTGTCAAGTGATGATGTTTCTCATAGAGCTATGATGTCATTAGAAAGAAGGTACTGATATAATTAAAAATAATGTCCACATTGTATTTGGGGATAAGTATTATTTCTTTTAGAAGAACTACACAAAACTCTTGATTGTAAAAGAAAAGAAACTAAATATTTGAATCGAGGACAAAATGACCATTGAAAATGGTTATGCATTCTGTTCATGTGTAGAGCATTGGAACAGGGAATTAAATGTGCATCAAAGACATACATGCAACAATCCTACAGTGAATTTAAAGATTTTTGTAGAATATGGACCCATTAGTCAATTCCTAAAATTTTATCAACCTTACAAGAAAAGAGTATGAGACGAATGCTAGTTGTCTGAAAAAACACCATTATTTGTAACTTATCACAATTTAACTCAAAACAATTTGTCCTAAACAAACATGCAAAGAATTGATTGTTATCATGAAATCATTCAAGCATCTGTGATATTTAATGGCATTTCAGGAAAAACAGGTTTACCCTTTTACATGTTACACATATTGATAGGCAGAAAACAATTTTAGTTACTTGCTTACAACTACCGTTATATGCATAGTAAACAAGATATATTGCTCAAGATTCAAACATTTTGCAGATTCTGACCAGACAGGAGCGGGCTGATCTAGATCTACTTTTTACAACAACGGATCAAATCATGCTTAGCAAACACTTATAACTGACTTATAAAATGTTTTCTTATAAATCCACCATTTGTGTAATGCAAATAATTTTGTCACTCATTTTGTGGTTGATTTAATGAACATTGTTTTTTTATATCTTAATCAAAAATAACATGCTGCCAACTTAGGTATCTGTTTTACCCAGTAAGCAAAATAAGACAAATTGGTGGTGGCAGCTAAAAAATATTATTTTGCAGAAGACTGTAAACCATCTGGGACTGCTTTGAAATAGTCGACCGGACTAAAATCTTTATGGTCAGAGACAATGAAATCACGTTGGCTGGGAACCCTCCAATACGTGGATAGTGTTTACTTGGATTGTCTGGTGGCCAGCTGATTTTTCTACTTCAAAAATGCTTTTAAGGTGTATTATTGACATTGTCAGGCACTCAAAAAAGCGTCACCTGATGTAGTTATTGTCAGGGTATCTCATTTTGTCAGACATAAGCTCCCCAGCTTGCAGATATGCACTTGATACCTTTTTCTATCAATTGTAGTGGCAGTGATGCACACTCTTGATTCTGTTATCTCCCGGTCCCTCTGCGGAAAATTTTTGATATACATATTGTTTGTATGGGCACTATATTGGACCTTAATACTTTTTGTTCCCTCTGGCTTGATTTGTGGTCACATGAGAAAAAAGTATTTGCACACAGTTCGAGACTTGGGCATTAGGCGTCTGATTGAAAGGATTTGAATGTCATTTTAAATCTGACCAGTAGTATCATTAACAATGTTCTCTTACCTAAGCTGAAAAGTGTACAATATTATATCTATCAAGTTATGAATACTGTTACATACATGTGAACTTTTTCTGAGGCCAAAAAAAAGTGGAAGATTTTCACTTGCTAAGTGGGAGTTTCGTCATTTGTATATAAACAAAGAAGGAAGTTACCTGTTTCCAAGTAGGGAGATTTCTGAAAATGTGTACAACACCCCTTATTTTCAAATAATTTTGAATCTTAAAAGTTGGAGTCTCTCCCCTAAAAGTGGGAGAGTTCACAAGTATGCTGTTATGGCCAGGTAACCCTTATCTTGTTATCCTTATCATTAGCAATAAAAAAAAAATTCTAATAAAATCATGCAAAATATACAAATAAACTGATTTGACTTGGCAGAAAACAATACAGCTGGTGATGAAAGCTCTTGTCTGTCTTCATAAATCTTAGTGTCAGTAAATAAGAATATATAAGACAAAGTCCTATGAGCATTGAAACATATACAAAAATTGAAAAGACACAGGTCCAAGGTATCCACATGCACGCAAAATGTAAATGTGAGAACAAATCTGTGATGAGTCATTTAACAATAAGAGCAAACCCGACAGTTACCGCCTTGGAACAGTCAGTCGGCAAAAGCGACTGACTGGGTTGCTTAAACCGGTTTTACAGAGCTCTAACCTCGCACTTTCTGATGGGTTTCTCGAATGCAAGCAATGAATAGAAAACTGATCCATTTGAATAAGTGTCCAAGTGCTGACATTTTGTTTAACAAGTTATGACGAAAGTAGTGACGTCATTGAGAAATAATGTCCACATAGTGTTTAGAAGAGAGATAGGTATTATTTCGATTAGAAAACCTGCAGAAAACAATGAATTAAATGACAACATAGATGACAAAGACTACCAACATTATTTTTGCATTGCAAGATTTAATAATTAATGTACACCAGCATACTAATGATCTGTTATGCTAGGAATAAAAATGTACAAGCATAGGTAAGTGGAAAACAGGTGCAGGAAAATGAACATGTCAGTAGTCAGTGTGAAAGGTACAATTATGTATTAATGTGCATTATAGGGAAAAAAACTTTCTTTCATGATTAAAAAGTAAAACAAAGTATTTTAAACAAAGATTGTTTTCAAATATTATAATTAGGAAAATAATTGTAATATAAACATGTCCGGTATCATTTTATTCTCAAAAGAACCTTTTTCGCTCTTTCTTAAATGTGTTACAGTTCAGTGTTTTTTTGTAAGTGCCAGCTTTTAGATAGTAATTATTGATTTAAACCAGGGAAGCTTTGTAAAATATATCAACTAAAAGTCAAACCTTTGAGGTCTGGGATAGAAAATATAAAATTGGAACTCTTTGCAAAATCATTTAAAAGCATACATTGAGAAAGACATAATTAGGGGAATATAAAACTAAATAAGACATATGGTAAACAAGTTTTATTCCAGAAAAAAAATGACTAACCAATAATATGGTGCATGGAATGATTAACAAACACTTGTTCAGACTAAGATAGTTAGCTTCAACTTTTCTTGGAATGGGTTTTTGTCATTCAGATGCTATCAACATATACATGTGATGTTACAGTTATCAAAAATGGATAAAGCATTCACTATACATAAGATGGTAATCTTTGATTAATCTGTTGAAACTTAACTTTACAAACTAAAAACATTACTTAAACTTAACAGGCGAAAACTTAACTGCCAAAATATTGATTAAATATTGATTTAAAGACTAAAAAAGCAACTGGATATCCTTAAAAAAAGGTGACCAAAAATAAAGGTGAAAAAAAAAAGCAACTTAAATTGGCAACATGCCTTGTGCTGTCTGAGCTAGAGGCTATCTTTGTACTCTTTTGAGTTAGGGGCTATCTTTGTACTCTTCTGAGCTAGAGGCTATCTTCGTACTCTTCTGAGTTAAAGGCTATCTTCGTACTTCTTGAGTTAGAGGCTATCTTTGTACTTTCCTGAGATAGAGGCTATCTTTGTACTCTTCCGAGATAGAGGCTATCTTTGTACTCTTCTGAGATAGAGGCTATCTTTGTACTCTTCTGAGATAGAGGCTATCTTTGTACTCTTCTGAGATAGAGGCTATCTTTGTGCTGTCTGAGTAAGCGAATATCTTATACTCTTCTGCATTTAGCGGGCATCTGTGAAGGAGTGTTGAGTCGGAGCGAAGTCTTCCTCATGCCAAAGGGAACAGTAATAAACTAACCAATTTAGCGTGTGCCATACTTTCTTTGTTTTATCTGATCCCAGAATTTTTCTCTTTTTTACTAAAAAAATTTGCCTCCTAACCAAGAAGTGCACACTATTCTGGAATCAGGAAAAAAGAGTTACTTTTGAAAATACTGGCATGTGATTTGGCAAACACTAATGGTGCAGGCAAACGCATATTGTTGATACTAACAGTGCAGATTATGATATATCTTTTGTATAAAATAATGTCTTTTTAAATTATCTCTTATCAAAATATTGAATCATAAAATAAAAAAATCCCCCCTTGCCAAGTTGCCCAAAACAACACTATCTTCTTTCAAACTAAGGAACCAAATTTAATGGAATAACAATATCCATGAGAACTAAAAACTTGGAACAAAACAAAAAAAAATGAACAGCATATAACATGATGAGCATGTTGGCTAGTCTTAACGCGTCATTTAATATATACAAGTGCACACACTACACACAAGTTTTAATTTTTCTTGCTGGTTTTTAAAAGAAGTGCAGCAAAATGTAGTGTCCTTCATTGATGTTATGTTTAGGAAAAGGCAACTGCCAAAATAAGGAATTTATAGAGATTTATTTAGTAAAGTCCATATCAGAAATAAGACTTACTGAAAAAACCTCCCTGTATAGATTATTTTTGTTGATATGCATATATATATGTGTGTGAGAAATAAACATTTTACAAATTGACAAGTAGATTTTTTTAACATTTAAAATATCATTCTTAACAAAAGCACAAAAATGATGACTACATTCAGCTATCTCTAAGTACAGCTAGAGCTTTATTAAAAGCATGATGGTTTGGAATAAAACAAGTTCACAAATAATATTTTTGGAACTGTCACTTAATTTTAACAGATTAGTCTTAACAAAAACATGAGGACTCCATCATCCATTGTTCCCATGGAAACGATGAAGTGGTGGTAAGATCACTGACTGGTCCTTTTATCGAAGGATGCTTGTTACTAATATGATGTTCCACTCTGTTGCAACATCAATGGTAAGCTGTCACCTACATATACATCTGATGTTAGAAAAAATGCAGGATATATAACAAAAGATTTGTACAGGATATCAAAATGGATGAAAGAAAGGTAATAGTTTCAAATCTTTACAATGATGGAAATATGTGAATATTCAGATGAGACTTGTATTTTCGAAAGTAGATGGGGAAAAAAAGTGATAACTATTGAGTTATTGGTTATTACAAAAATTATTATTGTTAATAAAATTATTATTGTTAATAAAATTTTTGTTGTTAACTTTGTTCTGATTGGTACAATCAGTAATATTTAATTGGTACAAGATGGCTATTGGTGAAAAAAATTTCTGTAACAAGCCTTGTTTTATTACACAGTATCATCAACAGTTTCAGGATTGCGTTTTTATAACAAAACAAAAGAAAATGTACAAATAAGAAAAATTAAGGTTTGGTTATACGTATTTGAAAGAATGAAAAGCAAACATGTATATACAAAATTGAAAAATAATTCAATAAGAAGTCTTAAATGTTAAAAGTTAAAAAATGACTCGCTTTCAAAACAAAATAATTTGTGAACAGCAATATGTTAACATTGAGACATAACGGGAAATGTCAACAGACATGACAAATGCCCTAAAAGATGCAATGACCTTAAATATAACCTTGACCTTGATAGTTGCGCTAAATGTTATGTGAGACACAAATTATAAGTGTTTGTAAAATAATGAAGTTTGATTTATGTACTTTACTTTATAGACACTATTGCTGAGGCACAGAAAGTCTATGCCAGATATAGCTTAATAAGAAGATCTGAGCCTATTAATAAACAACATCCGAGTCTATAAATAAACAGTCTTCCAACATGTACTTATTTAAATGGTAAGTAAACCTTTTACTGAATTCCAACAAACAAAAGAACTTTTAGAATTTCTAAACTAAATATAGAACAATCTATATCTAAAAAATAAACACCTGAAACAGTAACTAAATAAACTTTGTATTAACAATTTAAATGCTAATGAGTATGATAAGGTATATATAAAAAGAAAATTAAAAACAAATGGCAAATATTGATAAAAATTTATGCTCATCACTAGACAGCAGTTAACAAGTTCAGTCCACTGAACCAAGACATAATTTTGAACCAGGCAAATGTCTTGGTAGAACCACTGGCGCACCGCAGGACAGACGAAAGACTATATACGTGTAATGCAGGGTATTATATGAATACAAACCATGGTAAGGTATGTAGAAAAATGTATATCTTTATAGTGGCTAGTGAATGACCTTTTACAAAATCTTGGAAGTTGAAGCTCAACCCAATAACCTTTCGCCATTAACTTTGTTCTGTATCATTAATATGGATACCATACAATTGTAGTGATATTTACTAAATAAATGATATATATTTATATATATAAATCAATGGCACAATACTTCTTGATAGTTGAAATAAAAAGATATCTAAATATTTATTGTAGAAAGTTGAGACATTTAAATTTTTTAGGTGTAAACATACAAATCTAACAAACATGTGCACAAAAATATGGAGACAACTTTGTTTTTTTTTTGTAGATTCAAAGTATTTAAGGCAATGACAAATTTGTGTATACAATAACATGGTTAATGTGTACCGATAATGATAAGTTGTCGAGTCTAAGAATTAAAGCTAACTTACAAGTATTTGTATAAAACAAGTTTGTGCATAAGTGTTCAGCTATTACTGTTGTAGAGTTAAAAGTATAATAGACAAGTACATGAATTAGTTAATTAGTAGTATGGTAATCTGTTTAAAATTGAGGAATTTGAGAAAAATATATTGTACTTATGATGGACTGAGGGATAGCATTGGATTGCATGCATAACCAGTTTTTGTTTAATGTTTTCTTCTAAAAATACTCTCAAATTTTAGGCAAGTTGTCATTTTCAAGAGTTAAACACAAACAATTGTTACTTACATATACAAGTCTAGAGTTTTATTGTATATATGATGTTTGTTTAAACACACACAACTGTTACCTACATATACAAGTACAGAATTTTATTGTATGCATGATGTGTGGTTAACTCTTAAATGAGGCAATTTGCCAAAAATGTAAGCGTAAGTTTGTTTGTTTTTTTGTTGTACGGCATCCAAATAAGGTCATAAGAGGAATTTTCGGAATATATAATCAGGTCGCAGGAAAATGCTTGGCACTTGTAAGAATCGCTTCAGCAAGAGACACGTTAAAATGTGACTAGAACCTGTGATATACCTAATGTGCATTTTCTACTTCAGTTAGAACATGACAATTTTAAGTATAATATTTGAAAGTTGTTTAATTATTGGATCCCTGTTTAATATTGTGAAGAGGAGAAGAAGAAAGAGAAAATGTCAGTGTATATATATCTCATGTTAGAAGTGTAGTTATTACAAATTTTTTAAACTATTTAAACTATTAAATATTAGATATGTATTGTTGTTCCCTAAAACAATTATGAATGATATGTGAATAACAGGTGTAAAATATTGTTCATCATTCATTAAGGATAGCAGACACTGCCTGATTGTTGTGAAACATTCATGCGTTAGAAAAGGAGTAATGAAATCATGCTCAATCCTTTGTGTCTTCTCCAAACCCTATACACCTAGAAGTCTTCAACTATGGATTGGTTTAGAATTATGGGATAGATGGATAAATCCTTTATTTCTCCTCCAAACCCTATACAGCTGTTACTCCTTTGAATCGTCTCGATGTGACAATTCTAATGAATACCAGCAATACATGGTTTGGTTGAATTTGCGTCTATTGATGTGTAATATCAATTACTGCCCTTATATGGAACTCTGTAAAGAGATAAAACTATTATGTAAAATATAAGGTATTTTAACAGTGTTCAGATCCTACCTGCAGAAAATTTCTCAGCTAATATTTATCAAAACCTTAAATCTTTCCTCCTAGAAAATTTCTTATAAAGACATAATGTAACAAAAATAAAAAGTTTTGCTCTATGAACCTAGAAGCATTTAAGTCCTATTTCAATAAAGGGTTAAAGAGACTGTAAGTAAACACTGAGAAAATTAAAACTTGAGCTTATTCGAACTCTTTATGTGAGAAGGGATTCTGCAAGTGGGACTAGGTGTGTCTACTTTATAACTACTGTGATTTCTGTAATATTTCTACACATGGACAAATTCTGTTTAAAACATACACAAGGAATGTCATCCAAATTAAACCCACGCAATATTAAAAGAAGAGTAATGATTCTAAAAGGTATAAATATTATACAATTGCAGAAAGAGCAGGTGAGTTATTATGTGTGCATAAAGTTTTATTATTTTTGAAAGATTAAAGGAAAAATGTTTCAGAATAGAGAGAGTTGAAAGAGTAGCATTCTTAATCATGTCTTTTGCAAGAATTTTTTATAAATACAAGAATATGCCAAAACCAGTTTAAAAACGTTTACACCAAACACTTTCATTAATTCACCCAATATTGTATTTTCCTTAAATTCAAACACAAGAAAACCATTACTGTTAAAAGCAATCTTTGAAATAGTTAACACTTACAAAGCCTTGTTTTAAACCTTCTACTTTCAATAATGTGCTAAGATTAGTAAAGAAACACTAACATAGATAATTAAAAAACAAAAAGGTAATGCCAAATAAGTTGCAATCAAAATAAGCAGTATTGAAGGTATCAGACATCAGGCAAAATCTACACATGGTTACCATGAGGTACTGAGCAGAACCTTGTAATGAGGACACAAACAAGCCAGTTCTTACACACTTGTTCAGCTTCGTCTTTATCTACTACTGCTTAATGATTCATGCGTTACAGTATAATATCAACAATTAAAAATCTTTTTATCAATATTTCTTCAAAATTAGACTAAGATTCTTCTTTCTATTCATCTTTATTATCTTTTTTTATTATATGCATTATCATGAGAAGTTTTTGGTTATTAATATATTAGGGCATGGCCTAATTACTAGTAAGCCTAGGTGGTATATCTTATCTCAGGGTTACCCTAATAGTGCTTCATATCACTTTCCATGGCAAAATATCACCCACAGTGGCATGTGATATTTATATAATACTACATGTAGTATAAACTAACACAGACGCATCCTAGGATTGTTGAAGGAACATTCTCACATGTAAGGTAGCATCTCAACTGGGACTTGGACCCTTGTGTTAAAGGGCCTTAACCCTGTCATTAACAGTTCAAATTTTGCATGTATAACATGCATAGTCTCCTACAAAAAACTATTTACCAGTGTATCTGAGTGTCTTGTTAACATTATAAGGTTCCAGTCAACTACCGTGGTTAATTAACAGACAGTTTAATGAATGTCTACAACAAATTGCAAGTTTGGGCACGGCATACACATTGCATCATACTCACTGGAGATCCATCTGTCTTATAAAGCTAGAAAAAGTACATTGCATAAATTTAAAAAGTAATCTGGAAATCCAACAAGTTATCTGGAAACCCAACAAGTTAAATGGTAAAATCTGATAAGTCATCTTAAAATCAAAGTCATCCCTGTGAAAAATATATATTCTGAATTACATGTAACATAAGCACTGTCAATTATACGTACTGTGAACGTACTGGCAGATATACAGGCAGAAAATATTTACACACTACTTAAGCCTTATATTTCACTAATGTCTACATGTTTTCAAAGAGTTCAGCTAAGCCAAACGAAAATATAGACATGCATTTCTAATATCATTTTCTGAACATTTAATAGAAGATACTTTATCAAGATGAAAAAGGGGAGAAAGTCTTAAATTCTAAGTCCAGAATTTTTCATACAGGATGACTTGGGTTAAGTTTTTATGAAAAAAAAATTCTTAAATGATGTTCATTTAAATTCATCAAAATAACCTTAACATGATTTTGTTCATAGAAAATGAGGTAAGTGTTATAAATTTTAATATCTTTAGCCAAGAAGTTAAACATGATGCAAGAAGTTGTGTGTTTTTTTTAAAGAATTTATACAATATTAGTTCAAATGGCTTGTTTTACACACTGAATTGTAAATATATGTATTTTATATGAATTGAGGTAGACCTTATTTACAATTCTGCACAGCCTAAAATATGCAAGCAATTTAAAACAATATTTAAACATGATAAATATCAAAAGTACTTTGTTTTTGTTTTTTAAAAAGAAAAAAAAGTGATATGCCCAATAATATTTATGTCAATCCCATATTACATTGATTAAAAATGCAACAGAATTAAAGAATTTATTAAACTTTTGACAAGAAAACTGTGTAGGGTCTTGACTTCTTCAAGCATATACAGACAAGCAAACACTTAAATATTGCATGTTGTAGTGAGAAAGTATATAATATTACTTCGGAACATTTGTCATAAAATACTTACAGTCACAGGAGCTAATACATTGCAACTAGACAAATGAGTCCCCACAAAAAGAAAAACAAAAGTGACCCACAATTACAAACTTTCTAACATAAACCAGAAGCCAATCTTTAAACTGTTGTATAGTGTACCTGTTTATCAATAAGACTTTGTTGTTAATGTGGTGGTATCCACCAGTTTGCTTATGTCTAAATTATGGAACAATATCTGACCTCTGTTTGGGGTATTTGTGCATAATTTCTGTAGAAAAACATCATACTTTAGTCTAAGCTTCGACGATCTTAAACAGTATCCAGATTTAGGGCAGTAAAATTCGTTAATCAACACTTAAATGCTCATCCTTTCCAAATTTATAAATGAGAACGATTGGGATTCCTGCTAAAAATGGGCATCGACGTCACAACAGATGACATGGATGAGCTGAAACGTAAGTGGTCACATGGTTTTCCTAGTTTAAAAATAGGTAACTTTGCAACGTTGCTCAGATTGGAAATACATGTTTGCAATGACAATTGTGACGTTATGGTTCACTTTTCAGACAGGTGTAGGACACCAATAAAAAACATTTTGAGAAATATGTTCAGGTAACAATGGTTTACCATGATCTTAAATAAAAATATTTTTGGTCCAAACTGTCGGATACCAACTTTAAGAAAATGTAACCTATGTGATGTTCAACAAACTTGGTAGCTTCATAAATATACATAATAAACATTACCTGCTTTAAGTGTCATTTGGCTTCTAGACTAAGAGAATCATTCCCATTTATTATACACATACACATGTTTGTTGCAGACAAATCATACCCAAAAATTAAACTTCATACATTATATCCTACACACAACCCCCAAAGCCCCCACCCCCAAAATGCCACCTAATTATAAACCTATACAATCTGTTCACACAAAAAATTGCACCCATTTAGAAAGCTCATACATTCTTTCCAAAGAAAAACCATACATACCGGTATTTAACACACTGTCAAAACCTTTCCATAGTTTTTCGAACAGCTAAGAATCCACCCATTTATTAAATCATAAAGTCTACTCATACAAAAACCATGTTTTTATAAGATTTCTCAATCATACAGTCTACTCATTCAAAAACCATGTTTTTTAAAGATTTCTCAATCATACAGTCTACCCATTCAAAAACCATGTTTTATAAGTTTCTCAATCATACAGTCTACTAATTCAAAAAACATGTTTTTATAAGTTTCTAACTCATACAGTCTAGCCATTCAAAAAGCATGTTTTATAAGTTTCTCAATCATACAGTCTATTCATTCAAAAAAGATATTTTTTAAAGATTTCTCAATCATACAGTCTAGCCATTCAAAAACCATGTTTTTATAAGTTTCTCAATCATACAGTCTACTAATTCAAAAAACATGTTTTTATAAGTTTCTAACTCATACAGTCTAGCCATTCAAAAACCATGTTTTATAAGTTTCTCAATCATACAGTCTACTCATTCAAAAAATATATTTTTTAAAGATTTCTCAATCATACAGTCTACTCATTCAAAAACCATGTTTTTATAAGTTTCTCAATCATACAGTCTACTCATTTAAAAACCATGTTTTATAAGTTTCTCAATCATACAGTCTACTCATTTAAAAACCATGTTTTATAAGTTTCTCAATCATACAGTCTACTCATTCAAAAACCATGTTATATAAGTTCCTAACTCATACAGTCCACTCATTCAAAAACCATGCTTTTTAAGTTTCTCAATCATACAGTCTACCCATTCAAAAAACTTATCATAAGCTCCAAGAGCTACAGCAAAACAACCCTTAGATAAAAAAAAAAAAAGATAAGCACTCAGCACAAATCCTATATCATCCAAAATAAATTTCTTTCACTGAAACAACTCAATACACACGCACATTACACTTTAGAATCTGGCAGGTTCTCTTTCTGTTTTCGCTTTTTTTTATCCACAAGAGGCGTAAACTCACCGGTCGACATATGCTCATCCTCGTGAAGCTCATGATGATCTTCCATGGGTTTCAAACCTGAACTCACTGTCACCAGTGGAACGCTCCCCACCCCATCACTATTTGTAGTTCTATCTTCCTCTTCATCATTTGTTATAGTCACTACCACACTACTGCTATCGCCATTGGCTGGCAAAACTTTCTCAAAACCGTCTACTCTCTGGGGTTTATCCTTACTATTTTCCAGATCCACAGGAACTTCCCATGGCTTCGTTGGAGTCCTGTCCCTCTGGGGTGTTCAATTTCCCATCAGATTGGAAATCCCAGCCTGATTCCTTGCTGTCAGTGCGTGTCAACGAGCGCTGATCGACATTGGTCCCGTTTTGAAGCTTGGCCCAATTCTCTGTAAACACCTGCACAGACACAGTATCTTCCTTTTCAAGAGCTTTCCGCTGTATAAGGGCATTATTACACTTGTTGGCATTAGAGAAGTGTTTCCACTCCGTGTTGAAATGCATCATCCTCCAGTATGTTGTCAATCTTGGATCGGCTCATGAGGGTAGCACGTCTGGCTACAATGTAGTGGGCACGCTTGATGCGCAGGAACAGAAGGTTCTCAGTGGCCTTGACAGTGAAGTCAGGGATGTAGGGTTCAGACTTGATGTAGATACTGTCAGAGTTAGAAGTTGGAGCCAATACTTTGTCATTCACATCTGGAAAAAATGTAACACAAGTATTGATCATTAGTTAGTTATTATACTGTCACATGGTGGCACTTAAAAATTTAGATAAGTGGTAGCATGAAAGCCTTTAAATTTTCACACAAAAAAATAAATTCTTGATGAAAAACAGTTTCATAGTGGTTAGAAGCACCAACAAACCAAAGAAACCCCTGATATGATAACTTTGTCAGGTATCATGAAAACTGCATGAACTTTAATTTTACCAAAAAACTAATGAAACTTGTGATATTTTTATGAAAACTGACAATTAAGTAATGACGAGAATATGCCACCATAGTGTCAAGTTACATGTATTATGGGTGAATGTAAACCCATAATACTTTTAATTTATACAGTGTACTCATTCAAAAACAAAATTTCTCAAATCCACCTCTTTTAATTTATATGAACTGTTTGAAAAGCAAAGCATAAATCCTCACACATCAATGCAAACAGGTATTTCCTATCCTAGCCATGCTGCAGTTAGCTATTTTTAAACTTAGTAAACCACATGACACTTTTCAGATCATTTCACATGAACATCCGGGTGTGCAGCTCTGACGTTGATATCTATTTTTAGCTGAAATCCTAATTGTACTTATTTAATGATTTGAAAATAATTTACATTTTAAGCAAAATATTTCACGCTCTGTCTTAAAATTAAGCTAATCTTATAAACAGCCTTTACTTAAACTAAGGTATAAATTTATGCAGCATTAGTGCAAATATTCTCCAGAACAGTGTAAGATGTTGTGATATGTTATCAGATATAGGCAAACTGTCTGATGCCACCTTTGAGCAGTTGTGAGGATATTCTCAATATAAACCGACAAAAAAAAAATGAAGAAAGAACTTAGTTCTTTCCCAATATATGGATGCCCTGCAAATAATGTTAATTGTTAAAGGAAATACCAATATAATTGAAATGGCTAACAATAAACCTGAAACAGGTGTTTACGGACTTTAATATATATTTTTACCCCAAGACCCTCATGGGATCATTATACACTTTTTACTGTTATTACTTATAACTATCACTGATTAATTATTTCTTTGTTTACTGGGTTTATTGTTCCACCACCAGTTATCTGGACACGGTATTCACGTAAAGCAGGTATAGTGCTGTCTTCACTGTGTATAGTATGCCATGAACACCTGGCATAATACCACATCCAGTCACATTATCCCAATACCAAGCCAACCAGTTGTGGAACTACCCTTACATTTGCATGAGCATTGGCAAGGGAGCTATACCACTACCATTTTTAATGACTGTGGTATGTCACAGCTCGAGTTTAAACCCGGGGCCTCCCGACAATGGAGCGAACACTCTACCAATTGCGCTACCAGGTCCAGTTTGACTAATTAATGACTTAAAATTCCCTTAAGCCTGTCAGTCTGTTACCTGTAGTTTTTGCAGCAGGCCAACTGATTTCATGGTCAGTGTGAATGTATGGTAATATTTTGAATAATATAATGGCTTATATATAGGTATTAATTTGCAGCTACTGCTGACTACATTTAAATGTCTGGGATTTCAATCCCGAAGGATACTTTTGATGTATACAACAATATTTAGATAATCAATCCTAGTAGATATTTTAATGATGTGTATATGTCATATAAATGCATCAATTTTCTTTAATTGAACCGCAATAGCTTATAAGAGTCGCTGCGGATCGGGAGTCTGGATAGAACCCCGCCGGTCTACCAAGACTTTAGTTGGTAGTAGTGGATTCCCTCCTAATAAGGGACAGCATTACGGATATATTGGACCTCAGGGTTCAGCCCTGGCACTATAGCGCCCCTGTGCATATATTGATGCCATCAGCTTTTTTCGCAAAAATGCGGTGCCCAATCCCAATCCCTCTTTTAATTGTTCATCATTGACACAAATGAACAATTTCTTTGAAGTATTTATCTTTAAGTATATGTATTCAATTAATAATACATTATAGAAAAAAAACAGCTCCAAAAGCAAGACAGATTACTCTTGTAAATATTAACACTAATAAAATAACTTAGATTTATCTCCCCTGCCCATATAGCTTACAAATAAAAATTGATCTAGCATATTTTCAGCTAGACAGAAAGGCTATATTGTGCTACATTTGAATTCAGTGTGTTTCCAAAAGCAGCTTGATCCATTAGAACAACAGAAGTTTTTCACTTTCTGATTGCATTCTTAGAATAGGAGCCTGAGGCATTTTCTAACTCAGAACTGTGAACAGTATAAAATATTTATTTAATATAAAGTTATGTTGCAGAATGTTAAATGATAAATTACTGAAGGCATTTATGCCATAGACTGTAGAGTATTCACTTACTTGGAGCATTTATGAAATAGAGTGAAAGACAATAACTTATTGAGAGAATTTATACCACAGAATGTAGACCATTTACTTATAGAGGGCATTAATACAATAGAATGTAAGACAATAACTTACTGAGGGCATTAAAGCAATAGAATGTAAGACAATAACTTACTGAGGGCATTAAAGCAATAGAATGTAAGACAATAACTTATTGAGGGCATTGATGCAATAGAATGTAAGACAATAACTTATTGAGGGCATTGATGCAATAGAATGTAAGACAATAACTCACTGAGGGCATTGATGCAATAGAATGTAAGACAATAACTTATTGAGGGCATTAAAGCAATAGAATGTAAGACAATAACTTATTGAGGGCATTAATACAATAGAATGTAAGACAATAACTCACTGAGGGCATTGATGCAATAGAATGTAAGACAATAACTTATTGAGGGCATTGATGCAATAGAATGTAAGACAATAACTTATTGAGGGCATTAAAGCAATAGAATGTAAGACAATAACTTACTGAGGGCATTGATGCAATAGAATGTAAGACAATAACTTATTGAGGGCATTGATGCAATAGAATGTAAGACAATAACTTACTGAGGGCATTGATGCAATAGAATGTAAGACAATAACTTATTGAGGGCATTGATGCAATAGAATGTAAGACAATAACTTATTGAGGGCATTGATGCAATAGAATGTAAGACAATAACTCACTGAGGGCATTAAAGCAATAGAATGTAAGACAATAACTCACTGAGGGCATTAAAGCAATAGAATGTAAGACAATAACTTATTGAGGGCATTAAAGCAATAGAATGTAAGACAATAACTTACTGAGGGCATTAATGCAATAGAATGTAAGACAATAACTTACTGAGGGCATTAAAGCAATAGAATGTAAGACAATAACTTACTGAGGGCATTAAAGCAATAGAATGTAAGACAATAACTTATTGAGGGCATTAATGCAATAGAATGTAAGACAATTACTTACTGAGGGCTTAATTCCATAAAATGTAAGATATCCACTTACTGCGGGCATTAATGCCACAGAATATAAGATATCCACTTGGAGGGAATTAATGCCACAGAATGTAAGATATCTAATAACTGAGGGCATTAATGCCACAGAATATAAGATATCCACTTACTGAGGGCATTAAAGCCACAGAATGTAAAATATCCACTTACTAAGGGCATTAAAGCCACAGAATGTAAGATATCCACTTACTAAGGGCATTAAAGCCACAGAATGTAAGATATCCACTTACTAAGGGCATTAAAGCCACAAAATGTTAAATATCCACTTACTGAGGGCATTAAAGCCACAAAATGTCAAATATCCACTTACTGAGGGCATTAAAGCCACAAAATGTCAAATATCCACTTACTGAGGGCATTAAAGCCACAAAATGTCAAATATCCCATACTGAGGGCATTAAAGCCACAAAATGTCAAATATCCACTTACTGAGGGCATTAAAGCCACAAAACGTCAAATATCCACTTACTGAGGGCATTAAAGCCACAAAATGTCAAATATCCACTTACTGAGGGCATTAATGCCACAAAATGTAAGATATCCACTTACTGAAGGCATAAATGCCACAGAATGTAAGATATCCACTTACTGAGGACATAAATGCCACAGAATGTAAGATATCCACTTACTGAGGACATAAATGCCACAGAATGTAAGATATCCACTTACTGAGGGCATTAATGCCACAGAATGTAAGATATCCACTTACTGAGGACATAAATGCCACAGAATGTAAGATATCCACTTACTGAGGACATAAATGCCACAGAATGTCAAATATCCACTTACTGAGGGCATTAAAGCCACAAAATGTCAAATATCCACTTACTGAGGGCATTAAAGCCACAAAATGTCAAATATCCACTTACTGAGGGCATTAAAGCCACAAAATGTCAAATATCCACTTACTGAGGGCATTAAAGCCACAAAATGTCAAATATCCACTTACTGAGGGCATTAATGACACAAAATGTAAGATATCCACTTACTGAAGGCATAAATGCCACAGAATGTAAGATATCCACTTACTGAGGACATAAATGCCACAGAATGTAAGATATCCACTTACTGAGGACATAAATGCCACAGAATGTAAGATATCCACTTACTGAGGGCATTAATGCCACAGAATGTAAGATATCCACTTACTGAGGACATAAATGCCACAGAATGTAAGATATCCACTTACTGAGGACATAAATGCCACAGAATGTAAGATATCCACTTACTGAGGACATAAATGCCACAGAACGTAGAACATTAACGTTTTGGGAGAATTAATGCCATAAAACAAAATATAATTACTTACTGAGAGCATTCATGCCATAGAATGTAAAGGGTCCCCCTTGGAACAACAGGTGTTCTTTCCCGATGGAGACAGTCACATGACCTGAAATATAAAGTATGTATCATTAAAATATAAACTTGAAAGGCATAAAAGATATGGATGAAATCCCCCCTTAGGTTTAAAATATGTCAGGAAAGGGCCATAACTGTGTTCACATCTAAGATATGGTAACTCAAATTGAAGCGACTACTTGTTTTGTTCGGTTTATACCGACAATTTTTCTATTATTTGGAGATACTGTCCACTTAAAGCAGATATGGTGCTGCCTTCACTATGTACAGCATGCTATGAACACTATCCTGACACTGGGCCAGTGAGCCATGGAACTACGCTTGTATTTGCTTTAGCATTAACAAGAGTACCACTTCCATTTTTTTTTAAACTTTGGTATGTCACAGCTCTGGTTCAAATCTGGGGCTTCCCGTACCTGGAGCCAATGCAGTACGGACTGCGGTACCAGGTCCAGAATCAAACAAACAAGGGTAACTCTTTAAGTCCCTTCTCCATCTCTGAATGGTAAGGTCATAAAAAGAACAATGAAATAAAAAAAAAATATTAAAAATAAATGGAGAATAGTGATATTAAATATTTGCATGACTGGTTATACTGCAACCAAAACATTACCACTACTGGCACAATTACATATTTTCAAAACATTTAATCAATTAGTGTTTAATGGGGGAAACAATAACGGTATTAAATTAAATTACAATAACCTACAAAATAAATTGGTGCACTGACACAATTGGTGAAAGATCACTGACAGAGATTTGTAAGAAATGTCATTAGATTTCACATATGCACCAAACGACCTTAAATGTGGCCTTGACCCAGAATATGACCTTGACCTTAAATACTGCACTTGCAAATGTTGCATCTTCAAATAAGCTTATGGAAAATAATGAAGTTTGAAAGTATAGTCATTATATGGCAGTTTTGGCTGAAGTGAGTATCAATGATTTATGAGAACATTTAATCAGATATCAACATTGAGAAGCACTGCAATCAATCACCATTTTGATAAACTTTAATGTTAATTAAAATCAATAAAAAGCAATTAAAATCATCTCCAATTGATTAAAGAAATGAAAAATCAACATTTGCTCTTTAATTAAAATGAAAAATGAGATTGATTTTGCCTCTTAAATTACATTTATGATGAATGATGATGAATGACTCTCAGAGTTTACAATACCAGTAAACCAATAATGTATTTTAGAAGACAAATATAGTTACAAAAATTTGAACACTCATTTTAAAGATTATAACAAATTTTGGATGGAAATGCTATCCCTGGTTCCCCAGTACCGATGTCTCTACTATATATATCCCAGGCTCAAAAAATGACACATGAATGTTTTACTGTTCATTAACTATTTGAGAGGTGGTTCTATTCTGGAATAATAGAATCAATTTTGTACTCCCACGGACAATCATTTACTTATCTGTAGTGTTCAGTGAAAGCAGAAATTATACTTCCTTCACTGTATAAAGCATGCCATTAAAAGCACTTGCAGTTACATTATTCCCATATAGTGTCCATCAGTCATAGTTCTACAGAGTTTTGGTAAGAGCTAAACGGAGCTAAACCGTTATTATTTTAATGACTTAGATATAATGTGTGCTAGGAGAAAACTCCTGGGTCTCCCCAACCTGGAGTTGATGATTTAACTACATTTCACGATAACCAGACCTAGTTAGGCAGTTAGCAGAACAATGGTTCCAGGTACCAATACCGCGATATACTAAAGTAATAAAACATGGTTACGCGTTCTCTCACATGCAAGCAAAAATACAAAGCAATTCAAAATACTGGTCAGCCCAGTGTCCGGATAACGTGACGGAGTGTGATATCTTGATAGGCTTCAATAAAACCGTTTTGCAACAACCAAGAGACTTTTGGTGGGGCAATAAATCCAAAAAAATGAAAAAATTATCTCACCTTCCAAGATCAGGACAAAGTAGTCACATGGTACCCCCATTTGGTAGATAAATTGGTCCTTTGACGTTTCAGGATTCAACTCAACTGCCACGTTCTGCTGAATCAATTTCTTAAGAACGTTCTCAGAGATGTATTTGTCAGAAAATGGCTCGACAGCTGCAATAAATATGAGAAAGTATAGTAATGCCCTCTTGTTGTTTGTCTAAGTAGTAACTGTACAGTGAGAAATAAATAAGGTTAACAAAAATTATAAAATTTGTTAAGTAGGCCCTGCCACATTTATATGTTTTTGGACTGCATCGTAAAATTAAAAAACACAATACAAAATAAAGAAAATACTTTGATATTGTGTTGCCTATTCATGTTAAAGCATAAAAATGCATTTTAATCTTTATAATGTTTTTAAAATTTAAGATTTCAACACATGTGGATACTATAAGTCATTTGAGGACCTTTCTAGTCATTTTATTTAATAAAAATATAACATAAACAACAACAAATTCCTCTTTACTGCTTCTAATTTTTAGGAAAATGGCCTGCTAAAAAAGTCTTAAAAGTTTTTAAAGCCTTACCATTTGACAAGGAGAAACAAGGATAACATGTCATTGTAGGATTAGACTTTTGAAATGTTTTATTTTAACTATCCAACAATAGTTGTCATTATCCCATGACCTTAATACTGCATTTAAAAATCGTGTATAGAACATTCCATAATAAATAGTAAGAAAGAATTAAAAGAAAATAAAAGCCAAAGAAGACAAAAATTATGTCATGGAGATAAAATGAATTTTGTATTTGCAAGCAAGACCAATGACATGCTCCACAGAATGTTCTTTTTTAGTATATCAAAGATGCATTTTGACCTGCTTTCTTATAAAGAATTTAGCTTATTTAATTTGTTTATAAAACTCAGTTGAGATACTAGATAATATATAATTACATATTTTCTCAGTTATCTTTTTTTAATTTTACATACGATACCATGAGGTCTGAGCCACATTTAAAAACAATGTGGTCAGTCTGTTAGGACATCAAGCTTGGATCGAAGGAACCTAGTTTGGACCTCCCATACATGACCAAAACATTATTTTGTATTTACAATGTATTGCACCAGATAGTTACAATTAATTCCTTTGTTTGCTTTTTGGTCACATTTCACTGACACATTATGGTTAAATTCATGACATACAGCTAACTACTGGTGGAGGAAGAAACTCCGACATATGTCTGGGTAGAACCACCAGGACACAGCAGGTTAGCTTGAAAACTTGCACACATGAAAGTTCTTGCCTTAACTGGCACTCAAACCCACAAGGTCAGGGGCTGCGGAGTTGCAAGTTAGCAATTCTAACCACTCTGCCATGGGTGCCCCCAGTTACAACTTTTGTGTTAAACTTAATTTTCAACTTAATATTTAAAAAACAAATTATTTCTTTAGCTGTTTAATTGCAGGTGCTGCTAATTCTAAAAGCAAATTAATACTTTAAACTAGGTGCAGTATTCCATCAGATTGATTATTTTATTTGGGGGAGAAACAAGATACATACTTCCAAAGTTTTCCGTTGATCGTTCAATGGCACCCAAAAAAGCAAAGAAACAACATACATAAATTTTAGGCATGTTTGACTAATGTCATAATACACTGCAGCTCAATTACACTGTGATCAGTGGGGTCCAAGTGGCTGCTCTGCGGTAACAAAGAACCACAGTATAAAGGACTGCGGTATAAATGACCGCAGTAAAAAGGGGCGTGATATAGAAGACGGGGGTACTGAAGTGAGCATAATGTTGGTTTTGGCTTTTAAACCTAGCATGTCTTCAGAGATGTACTTGTCTGCATATGGTTCCCAAACTAGAAAAAAACAACAGAGAAGAAAGAACCCAAAAGCAAAATTTGATCGAAGAAAAATTTTACCTCAATTTCTACTGAGCAATTAAGAGAAAAAAAGTTGGTTTTGGCTTTCCAGCTGAAGTCTATTGAACCACATTTACCAACATTTGTATTTGCTTAAACTTGATTCTAGGATCATGTTATGGTAGCCAATGTTTTAATATTATTTTATATTTACAGCTACAGGATTATCATTTATGTAGTTATAGCTATAATGGTTATGTCCAGCTTTTTATCAATGGAGAGAAAACATACCATAGTCAATGCTTGGATAGCTGGAAAATCATAAATTTGTATCACTCCAATGAACGTGGTTGCAAAGTTATAAATTGGAAACCTTTATCCTTCCTATTCAATCTCTCTCTTTTATCAACATCTGAAATGTTGTTACAAGGGGATAAGATGCCAACAACTTTCATCTGATCTTATTAAAAAAGTAGATGTACAGGTTCTTGTTTTTTTATTTTTTTTAATTTAGTTTAATGGCACACCAACAATTGATATGTCACATGGAGGCAAATACGATAATGTTAAACATAGATAAAATATAACTAGGTTAAAATTAAAATATGTAAGCAGAGATGTAAAACCCTACAAGGTTACAAAAAAAAAACATGAAATATAAATGAAAACAGGTTAGGATAATAAACAGTCTAAAAAAGAAAACCAATCTTATTTAGGAAGCAAATTAAGTTAGAATCGGAAACTTCCTAAATAATTTTTTCATGTTATTGACATTAAAGTATTTGACCCAATATTGTTTGTGTCAATAAAATGTAATAAAATATGGTTAACTGTTAGAGGTTCCTGGCAAGGAATACATTCAGTATGAACTTCTCTTTTTAAAAGATATAAATAAGTTATTCTTCTACATCCAATGCGCTGATAGGTAAGATCTTCTTGCCCGTTTTCTCTACAAATAGAGATATTGGTACTGACCTGTGGTTTAATTACTTATAGTTTGTTATAAAAAATATTGTCCCAGCTTGTTTGTAATACAGGTTCCTGTAGTACTAAAGATTATTTTTAAGTTTCACCACAACTGACACGGAGGGGAAGAAGCCTAGACAAAAATATGTCCACTGACAAACTGATGGATGGACAGACGGATGAACAGACAGATGGAACAGCAACTTGATTCCAACAGATCACCCTCCACATACTTCTGTGGGGTTAGAGACCTTTATATTTATACTATTGATACTTACAGGTGGAGAGGAACTGGAAGGCAGCCATTGTAAGTTGTGGTGACAAGGCGTGGCGATTGGTATTGTCATCTTGCTGGTAGAACTGGCTAAAGTCCTGGCGTGGCAGCATTCGAGGGGCCTTCTTGATGTTGTCCGCTGAAACATAATTGGTAAATTGAAATAAATTGAAAAGTTAATTTAAGTATTTATTATGGTGTCAATTCTGCTGTTTCCTCATTAAAAGTGATGGTGATATACCATGAAACATTCAATAACAATTGCATATACTTGTAATGTATTTGCAGATTCATCATAATGACTAATAGTGAACTGATAATCTGTTATTAGTTTGTTAAAAAAATTTAAATGATGGTTTTTACAACATTTGTAAATATGACATAAATGAACAAGTAATAATTTTTTAAGCCTGCTAAGCAAGAATTGGGCATAATATCCAAAACAGCCAACTTATACTGGGAATTCCTTGATCAGCCATGACCAAGATCTATTACTATTTGTTTATTACTATAATTACTATTTGCTGCTGAGTCTTTAACAATATACTACCTTGGGTCAAATACATGTAATTTTAAGAAAATAATAAAGAAACTGTACTAATTATTAAAGGTGGTATCCGACAGTTTGCCTCTATCAAATACATGTTACAATATCGAACCACAGCTTTAAGGAGTTTTGGCATATTTTTCATATAAACCTATACTTTAGTCTTAATGAATAAAATTTTGAACACTAGCTGATTTTATTAGACAGAATTAATTGCAAAGAAAATCACTCTGAATGTGTATTTTTTCCAACTGTATAAGAAGCTCTAAAGTGGTCTTTGCTAAAAATAGATATCAACGTCAGAGCGAACTTCCTGGATAACTATATATGTGATCTCAGAAGAAAGTGGTCACATGGTTTTCTAAGCTTAAAAATAACTATCTCTGCAGTGTGGCTCGTATAGTAACTACCTATTTGCAATGATGAGTGCTTATTTAGGAAAAACTGTTCACACAAATCGAGGACATCAATGAACAGCATTTTAAAGGACCTTTTCAGGTAACAAAGAGTTATTTGGTTTTTTGCTAAAAGAAATTTTTGGTCCAAACTGTCAGATACCACCTTTAACATATATAAAATAAGGCATTACAAAGTAATGAAGGGAAATAAGGGCTTTGTATACAGGATGACTTCTTTCCATGTCCAAATAAACAACTGCCATAAACAAAGTATCATTGCTCAGCTCTTGAGGTAAAAAGTTCATTAAGTCACTGACCACATTTATAGTTCTTCTCTCATAAAACAGCATAATAAAATCAAAGAAAGGAATATCAAATGAACACCATGTCATTATGTAGAGGTTATTCACCATGTATAAGAATATACATTAATTGGAATAAATCAATAAACTGGACTGTTCTTAAGGGTGTTACAAACATATACACATGTATATTGGGTTTATCTAGGTTGCCCAAACAGAACTGTTTAACACTGTGTCATTAACATGCTGTATACTGTTTACGTTTAGGTAACCAGTACATTGGCAATGTTTGGACAAGTATCATATTGTACAGTGTGCACAGTCAACAATGTCAAGGGCGTACAATATAAACAATGTCGATTTTTTTGTCACACTAACAGTATAGATAAGCTGCTAGCATTGGGATAATGGGCAATGATAACATTTCTTGGCTCCTCCTGATAAAAGAGGATGTACAATGTATCCCTTAAAAGATTCTATTACAAACCAGAAATTGATAGAAATTATCACAATAAAAGTTGTCCCAAACTTTTATTAATGCCACTAGAATTGCTTGCCTTTAAGAGTATGCAATCTGTTATATATCTTAGGCATGACTCTGCATTAACCACTGATAGACTTTGGCCTAAAGCAAGGACAATACAAACCAATTAGTTTGTTTATTGGGTTTATCGTCCCACCAGCAGTATTTCAGTTATCTGGAGACGGTGTCCACTTGAAGCAGATATAGTGCTGCCTTTACTGTGTATAGCATGCCTTGAACACCTGGCATGATACCACACCCAGTCACATTATCCTGACACCGGGCCAACCAGTCGTGGAACTACCCTTATATTTGCTTGAGCGTTAGCTATACCACTACCATTTTTAATGACTTTGGTATGTCGCGGCCCGGGATCGAACCCAGGGCCTCCCGTACCTGGAGCCGATGCTCTACCGATTGCGCTACTAGGTCCGGTATTACAAACCAATTAGTTTACGTTCTTTAACCTCTCCTTAAATTAAACATTTTTTGACATTTTTAGTGAAAACTGAAAACTATGTAACTCCTCTGACTGCTGAACGTCCCATGGAGTGGGTTATAGTCCTGATCTGGATGAAAGAATTGATGTGGGAAGGTCTTCCAGCTGACCTGCTGTGCGTAAGTAGGTACCCAGACATTTGTTTGGGGCCTTCCTCTACCAAAGTAGCTGAATGTCACAATTATGATCATAATTGGTCTCGGTGATGTAGCTCAGAGACAAAAAACAAAGACAAGATCAATGTGCATCCAGATTGAGATGAAAGCATCCAATTATTGCTAGCTCTGACATGCTGAACAGAGCTGCCAGGAAGGCAGGTATAAGACACACTAGTTATCTGCTTCCTTTGTCAGAACCTGGGACATCCACAGCCAAAAACTGAACTCAGGATCAGACAGACAGACAAACAAAATTAGCCACTCTGTCACAGGCACCTGAGTCTTTATGCTTTGGTTTTATGTTCAAATTCTTTTTTGAGATGTTTAGTAATTTTGTAGCAAACAGTTCTACAGTGAGGTAAGGAGGCATTAACGGAAGTTCAAGTATTTATGAGATGTTTGCCATTTAACAAGTGAGACAGGTAATAACACTAACCCACACAGTAACTGGGGCTGATGGGTTGTAGGTCTGCAACTTCAATCAACAGTCAATAGATGCTCAAACTTTTTCACTTATATGCTTTCTTAGATATTTGTTATTTGACAGGATGGTCTTTTGATTGTTTGAGCACACAATGTGAGGGATAAAAGAGTTATAATTTGTAAACCATAAACACTCAGTCATTCGCACATTTAAGTATTTTCTTTCAAGTTGTTTGCTGTTTGACAGGGAAGTAACGTTACAACCCAAATGCATGTAGAGAGGCAAGAGAGACAGAAGTTTGTGACTATTAAAGCTTGACCACTTTTTTTCAGTTAAAGCTTAAAAAAATATATGCTTTGTGACATTGAGGAATCTCTTGCAGTGACACAAAACCAGAAGTGATTTGCAGCAAACCGCTTAGTCTTTTTTCCCCCCTTAAGTTTTCTAAGATGTTTACTATCTCACATGTGGGTCTTGAGGTACTTTGTAATCAATAGAGATTCACTTGTACTGCCAGGAGTCTAGCACACATGGTCTGGGACATTGCCAGTACCTAGATATCCTTCCCTCCCTCTCACTCCTAAATCAATAATCTCTCAAGTACAGGACTACTGGCAGGCAGTTACAAGGAAACAGATATCTTCGTTCAATAATCCAATGACAGCTAACTGGTACTTCCAATTATGGTATTAGCAGTACCTAACAAGTACTTCAAATCAATGTATTAAAGGTGCAGCTTACTGGTACCACTAATTTTGGTATTAACAGTACCAGTTATTAGCACTTTCTATGATGATTTTAACACTATAGGTTACTCGGGTTACTGGTACCTCCAATTATGGTATAACCCAAACAGCTTATCTGATATTATGGTATTAACTGTACAGCTGAGATATCTCCAATTATGGTATAACCCACACAGCTAACTGCTACCATCACTGATAGTATTAAAAGTGCTGCTAACTGGTATTTCTAATTATGGAATGAACCATACAGCTAACTGCTACCATCACTGATGGTATTAACAGTACAGCTAACTGTTACTTTCATGTATGATATTAAGGTATTAGATGTGTAATAGTGACTAAACTGAATTCTGACAAAAGATATATCACATTACTTAGCTCTGTATTCTGTATTATTTTCCAAATTTTAACAACTTTTCACCTCAACTAACTTTAGTTTGGCAAATTTTTATGTACTAGGTCGATGTCCTCAAATCTGACCTTTAAATAATCTCACACATATAAAATTTAGATAAATAAAAAATAAAGAAAACACAGTAATGTCATTTGCTTTCTACAGTATTATTAGAGTATACTTTTCAAAATAAAAATACTCCAAAAACATGTGAAAAACACACTTCTTTCTTTCTTTACTTTAATTTTTCTTTTTTTTTCTTTTTTAAAGAATCTTCTTCGCTGACCGCAATTCCTGTCGCATTTTGGAGTGATGAAATTGATGCGATTTCATTGGATAAAAGTGGAAAATTTAAATCGGGTGATTTTATTCTCGGAAGGCCGAGTGTTGATGTAAATGATCTAACATGTAACATCGTAAAATGCTAAATGCCATTATTACACGAATATTTATGAGATTGATTACTCTTCTAATACCTTAACAGTGCCGCTAACTGTTGCCTTCAGTTATGTTACCCATACAGCTATCTGCTACTTATGGTGTAATCGCTACAGCTAAATGGTGTCTTCAATTATGGTATTATAAGTACTGCTAAGTTGTGCCTCAAAGTATTAAATAAAAATTAAGCAGATCATAGTAAAGTTTGTTGGGTTTATTGTCCTAGTAACAATATAAGGAAATGGTGTTCCCTTAAAGTAGATATAGTGCTGCCTTCATTGTGAATAGGATGTTTTCAAAAAATGGTTAACAATGGAGACACTATACCACATCAGTGATCAGATTATCCTGACACTGGGCAGACCTGTCTTGAAACTTCTCTAATTTTAACATGAGCCTAAGCAAGGAAGCTGCACTACAATTATTTTTTAACAATTTAGGATATGCTGCAGTCCCTGGGCCCTGGCATTTATTTTTAAGTAGTAGGACTTAGGCTTCTTTATTCCAGGGACCAACCTATGACCTCTCAGTCCTTGTGAGAAGCTAGTGAAGGAATGTTTAACATCTACATGAATATAACTTGCCATGTAGGCTGTGAAACATCATTTTAATTAGAGAAAATGCAAGGAAGACATTAATAAAAAATTAAGGACTGATATGTGTTCTTAATTTAAAACAACAGCAGCAAGTGATTGAATAATTTATAATAAGGGTATTTTAGTAAGGTGTTTTTCTTTCAATATATTCTGAAGTAGTACCAGCAATAAATAACCAATGGCTAAATATTCTGATAACAAAACATACACACCCACAACAATTGATTACTAATGTGCTACCGCTCTCAACTTTTAACTTTCAATCCATGGATTGTAACTGAAGCAGAAACAAAAGAACTTGACATCCAAAGAACCAATTAATCAATAATTGATGAACACGCCTGATTAAATTTAAATGCGACAGCTTTTTTTTATTTAAATACATTATTAAACTTTAATAAAAAATACATCAAAAGTCTGCTACATGTACTGCTCTAGAAGTTTAACTGCAATCTATTTTTGCTAATCTTGATAATATTTAAGATTTAATGCTACATATACTTCCCTTGATTTCACCTTTCATCAAATTATGCTAATGAAATTCAATCACCAGAGATAACATAACATACACACTCACCTATATCAGGAGAAAAAATGTTGATTACAGGTGTACTCAGGTCTGAAGGCAATGTTTATGTTTATATTCAAATGTAAACAAAGACTGCTGAATATATAAAGTTCAATTTATGTGCCAATGGTTTATTTTGTGCAACTCTCTCTCATGATTATCATTATCATTAAAAGTACCATATACCTAGCACAATTTGAATACAAGTTTACTATGTACCGGTATTCATCATGCGATAGTAATGTCTCAAAGCGAGTTGTTCTAAATCCCCAAGTCTC
This sequence comes from Sinonovacula constricta, assembly GCA_007844125.1. Classification (NCBI taxonomy): domain Eukaryota; kingdom Metazoa; phylum Mollusca; class Bivalvia; order Cardiida; family Solecurtidae; genus Sinonovacula; species Sinonovacula constricta. Next base: position 50,415,754 of record CM017569.1, on the reverse strand, counting down.
GGACATGTGTTGCAAAGAAACTTTGGCACAGACTGATATTCAAACCTGTGCAGCAAAGTTCTTATATTCAACAGTCTTTGTTTACAATTTGATACATAAACAATGCCTTCAGACCTGTGTGTACCTTTAAATCAAATCAATTGTAATTGATCCTAACACACAACTATAATATACAGGAGCAGAGGGAGTAACAGCAAGCTTTATCTGGTATTGACTGGATTATCACTTTATGGCAAGGTGACGAAATACAAGCAAGAAAAGGGGGTGGGGGGTCTCTTGTCAAAGGAACGTTTTAAGTTCTCCAGCTAAATGTGAGAACCCTAAATATAGCATAGAAGTCTTTAAATAGACCACACTACTCTGCAAAACATTCATTGATTTGACTGACAGGCTTAGGGAAGTAAAGATTATAAGATTTTCAGTGAACATAGGAATTATTAGACTGAGTGTGTTTCTTGACTGCAACATTCACTTATAAAAGACTTATTAAATTGATAGGGCAGAAAATAGATTTGTTTGTTAGGTTTATCATCCCACCAACAGTATTTCAGTTATCTGGATATGGTGTCCATTTGAAGCAGATATAACTGCAGCCTTCACTGTGTATAACATGCCGTGAACAACTGGCAAGATACCACACCCAGTCACATCTATGACTGGTGTTCAAAGCATGCTTTATACAGTGGGGGCAGCACTCTATCTGCTTTAAGTGGATAAAGCCTCTAGATAACTGAAAGATGGCGTGATGACAAACCTTACAAAATATGCAAGAAAAAACTGTTCAAAAATTGAAATATGCTGAAAGTACAGTAAAATAAGCATGACCATGGCCTGCTGTATCACAAACCAAACTATTTTTTTTTTTATCTGTTTATTGTTTATTGGGTGTATCGTCCCACCAACAGTATTTCAGTTATCTGGAGATGGTATTTTTTTATCTGTTAACTACCTACAAAAATGCCTAGATATAATGCCACAGACTCTGATAAAACGGTACAGATCCTGATCAGATGGTATACAGTACTGATAATCTGGATCTACACTTTCTGTCATAGATTGATCAATGTGTGCACTGCAGGCAAGGAGATACACTTTCTGTCATAGCCTGATCAATGTGTGCACTGCAGGCAAGGAGACACACTTACTGTCATAGTCTGATCAATGTGTGCACTGCAGGCAAAGAGATACACTTACTGTCATAGTCTGATCAATGTGTGCACTGCAGGCAAGGAGATACACTTACTGTCATAGTCTGATCAATGTGTGCACTGCAGGCAAGGAGATACACTTTCTGTCATAGCCTGATCAATGTGTGCACTGCAGGCAAGGAGATACACTTTCTGTCATAGCCTGATCAATGTGTGCACTGCAGGCAAGGAGATACACTTTCTGTCATAGTCTGATCAATGTGTGCACTGCAGGCAAGGAGATACACTTACTGTCATAGTCTGATCAATGTGTGCACTGGAGGCAAGGAGATACACTTTCTGTCATAGTCTGATCAATGTGTGCACTGCAGGCAAGGAGACACACTTACTGTCATAGTCTGATCAATGTGTGCACTGCAGGCAAAGAGATACACTTTCTGTCATGGCCTGATCAATGTGTGCACTGCAGGCAAGGAGATACACTTACTGTCATAGCCTGATCAATGTGTGCACTGCAGGCAAGTAGATACACTTACTGTCATAGTCTGATCAATGTGTGCACTGCAGGCAAGGAGCAACACTTACACTTGCATTCATACATATTCGTAACTAAGGAAATTAATCAAGTGCATTCTTCTTTAAAGGTGGTATTCAGCAGTATGGACCAAAGTTTTGTTTCTCAAACAGACAAATATATTTTAACTTAAAAGATCTTGTGAAACGCTGTTTAATGAAGCCCTACATCTACATGAAAAGTGCAGCTGAACACCCCACTCATCATTACAAACACGTATTTCACTGCATAGTTAAAGCTATTTATAAACTAAGAAAACCACCTGATAACTTTCTTTTGAGATCAATTATTTATACATTTCGGGTGATTTATTTCATGATTTTGACTGTCAAACAATTTAAGTTACTATGACTAAAAAACAAGATTATGAATAAATGATGCTTAAATTACCTAAATCAGGAGTAAGCTATTATTACATGACTGTGTTTGATATAGGCAAACTGTGAGTAACCACCTTTAAATCATGTTGTTGGTTTTGTTTCGTTTTTTATAACATTGCAACCACAAGATAATGTCATATTGGTGACGTCCAGATAATTATTAAAGGAGAAAGACCCCAGACATACGTCTGAGTAGAACCAATGGTGCAGGTTTGCTGGAAAAACCTCCCCACGTGACAGTTCTTGCCCCGATCAGGACTCAAACCCACATGGATAGGGGCTGAGGAGTTTCAAGGTCTAGCATGCATACTGAACACACTGCAAGTCAAACAAACACTTCCGTGACAATGAGTTACCATAGTTACATTAGGAAATAATTTGCATAAATACATGCCAGCGTACATACATACAATGTTTATACATTAACCATAGAACTTGTTTGCAAAGGAAATAAAGTGCCAATTTTCCCTTTTTTATGCATGGGACTTTTCCAAGGAAATAATATGTCAATTTTTAACAACTGACTGTCTACATAAAATCCAATTTACAAAACTTTACCATTGTTTAGGTGAAATTTGAGCATAATTTTTGTTTTAATATTCAGACTTAAGTCTGAAAAAAAAGAGATTTTGATCACTATGTCAACTGTAAGACAGAATGATATTTTCTGGTTATAATAATTTATCACTGATAAATGCTAGGTATCTTTTCCCGTGAAATGAGGTGTCAGTTTAACTATTTTTAGAATTGTTGGTATTTTTCTATGTGAAATGATTTATTTATATTGTTCTTATCAACCAAAAATTGTTTTTGAAAAAGTATGTGAGGTTGTTTTTCTCTGAGCCTTTATAAAAACAAGTATTGTTGTTGTTCTTTATGTGGTTGGTGTGATTGTTTTTAATGGCCTCATTGCTATTGTTGTTGCTGTTTAGAAGAAAATAAGTGAATGATTTCCAATGCTAATAACATTTGCTTTAACATTTATATTGTCAACTGATGACACATGATGACAGCATGGTGGCAGGTTACTTAATTAATGATGACACTGTCTCTACATGATGATAGCTGTTATGTAACCACCCAAGTAAAGGTTACAGTTGGTTATGTCACAAAATGGTTAGTGTGTGTGCATGGTCATTGAATGTTGGTGAAGAGTTGTTTGACAAAAGGGTGAGTTGCTAATGGTTTGGTTGTTGCTGTTGTGGTGGTTGCAGTTATGGTGGGACAGGGATGTTGATATTGGCAATGGTTGTGATGGTTACAGTGGTAATAGTTAGTGGGTTAGTGGTTGGTGGGTGCTGCTTGTGATAGTAGTAATATTTGGGGTTGTTGGTTTTGTTGATTGTATTTGTAACACTAACTGTGGTGTCAATGTTATTGGGATTTGTTGTCATAAAATATCAAGGCTGAGCAGGAACTCATAAAAGATTTCTATCATTCTACATCAGCCTATATTACTCTGGTGGTGTTGGATTTGTTCTGAAGCTAGGGGAGTGGGAGGGGGGCTCCTGTCCAGCCAGATGAAGACAAGATTGAGGTAGTCTGTAGCCTGAGGCTACAGTATGTGTGTTAGATGTCAAACATCATTACTTCAACCAGACAAGTCAGGGATCCTTGCCCTCACTCACCTGTATATAATCATGTATTAATGTATTATGTCTCTCTCTGGCTGAACTCTTATTTTCTACATGTATTAAACTTGTATTCAACAGTTCAGACCGTTTGCTTTCTTTCATTCAGTCAAATAATTTATTATCACCTTAAAAGATCCTGCGAAATCCCAGAACAGGGTTTAGATGATGTAATATATATTAGATATAGGTAAACCAACTTTAACAACCAGGTATATGTTTACAATTACAGGCTAACAACTGCATATTTTGAAGATAACTGGTGTATTGCAATGTAGAGACATAACTACAAACAGCACAGTTTCCTGATCGGACAGCTCCTATAGGTGGGGACGGGCAAAGTTGGATCTACACTGCCTGCCCCAGGCCTTAGATGCGCCTATGGGAAGTGTTACAGTCACTGATTTGTAACTCTTCTGACTGCTTAGTCTCTCAACGCATGGGTTCGAGTCCCATCCGGAGCGACGGAGCTAATGTAGGAAGGTCTTCCAGTAGACTTGCTGTGCACCGTGGTTCTAACCAGACATCTGTGTAAGGTCTTCCCCCCCACCAAATAGCTGGATGTCGCTAAAATTATCATAACCGACTGTGATGTTTTTCAAACTCAAAACAGACAAAACAGATCAAGCTGTGCTTTAAAGGTGGTATCCGACAGTTTACCTATATTAAATGTATGTAACAATATTTTTTCCACTGTTTCTGGAAATTTGGGCATAATTTCTGTATAGACTCATTCTTCAGTTTAAGTAAAGATGATTTTGTACAATATTCATGTCATAAGTCAGTACTTCTTTTTTAAAGCAAAATTAAGTTAAAAAAAAAGTTGACTTATGATATACTGTGTTAAGTCAGAATCACATACTTATGTTTGGAAATATAGGCTTGATTTTAGTTAGAAGACAACAATGTGATCATTTTGGGCAGTCATCATGACAAAACGTAATCACCAGTAAATAAGGTACTATCCCACAGTTTGGACCGAAGAATTATTTCTCAACCCCAGAAGTCATTGTTACCTGAAAGTGTCCCACAGAGTGCTGTTAAATGATGCCCTAGATGTTTGTGAACAGAGACGCATAAATCACCACTCGTCAATGCAAACAGGTATTTCCTATTCGAGCCACACGGCACAGTTAGATATTTTTAAACACGGAAACCATGTGACCACTTACTATTAAGATCACATAACTTACTCGCCCGGGTAATAAGCTTTGACATCTTGTCTATTTTTAGCTGAAATCCAGATCATGCTAATTTTTAGCTGTGGAACGAATGAACGATCAAAATGACTAAATTTACAACTGGTGCTCTTCTACACTTGTGGTTATGTTACAAACAGCTTCTACTTTAACTAAGATGTAAGTTTATGCATCGATGCCGAAATTTCCCAGAACAGGGGTAAGAATCTGTTACATAAATTAGATATAGACAAAGTATTGGATACCACCTTTAAAGAGTAAATAGAAGTTAAGTAGCATATTAAAACAAGCTGTAAGTTGCAAGTGAACACCAACTACAACCAAGCTTGTCATTCTTCATTGAGCCCTGTAATACACATAAACTTGTGCATGTACTTACAACACAAATATACCCTTCAAAGAAATACAACCGCTTATACATCAAAAGCTCTATAACAGAAAAAAAAATCAATTGTTTATAAATCAATCAGACACATGTATATCCAATCATAACTGTATGCTCCACTGATCAACATTATAAAGGAATCCCCTGCAATGACTGTTTTAGTTCTTATTACACTGTATCATGTACTAGTATTGGGCCAGGCATATCATCAGTAACCATAACAACCAGGACTACCACACAAACCCACTCAACTACCACACATTAACCAGGCTTATTCACAAATGTACTCATTTGACCTTTACACTGCCTACTGAGGATAGTTTGATCTGCCTTAGACAAACACTGAAACAGTGTAGATCCTGTTCAGGTTAGCTCCCTTTGTGAGTCATCTGATCTGAGTTAAACACAAGTGTGGCTCAGTCCTTAACACAATGTTGTGTAGTTTTTGTAGTAAGGTGATACGGAGATAATAACAAATTAATTATGACGTGCTGAAAAAACGTGGTAAGCTAGAGGGCGAAACCATAATAAAGAAAATTGTTTCATGAAAGGATGATTAGATATTTATAGATTCATCCAAGCTTTATGACTTCATTATGTACTTAAAAAATAAGGAGTACACCTTACACATGTCTTACATGACCATGTAGGATGCTTCAATATACATTTTTGTTTATAAAGATTTTATTGTGATAAAGATTTGAGCGCTATTTGGGTTTTATAGTTTCGAATGTGTGTTTTAATGTGGCTTTATTATGTTTGTTTGCTTATTGGATTTATCATCCTACCATTTCAATTACCTGGAGACGGTGTACACTTGAAGCAGATATAGTGCTCTGCCTTTACTGTGAACACCTGGCATGATACCACACCCAGTCACATTATCCTGACACTGGGCTAACCAGTCATGGAACTTCCCTTATATTTGCCTGAGCATCAGCAATGGAGCAAAACCACTACCATTTTTAACAACTTTGTTTGAAAGACAATACAAGCACTGAGTATATACACCTTCAAAAAATACACCAGATTGGAAGCCCAATCAGTAGACTGCTGGCTCCAGGTATACTTGACAATGGGCTAAAACCTGGGCTGTGACATACAAAGTCGTTAAAAATATTAATGACATAGCTTCCAGTGCTAACGCTCATGACAACATAACAGGTACTGGTAGTTCCACAACTGGCTAAACCTTGGTCTGTATGTGTCTGGGTGCAATAGCATACCAGGTATTCACACCATGCTATAGACAGTGAAGGCAGCACTAAATCCATCTTAAGTGGACTTATTCCACATATAACTTAAATACAGTTGATTGGATGATAAACACAACTAATAAAATTTTCTAACAAACTGTCGCATTATTCTAACAAACTAAAGTTTCTAGGACTGAATAAGCTTGCATCGTTGGAGGTTAGCAAAGATAAAGTTTTTTAATTCTTCTCTGTTAACAAGACAAGGACAAAATCTTCAACTGTTTGGCCATAGGCACCCATGAAGTATCTGGCTACCACAATGTTTTATACACCTCAACCACTGGCTATGATTTACATCATTTATAACATGTAAACAAAGCTCCAGATACTGGACAATATATTTTTATAAAACATTTTATTTCTTTTTCAAACCTTCTATTGCTATACTCATCTCAATGTAACTAGATATGGGAGAATATTGCCATCCTTACCCTTATCTTAATTTAACTAAAATCTGAACGGTCACACTTCACCAAATTTGTATTTTTCTTCTTCTTCTTTTTTCCTGCTATTTTTTGCTTCAAAAAGCAACAAAAACATTGTTAAATGTTTAATGGATTGAGATATGATCGATGATCACTAGATTATGTCTGCACATGCTGTCCTTCTAAAGTGTGTGGTCTTTATGATGGAAGAATCACAAGCATTTTGATGTTTTTCAATAAATTTCTTTCTATTTTTAGCCCTTTAAACCTTAATAAACAAGAAAAACTCCAGTCTATTCAGGTATACATGGCATGTGTTTACTTCAGTCTTAAACAATAATTGGATAATAGTTTAAATTAATAAATTTGATTCTGTCATGTACCTGGGTTAAACTGCCAAGGCAAAGTTTTTTAAGAATTATTTACATATAATCAATTGGGACACAAGTTCCTGCAACTTATATTAACCCCAACCCTCACAACTGCCTACTTCCTGTGTAGAGCCAGCTCTCTTAAAACTACGGTATTGAAGCAATCTGCAGTAAAAAGTTTTGCTGCTTTGGGCAAGGACTAACATTGTTTCTTATTTAAGTGCCACAAGATAATTAATATACATGTACAAGAATAAAGTTAAAAGGATTTATGAAGGAAACGTTTCTTAATGAATGATCTTGTATGTAAGAAAACATATCAAACACAATGGAAATTAATTACTTTAAGTGAGGAAAAAATTAGCTAAGCTTTATAAAAATTCACTACCATAAATTAGAGTGAACCAACCAGATATTGCTTGGGTTGAGAATTATGGGACATACAAACGAATAATCTGATGTTCACACCTAGAGATATGGTGATTTATTTACTGTGATTCTAAGAGTCACCCTGGCATATCAAGTGCATTATAAGTATCAACTTCCTTCTTATTGTCCTCACCATGACGCAATGGTTCAAAGTTACATAAGGAGGCTTAATACATCATTCACTGGCTGTATTAAGGTTATCAACTCTCATCTTATTTATAAGCAATACAAAGTCTTAGTTGTTTGCTTGAAATTCCATGCAAAAACATGTCAAATTTTGCAAGAAACTCAAAAGCAAATACAGTAAATTCTGATCAGAATGCTCCCAGCACTGGAACTGTTTATCAGGACCTGGAACTGTCTAATCAGGATCAGGAACTTTCTGATCAGGATCTGTTACTGTCTGATCAGGATCAGGAACTGTCTGCTCAGGATCTGGGACTGTCTGATCAGGACTAGGAACTGTCTGATCAGAAACTGGAACTGTCTGATCAGGATCAGAAACTGTCTGATCAGGATCAGGAACTACTGTCTGATCAGGATCAGGAACTGTCTGATCAGGATCAGGAACTACTGTCTGATCAGGATCAGAAACTGTCTGATCAGGATCAGGAACTACTGTCTGATCAGGATCTGGAACTGTCTGATCAGGATCAGGAACTACTGTCTGATCAGGATCAGGAACTACTGTCTGATCAGGATCAGAAACTGTCTGATCAGGATCAGGAACTACTGTCTGATCAGGATCAGGAACTGTCTTATCAGGACCTGGAACTGTCTGATCAGGATCAGGAACTTTCTGATCAGGATCTGTTACTGTCTGATCAGGATCAGGAACTGTCTGCTCAGGATCTGGGACTGTCTGATCAGGACTAGGAACTGTCTGATCAGAAACTGGAACTGTCTGATCAGGATCAGAAACTGTCTGATCAGGATCTGGAACTGTCTGATCAGGATCAGGGACTGTCTAATCAGGATTAGGAACTGTCTGATCAGGATCAGGGACTATCTGATCAGGATCAGGAACTTCTGTCTGATCAGGATCAGAACTGTCTGATCAGACTCTGGAACTGTCTGATCAGACTCTGGAACTGTCTGATCAGGATCAGGAACTGTCTGATCAGGATCTGGAACTGTCTGATCAGGATCAGGAACTGTCTGACCAGGATCTGGAACTGTCTGCTCAGGATCTGGGACTGTCTGATCAGGACTAGGAACTGTCTGATCAGAAACTGGAACTGTCTGATCAGGATCAGAAACCGTCTGATCAGGATCTGGAACTGTCTGATCAGGATCAGGGACTGTCTAATCAGGATTAGGAACTGTCTGATCAGGATCAGGGACTATCTGATCAGGATCAGGAACTACTGTCTGATCAGGATCAGAACTGTCTGATCAGACTCTGGAACTGTCTGATCAGGATCAGGAACTGTCTGATCAGGATCAGGAACTGTCTGATCAGGATCTGGAACTGTCTGATCAGGATCAGGAACTGTCTGACCAGGATCTGGAACTGTCTGATCAGGATCTGGAACTGTCTGATCAGGATCTTGAACTGTCAGATCAGGATCAGGAACCGTCTGATCAGGATCTGGAACTGTCTGATCAGGATCAGGAACTGTCTGATCAGGATCTGAAACTGTCTGATCAGGATCTGGAACTGTCTGATCAGGATCAAGAACTGTCTGATTAGGATCTGGAACTGTATGATCAGGATTAGGAACTGTCTGATCAGGATCAGGGACTATCTGATCAGGATCTAGAGTTGTTGCTTAAGCCTGATAAATTGAAGTTTAGCAGGACAAGGGTTAGATCATAGTTGTCCTTGTTTATCTGAGCTGATGCTGATGATGGTGCTGATATAGCTGATGACAGTGGCTGCGTGCTGCATGCTGACTGCCACTGCTGATGATGGTGGTGCTGATTAACAAGGGTAGCTGATGATGTTGCTTATGATGACAATAATGATGATGATAATAATGATAATGTTGACAACGATGATGATGAAAATGATCATGACTAGTTTCTGTAATAATGGTGGTAGATTTCTTTAAATTTAGAAAAAGTAGCAATGATGAAGATGGTGCAGATGATGATTTTGATGATGGAAGAAAAGAAGAGAAAATAGCTAGAAAATGATGGGGGATGAAGACACTGAGGAGGAGGGAAGGGAGGAGAATGAATCCAATCAGATAGAGAAGTAGGAAAAACAGGCATTTCAATAAAACCACCCAACAGCCCAATGTTGTTGTTGTATTCTTATAAATATAGGAAAACATTTATTAATATTAGTATGTGTATACCTAAACATCTAACAACTAGACATATGGCTTGCATTACAGTTAACCTAAGCATTCAGTTCATTGAGCTATTTCCAACTGCTTGGTATAGAAAATCAATTTATGATGGGCTGTGGCTTATGAAAGGCAATTTGATCCAGTTATTATTAATTGTTTCTTCCAAAGGTATATTATGTTCAAAGTTTTATACAGGCAAGATGCCAGAGGGAATGACAGTAACAGTTCCTTTCCATTTCTAGTTTAAGCCAATTCGTCCATTAGGAAGACGTCAAGACGACCACTCAGTGATAAATATGAAATAAATGGCCCTGTAGAATTTGCCAGACTGTTTCAACTTTAAAGGAGCTGGCCAACAATTTGTTTAAATTTAAACAGTTCCCAAAAATTCAAAATCTGACATAGTATTTTTATTTTTAATAAATTTAATAAAAGTAAAACAAATTCTAACTTCAAAAATAAACTTCAAACTATAAATATGTATTAAATGGAAGTTGAACATGGGGTGGGGGATAGTGGAAGAGCATAATGGGGTGCTCTTACACCTGAGTACTGGTCATCTAACCAACCTAACCATCAAGGCAAATGATTTCTCCTTGCCATTGAAAAACTTAAGTCATTTGTCAAAAAGGGAACGGGTGGAGGGGGAGTGGGGGTGGGGGGCGTTCACTACCTTTACTTCCATTTCCATACTTGTGTTGATGCAATGTATTTACATATACAGACACACACAAATCCACAAACACCCAGGCCAAAAATTTACAGGAAAGCTTCCTTACAACATTATTATGACTATAGGACTACTCTGATACAGAAATAATTCTATCAAAATTATCAAACTTTGGATTTATAAACTTGTTGTACCAGCGACTTAAGTAAAATACATTTGAAGTGCATGCACACTGGGTTTACACTGGTATAATTGTATAAGCTTGGTGAAAATTGATACTGGAGCAAACGTCACAGCCAATTTTTTATCCTCATTGCGCCATATCATTGCTTTTGATAGCAATGTTGACATACTGATACTTATGTGTGTTTATTTCATATAGATCACACCGACACAATTATAATCATTATAGTGACATCCAGCAATTTTGGTTTGGTAAAACAGTACCCTCACCCCCTATTATTATAAGAAATAATATTAAGAGCCAATTTTACAATAAGAATTGAATTTCAAAACATTTATTTATAGTTTTATCTATTTGAAGCTCATAAGCTAGAATGCTGAAATATACATGTAATGTATACATCACAAACAACTACTTTGATTGGCTCGACAGTGACACAATAATTTTAATGAAGTATCATGTGTGGATCATTAAACAGCATTTAAAAAAAAAAAACTGTGGCAAAGTTGCTAAAGTCAGTAATAAAAATAAGTGCAAGAATTCCAAAAAGTCAGATTTATTTTGGTTGGCATCATAATTTCAGACTGCATTTTCTTGTAGACTGAGCACACGCTTGAACACAATGATTTCTTTGTTGTTTGATGCTTCGCGCTGACACAATTATGGCAACATTCAGCTAATCATTAGTAGATGAAGACATTGGACATATGTCTGGGTAGAACCAGCAGGGCAGATTAGCTGGAAAACCAGCCCACTGGAAAGTTCTTGCCCTGACAGGACTCTAACCCACAGTGAGGTGCTGAGGAGTTACAAGTCTGCGACTCTAATACAATGTAACAGTGCCATGGGCACCCCTTCAACACAATGATGATTTTAATTAAAAGACCGCACATTTTTTGGAGATTAATTAAAACATGCTTGAAAACAATGACATTCTTCAAAAATCATATTTCTTAAAAATTCAGAACAACGTAAGACATGTTTTAACACATTGACTTTTCTAAAGAATGCCTACTTTCTTGGCAAGGTTGAGAGAAAGCAGAAGCATGGAATATGACCTGGAGATCAATAGTCTGTAATGATTAGTCTAAGACAGAAATGAATAGTTGAAGATAGAAGGTGGGCTGAGGTAATTGCAAGCAGTCTGATGCATATAGCCCTTAGCACTGCTATAATTAGTAAATAGCAAGACAAAGGTTTAGTTTTTGCTACATGCAAATAATACTAAGACAGATAATATGAAGGAAACAATGGTGCTGATTGTGAACCGAAGAGTTCCAGCAGGGAGCAGGCTTATCCAGATCTACACTATTTGCCTTAGCCTAATAAAGAATGACTTTTTCTGTATTTCTCCCTAGTTCACTCCTCTCCCCCTCCCTCCTGGCTGTATGTCTATGTCTTTGTTTATATTCCTTCCCTATTTCTTTATCTTTGCAACCTGTCTGTCCATTTTTCTGTCCTTTCACTCTTTCTGACTGTAAATCCTTTTTGAACATCCCAAAAATATAAATAAAGTTGGTACTGAATAGTTAAAGGCAGTAGGTGGGTAAAGGTAATTGCTGTCAGTCTGAAGCATCCAAGCAACTGACATGGCCTGATAGGATCCAGAGGCCATGGCAACATGGGCTTGTGAACTGATGGCTGAGCTGTTTTCATTTGTTTTTTTGTTACTGTTGTATGTCTGAAGTTCTCTCTTTGTTTGTTTTTCCCTGTTTGTGTTCAGTCTTTAAACGTGGTACCCGGTCGTGTACCTATTTCATATATGCAACAATACATTGATCCTGTTTGAGGGAATTTTAGTATAATTGTTATATAAACACATATTATACTATAAGCAAGGATGACTGCCATTTTCAATGACCAAGGTTAGTAAGTTGGTGAAATATATCTTAAAACCAATAACCAAATCAGTCCCACCATTTATTTTTGCTACCTGTTCAGTCTATAACAGTCTTTAACCTGCTCCCACAATCTGACCAACTCTCTTCATTCCTTCCTATGAAATGTAAATGATAAGGCTACAAAACAGCACTTATTAACTGAATTTCAAATATACATATATAACATAACTTTGAAGTCACCTGAAAAGAAATAAAACAGAAAAACAAACAACCTCCTAAAGTTTACCAGACACGACCTTCAAGGCTTCTCAGCTGCCAAATAATACCCTGAAGGCAATAACTAGAGATATCAAACTATCTGCAAATGGATGTAACGGTTCATTTGGCATAGGAGTGTTTCAGCAATTTGTTACACTTACATTGGCAATATTGACTGAAATGGCACAAATGGATTACCCATTGAGCAATGTATTCCATAGGTAGGCTCAATAAAGAACAGGCAAGTGGAAAAATGCTTCTTACAAGGGCAAGGTCAAAATGAAGAGAAATTCAGAAAGCAATTTTTAACAAATTATGTAGGATGTGAATGCAACAATTGAGAAGAACATACAATGTCATGTTTTATTCTATCACATGTCTTCTATGTACATGTAGTTAGTCACTCATATGATAAAAGGGATTCATTTCCAGTAAAAACTGTCACTTTTTATGGAAAAAGTCACAGTGAATAAAAGTACAGCTGTTGTTTTTGTTTTATAATAACATTGCACAAACACTTATAGTTATAATGGTGACTTCCAGCTTATTTAAACTTTTTCATTCAAAGTTTATCTATAATTTTGAAAATTCACTTGACTTTGTTGTGGTGTGTTTACATGCAAGAAAGCGTAAATGGCTGAGAAAAACCCCAGACTTAAAATATATCTGGGTAGAACACCATCAGTATGCCATAGGTAACCTGGAAAACCTCCCCAAATGAAAGTTCTCTCACCAGGACTCTAACCCACCTGTTAAGGGTCAAAGTAATAAGAATAGAAAAGAAAAACTGTAAAAGGAAATAAAAAAACTTTTAAGATATACATCCCTTCAGCTTTATAATGCAGAGTGGATTATGAGTAGTACTATAGTAGTACCTTTTGAATAATGATACACTACACATATATAGTCAAGGTCATGATGAAGATAATTTATGTAAACAATCAAACAAACCCAAACATAGGTAAAGGTACACCATGTTTTTAGGCATATATGTATTCTTCACAAAGCGACTTGAAAAGCACAGACCTTTGACTCTCCATCTACAAGAATCAATATGGCATTAACTTTAAATAAAAAATTATTTATCCCCTAAAGAGATTTTGGTGTATGCATTATCATCATCATTATAGCAGGTAGGCTTAAAGAAATGAAGATCTGTTAAGCAGGCTCATAAGCATTTATCTTTTTCTGGTTGCAGTGCATCTTTGTTTTACACTAATACATTTTAAAATTGCAACTACAGTTAAAGAAAAAATGTCATATTAAACGTGTGCCATGCTTATAAATGGATAATTTTAGTCTCATTTCAAATTTAAATGCAAAATAGTAACAAAGCTGCATATATTTAATTATACGAGTAACTGTTAATTATGTGCATAATTCATAAAAATTGTCACATATAAATATCCTCATAACATGATTTTTAAGAAAATGGCCCACTAGGGAAGTCATCAAAATGTTTAGCCTTAGGATTAAAGACATGCAAATTAGCTTATGCAGGAGAAATATTACAAATGTGTGTATTGTTTAAAAGTGGAGTATGTTTACAGGCCATCTTCATGGTGAAAACAGCCATTACAAGGAAATAATTATGCAATAATCATATAACCATACAACACCTAACAACCAGCTTTAAACATTATTTTAAATTCATTTGGGAAAAAATATTTTTCAACTTATATTAATCCCTCTTCCATTGCCCACTTGCAGGGTAGGACCAGTACTGAGATTATAATGACCAGTGTCAAAAACTTTTCATGGTCTGTGCAGGGTTTGAACCCAGAACCCTCTGATCAAAAGTAAAGCGTTAAGCTAAGTAGCCATGAGCGCTCATAAACAGCAGTTATCGTATAGGAACAGAAATAATTTCCTACAACCCTTATGAAAATAAACTGACACACACAGCAATTGCCTACAAAATGAATGGAACTGAACTTGAACCTGCATGCTTATAAACAGAGATTGTATAAAGTACACACCACAGTGAGTGATTACAGACAAGCATATTGTGGTACAATGTCCCTATTTTGTTCTAACGTAACACGCTTTGGCCAGATTATAAAAAAGACATTCTTCCAGATACTGTTTTATGCAATTTAGATTTTAAAGGTGATATTCGACAGTTTGCCTATATGTAATATATGTAACAATATCTGACCTCTGTTTAGGAGGTGTTCGTACATAATTTCTGCAGAAAAAAAAAAAATATCAAACTTTAGTCCAAACTTTAATGATTATCAACAGAATCTCAATTTTAGGGCAGTAAAACTCGATCAACACTTAAATGTTCATTCTTTTCAAATCTATAAGTAAGAATGATTGGGATTTATGCTAGAAATAGACATTGACGTCACAGTGTATGACGTGGATGAGCTAAAACATGAGTGGTCACATGATTTTCTTACTTTAAAAAATCTGGTACACTTTTCAGACAGCTGTCGGACATCATTAATAGCATTTTGCAATATCTGTTCAGGTAACAATTGTTTATTATGATGTTTAATGAAAATACTTTTGGTCCAAACTGTCAGGAAACACCCTTTAATGGCTTGTGCCTCAGTTGACATTATTAGTTTCGGGTTGACATTACATGCTATTACCCTCTGTGGGATGTGATATTCATTTTATGGAACAAATAACTAAAAATAACTCAAATTTACATCAAAATAATTGTGGGGCTTTTTGCTTTCAATACAAACACTGAGCTATCCATGGAAAAAAAAAGTCTATACTTGACAAATACTTCAGGTCCAACAACTGAGATGTTTGGCTCAATGCCTAGTGTAATCATACAAATGTAATATTCATGTACATGTATCTCTATAATTATTATATATTGATTATAACACTAACCTGGATAACATTTCTGAATAATAAACGGATGATCAATTAAATAAAAGCCATTAATCATCATCAAATTTATATTAATCATCAAGACTAATAGGCCACCACACTGTTTATTCATTATATTTACCTCTGTCACTGTCACTTTAGGCCAAGACGAAGTCAGGTAAAATGTTGGCAAGGAATTTGAAAATAGCATCTTACCACAAAAGAAATGAGAAATAGAAAATGGGATAAAAAAGAAATAGTTTAATACATGGTGTATTTTTCGTATGTTATAATTATATATGTTAAACTATTTAACTATATATAACTGAATTACTATATAAAACTATATATAACTACAAATAACTATATATATTACATATGTTGTTATTGTTTATTTAACAAATAATACATGGCCTTGAGGGCAATATGCAAGTTTACGGACTGGTTGGTCAGACCGAGAAAGGAATATGGCCCGAAGCGCAGCTGAGGGCCATATACCTTCCGAGGTCTGACCAACCAGTCCGTAAACTTGCAAATTGCCCTCAAGGCCATGTATTATTTGTTATATTATACTGAATCTTAATCCTTTTATCCCTTTTGTTGCTTTTATGTTTAGTATAATTTGCTTTCAAATAATAATTGTATTTGTTCAGTGTGTGAAATATCTCAAACCCTAGTCGTTTTTTCTTTATTTTTAAGCGATGCAGCAAAAAAAAAAAACATTCTCTTCTTTTAATATTCCATTTTTGTTGTTCAAATTAAATAGTAAATGTTACTAGACAAAAGACCCGGACTTTAAGAATTTCGTTCGTGTAGGTTTCAAAGGAAGAATCGTGGCCTTTTTCTGCTAGATATGTTCGAAAGAGCTTCAGTTTTGTTGCGGTTTTGGTGTTTTTTGAATCCATTAGATTCGCTGAGTTTAACTAAATCTGTCTCCGATAAAGAGGCGAATTACTTAGCCATTTTGACAATATCGTCTGTTTGTGTTGTCGTAAAATTCACACGTCGTGAAAGTCGCGTTCAAACAGTAAAACAAACTGGATGACGTCATAAACAGTCTGTATCAGAATTATGGACTGGGTAGCCGGTCAATATGCGATTTATGGACTGGATGACGTCATATTAAATATAGACGGGCGTATGCAAATGAGGTATAATATATTAGCATATTTAACTGCTGTTAGAAAAAGTACAGTTGTATTTTAGTCTATGTGTATGTTACATATGTGTAAGCTTCATACATTGAACTCGCCCAAGATTTCATGCCAACAAACATTCTGATAAAGTTTAGAGAATATTGGGCTATAAATGGGGCCTCTAGTGTGTTCACAAGGTTTTTCTAAAATTTTACCTAGAGTCCTATTTTTTGACCCAACTTGACACAATAATAAACTCATCAAAGATTTCATGCAGACAAACATTTTGACCAAGTTTGGTGAAGATTGGGGTATAAATAGGGCCTCTAGTGTGTTCATAAGCTTTTTCTAAGATTTGACTTAGTGACCGACTTTTTGATCCCACATGACCCCATTACAAACACATTAAAGATTTCATTCAGACAAACATTCTGACCAAGTTTGGTGAAGATTTGGCTATAAATTTGGTCTCTAGTGTATTCACAAGTTTTTCCTAAAGTTTGACCTTATGTCCTAGTTTTTGAGCCCAGGTTACCCAATAATGAAATCTGACCAAGTTTGATGAAGATAAGATAAAAACTCTAGCCTCTAGTGTGTTCGCAAGCTAAATTATTGACTCCTGGCGTTGGACAAAGGGGTATCAGAAGAGCTCACCTTGAGCACGTTGTACTTAGGTGAGCTAAAAATCATATTTTGAGAGATTGGAAACATGACCAAATATCGGACTACAAAAATAACCTTTGAAAAACTAGCAAAGTTTTTATTTATTTATTTTTATATGAGAAAACAGCAGTTACATGAATGTTACAGCGTACTGTAAACATCTGAAATGATAACACACACTTCACATCCCAATACAAGGCCAACAGCTGGTAGTCCAGGAACTTTCCAGTAGTTGTCAGTAAACAATGGAGCTCTACACTACAAATTTAATTGGCCTTGATACAGATCTTGGATCAAATCTGGCACCTACATTACCACAGCACAATTTCTACCTTCTACATTATCTAGAAAGGTATTAAGAAAGTACCAAAATACGTAACCTTGTAACATTACTTTCACATACTAAAATGCCCACATCTTTTAATATTCAGAAGCTAAAGAAAAAACAACATCTGTTAATTCCCTACTACCATTTATCATGCCAACCTTTAAATGCATACAGAATAACAAATTGCTGCTCAACCAGCATTTACTAACTACGGCTTTGTGCCAAAGTGCTGTAAACATCAGGTAGCTAGTACAAGATATAGACCAGTTCTGCGTGTGTTATCTCTAAGACTCCCATTTGTGCAATCAATAACCACTCAATAATTCAACTGCCTAGGTGAGTGAAATGACCTGCCACAACAATGAGGCTGGTTTACAGCCAAGCTGTCAGATAATCACAAATGTGGAACTGTCCTGTCTTTATTCCATTCTTGCTACATATATTTAAAATGAATACGAAAGTTTTTTACTTATCACTACATGCAAAAGCAATATACAGAGGAAGATATACAAATTGAAGATGGATGGCTAGAAAATATATGGCTAGAAGATACCAGGAGATATATAGCTAGATAATATACTATCATATATAGCTAGAAGATATGTGGCTAGAATATATATAGCTAGAAGATATATGGCTAGATCTACGAGACAGCTAGCAGACATAGCTAGAATATATCCAGCTAGCAGATATACACAGCAAAAATATGCATGGCTAGAAGAGACACAGCTAAAAGACATACAGCTAGCATATATAAAGGTAAAAGAAATAAAGCTAGAATATATAGCTAGCAGATAGATAGCTTGAAGATACACATAGCTAGAATATATAGTTAGTGATATATAGCTAGAATATATATAGAGAGAGAGCTAAAATATATACAGCTAGTCAATTTATAGCTAGAATATATATATATATAGCTAGCCAATATATAGCTTATAGCTTGAAGTGTAGCTGCAAAAGGTTCATCTCCTGATCAAACAGATTCCAGCATGTTAATGTCTGACACTCAGCAGAGATTTTAACAAAAATATATATCCGTACTCTCGTTACACATTGATCTTAGATTTTATCTAGCTTAATCATGACCCATATGGGCATACAATTACATTTCATTTTATTATAGTTATTTCTGATATACATCAAACTCATTATGGCAATGTCAGCTATTTATGGCAGAGAAAACCCCATGACATATATTTTGGAAGAACCATGGGCACACCCCAGGTCAGCCGGAAGACCACCCACAAAAACGTTCTCACCCAGACCATGGCCCAATGTTTATTCTTAGATGGCTCTAAAGCATATGATTGGTCAGATTTTCGATTAAAGAATTAAAGTGCAACCAATGAGATGCCTGAGGTTGGTTTCAGACCCAACCTCATTAACTTTTATAATTATAGGCCCTGGATTCAAACCTGTGTAGCAGGAAACTAAGGTGAAACAAGTCGATGATTCCATCACATCTTATTTTTTGACATGTGATGCATGATAAATTAGTATCTTACCGATTTTCTCCAGAGAAGGTTATTAAAGCACCTTCTTAAACTAAGCATTGTGGTTATATAAACATACTTTTGAACCAGTAAACAAAACAAACATTTTTTAAACAGAAGCTGAACACGGATACAATTATGGTTATATTTGCGACATCCCGCAACCAGGTGGAGGAATACCCCAGACTGATGTCTGGGTAGAAGCACCGGCACACTGCAGGTTAGCTGGAAAACTTCCCCATTTTATCATATTTACATTTATATTATAATCAGTGCAGACTGCACTTGACTGGGTACTATCAGTCTGTCTGACATGTTTTTAAGATAACTAGCTGGAGTATTGCCCTATATACTTACTAATGTATATATTCAATCTGCAAAATCTAAATATAGAACCAAAAACATTTACACTTGACAGAAAAAAAATCACACAACAGACCTCATTTGTTTATAAACCACACTAAGAAGTTAGTTGTCTGCTAACGTGATCATGAATAAGTGAAACATGTGTTGATAAACGCTTTGCAGAAATAAGTGCAGATCCTTATTTGGCAGCTCCCAGTTACAGCTGCATGATCTGGATATACTCTTTCATTATTATTATTATTATTATATGAGTATTATTATTGTTAATATTATTAGTATTGACATTATTAATACTATTAATATTATCATTATTGGTGTTATTATTGTTATAATTATAATTGTCATTATTATTATTATTGTTATTGTAATTATTATAATTATATTATTATTATTATTATTATTATTATTATATTATTTTCATAAGTTGGTCAATCATGCTTAGCAGACTATGAGGTTTTGGTTTGTATTTGTTGTCATTGTTTTAGTTCAGCCAATAACAGCACAAAGAATGCTTTTTTGTCAGAAGTATGCTCAGCTGTCCTGTATTACCTTTTTTAGCAACAATGATCTTTGGGCCATCTATTTATGGTATGGTGTGCTATAGAAGACTTCTGCTGGCATTTAGGCAGACTTATATTGTATAGAATTTTGATCAGATAATAATTCACATGTAATGCGATAGTTGCTTTTAAGACAACATAGATGTACACTATTCACATGCACAGAAGAGTTCATATTTACAAGAATTTGAAGTCATATATGGGTTTGGGAATACCATCACCCACATATTCCAATGTTGCATTTTAAAGGTGGTATCAGACAGTTTGCCTATATAAAATATATATAACATATTACCAGTTGCCTTTATAAAATATACGTAACATATTACCAGTTGCCTATATAAAATATATATAACATATTACCAGTTGCCTATATAAAATATATATATTACCAGTTGCCTATATAAAATATAAATAACACATTACCAGTTGCCTATATAAAATATATATATTACCAGTTGCCTACATAAAATATATATAACATATTACCAGTTGCCTATATAAAATATATATATTACCAGTTGCCTATATAAAATATATATAACATATTACCAGTTGCCTATATAAAATATATATAACATATTACCAGTCACCTATATAAACTATAAATAACATATTACTAGTTGCCTATATAAAATATATATAACATATTACCAGTTGCCTTAATAAATTATATATAACATATTACCAGTTGCCTATATAAAATATAAATAACATATTACCAGTTGCCTATATAAAATATATATAACATATTACCAGTTGCCTTAATAAATTATATATAACATATTACCAGTTGCCTATATAAAATATACACAACACATTACCAGTTGCCTATATAAAATATATATAACATATTACCAGTTGCCTATATAAAATATATATATAACATATTACCAGTTGCCTATATAAAATATATATAACATATTACCAGTTGCCTTTATAAAATATATAAAACATATTACCAGTTGCCTATATAAAATATATATAACATATTACCAGTTGCCTATATAAAATATATATAACATATTACCAGTTGCCTATATAAAATAAATATAACATTTACCAGTTGCCTATATAAAATATGTATAACATATTACCAGTTGCCTTTATAAAATATATATAACATTTACCAGTTGCCTATATAAAATATATATAACATATTACCAGTTGCCTATATAAAATATATATAACATATTACCAGTTGCCTTTATAAAATATATAAAACATATTACCAGTTGCCTATATAAAATATATATAACATATTACCAGTTGCCTTTATAAAATATATATAACATTTACCAGTTGCCTATATAAACTATATAACATTACCAGTTGCCTTTATAAAATATATATAACATTTACCAGTTGCCTATATAAAATATATATAACATATTACCAGTTGCCTATATAAAATATATATAACATTTACCAGTTGCCTATATAAAATATATATAACATATTACCAGTTGCCTATATAAAATATATATAACATATTACAACCTTATTGTAATTTCTACATTAACTCATAATGTAATTTAAGCAAAGACGATTTTGAACACTCTCTCAATTGTTTGATAGTACAAATAATGACAAATCGCTATACATCTATTCTTTCCAAATCTATAAATAAGCACAAAGGGATTTTCTGCTACAGATTGATATCAATGTCACAACAAATTACCAGCTAAAATTGCTAACTCTGCAGCATGACTCAGACAGATAATACACGTTTGTAATGAAAAGTGAGGATTTATGCTTTGCCGTTCACACAGATCTAGGGCACAAATTAATAACAGTTTGCAGGACCTTTACAGGTAACAATGATTTATTTGGATATTTGACCTTGTCACCTTTCATCTATATGACCATTATAATTGGCTGGTTGAAAGAGACAGTACAATTCCCGTTTAACCCTCTTTCTCCAAAATAAGCAAAAATAATGTTAGATAAAAATGTTGCTTTCCAAAGTGATCTTATTAGAAAATCTACAGGTATTTGTGAATTATATGCACAGTCATTAAAACTTAAATCTTTGACAGGCAAAAATAAATATGAATATCACTGTATTTGACATTTCCTACACAGAAAATCATTATTTTCTATTGAAGTGCAAATATATTTCATCATTTTGAGAAGTAACGATTTGATAATGCAGATCACAGGATTATATTAACACTTCAGTAACTAATCAGTACATTTCAATATTTGATCCAACTCATTTTAAATCTTTTATGACTGGTCTGTGCCTTAATATTTTAAAGATTGTATGAATACTTTTGTTGATTACTTGTTTGAAATTATATTAACCACCATGGAAAGACATTTTATGTGTCATAAAATAAATATATGAAACATTATTTGCGCTTCTTTTGTTTGGTTGTTTATTAGGTTTATTGTCCGACCAACAGTATTTCAGTTATCTGGAGATGATGTCCACTTGAAGCAGATATAGTGCTGCCTTCACTGTATATGGCATGCAGTGAACACCTGGCATGATACCACACCCAGTCACATTATCCTGACACTTGGCCAACCTGGAGCTCTACTGATTGCTCTACCTAGGTATGGAATTCTATATTGAGGACCAAAAAGCTGAAGAGTTCAAAGCTGGTATGGCATCTCAGTTGCTACATTTGTAAACTGGCACACCCTGCTCAAAATTCACATCGGCAAAGTATCTGGTTTGCAAGATACCTGTACTTTACTAATAGATAAGTTTAACGTTCCCAAGAGGCAGTGTGCACAAAATGCATTTTCAGGCATACCACATGTTTGGCTGGATGTCAAGTTTGAGGATGTTGAAAATGAAACAGGGCCTAAAAACATAAGCCATCATTTCTATGTTTATATATATATACCAGTACAGCATACCAAAACATTTGTTGTTATTATGTAAACATGTTTTAAGTGGAGGAAGACCTAAGACTCTGGCTAGAACCACCAGGGCACCAAAGATCAGCCGGAATACACGGTCACATAAAAGTTGTCTGACGGGGACTCAAACCCATTTAGCTCAGGTCTTTAAGGGTTGAGTCAGTTATTTTAACAGCTTGGCAAACATTAGAATCCCGCTATAAGAACTAGACAAAAAAGAAGAAAAAAGGAAAAATAAAAAATGCTTGTTTTTTTGTAGGATTTTAACCTGAGACATCTGGTATGGCAATCCTTTGCTCTACTGACAGAAGTAGAGTCTTGCTTGTTTTTTTGAAGCAGGTATGATATATATTTTCAAATTCCTGCATAACATGTTTTGATTTTACAAGGTTTCAAGCGGCACTTATAAGTTCATTTGCCTATTGGATTAAAGTAAAACTCAAAGGCTATCAATTGGTCAGTGTTCTGTGCCTTATACTTCCAGTATTGAAGTGTTTTGTACCGTTGCTGTTGCTGTTTTCTGGAGATATTATAGCTTAAGCATATTTTTCTTGTTTAATTCTAATGCAGATCTGCATATCAGATGGATTAACCATATGATTCTTAATCATACGAGAAATTTGTTGTTTTTTTTTATTGTTTTTAGAAAGTGTTTAATTTGACCACTTAGCCTGCTAAGCACTTATAAAAAAGGTTTGGGCTTAAGAGGTATATTTTAGGCACCTTTTCTTGTAGATGTAAGAAGTTGATTCAGAAATTGTGAAAGATATTTAGTCTGTATATTAAAAAGTACATTGTAAGTATCAAAAAGAAACCATCTTCTACATTAACCTACAGGTGTCTTACAACTGAGAAGTACATGTTGAACTTATTTATTCTAAGAGATGTCAGAACATCTCTTGGTATAAGAGACAGGTACATCATTAACAGCACATATTGTATTGAAATGTGATGTTACAGTATTTATGTTTCATTAGGGCTTCTGCAGACAGAGGGTGATACAGTTTACTTCATCATATGATCATAATGCAGGCCACAACATGACTACAAATAGGCACATTGAAAGTGATATCCAACCGTTTGCCTAAATCTAACATCTGACCTCTGTTTGGGGTATATTGTGCATAATTTCTGCAGAAAAATCACACTTTAGTCTAAGCATTGGTGGTTTTCAATAGAATCTCAATTTTATGTCAGTAAAACTTCTAAATCAACACTTAAAATGTCAATATCTTTTTTTAACTCACTATTGTGCTTAATAACAGAATTAGAAATAATGAACATTTGGAGTAACAGTTGTCACAATGTGTACTGTCTAACAATATAGAAGGGGTTCAAAATTGTCTCTATGTAGAATGAAGTATGAGTTAATGCAGAAACAGTGCCCAAAGTCTCCAAAGCAGCAGTAAGATATTTGTACATGTATTTGATATCCACAAACTGTCGGATATCACTTCTAACACATTTAAACTGTCAATAGACTAGGTAAATATACAGTACACATCATGTGGTTCTCTTTGCCATGTACCTCAACAAAAATGTGACCACAGCACTTTAATTACAAACTCCATCTTGCCTTAAACATGTATTAAAGTGATAGACTGTAGAAGTAATCCATATTTAATTGTTGAAGGATTGGATTGGATTTGCTGGCATTTTTGCCGATACTGTGCAGCGACATTTCTGTCATTATAGCACAGGGGCACTTATGAGGTGCCCAGGAACTGAACCCAGACGGTCCATTATACTGACACCAAAGAGTCAGGTGTAATGCTGACCCCTTAGCCCTGAGCATTAGGAAGGAAGCCACTAGTACTAACTTTAGCCCTGAGCGTTAGAAAGGAAGCCACTAGTACTAACTTTAAAGTCTTTGGTTTGACCCGACCAGAGTTTGAACCAGCGACCTCCCGATCCGCAAGCCGATGCTCTACCACTTAATCTACTGCAGCCGGTTTTGACTGTTGAAATGAACCGTATTTGAATGTAGAAGAAAACAATTTTCGGATGAAGCAATATGTTGCAAATTTTTCACTGCTATTAGAATCTATTAAAAAGTGTTGTTGTTTCTGTAAAAAAAAAGAAGTGAAAAAAAGCACATCATGCTAAGATTAAAACAACACACCAGTTCTGCTAGAGTAGGCATGTCAAATATGGTCAGACCAAATACATGTACATGTATGTCAAACAGTAAGACAGACTCTTGTCATGAGTAGGTATGCAGTTAAACATGTACCTAGAAAGCAAATAGTACTATATGTGAGTATCGCTTCACCAATGTTACACTCATACATGTATTATCATACAACCAAAACAGATACAGTACTGCCTTCAATTGTTTAGCATGCTCTCAACACAACACATTTGTAACCAGTCTCTATATAATTCATCACAAATTCCTTATATAAGGTAGACCTGTCCAATTTCATCCTAGAGTAGACCATTGTACATTTGAGTAGTTACTGGTATTCCAATTTAAAACAATCTTAATATCTGAGAGATCTAGGCCTATGAATTTTCTTGTATCCAGTAACACTTCTGCATCTTTAAAGATAATCCAATAGCCTAACAAACAATATAAGAAAAATCAGTGCCATTATAAATTTAAATATACATAATCTATAATTATGTGTACATCTGTAATTATATCACTGACCTTAAATGTTGATATCATCAGATGTACAAAATAGATACACACCAGGACCTGGTAGCGCAATAAGTAGAGCGACGGCTCCAGGCATGGGAGGCCCCGGATTCGATCCGGGACCGTGACATACCAAAGTCATCAGAAATAGTAGTCGTATAGCTTACATTGCTCAAGCAAATATAAGGGTAGTTCCACGACTGGTTGGCCCGAGGTCAGGATAATGTGTGTGGGTGTTGTATCATGCCAGGCAAGCTAAACACAGTGAAGGCAGCACTATATCTGCTTCAAGAGGACTCCAGCTCCAGATAACTGAAAAAACTGTTGGTGGGATGATTAACCCAATAAACGAAAAAAGATACAACCAAAAATCCAAACTGTTAAAAGTTCTACAACAAGGTACACCTATGTATATGTATATAAGCCCTTAAACTAATGATGATAAAAGAGTTCAAATAAACTTGACAATGAGACTTTCCATTGGCTGGGATTTATACAAAATAAGACAGGGAATAGAAGAATTTCTTGTACTGTTGTTTCATTACATTAACCTCTTTTAAGGGGGGGGGGGGGTGCTGATTACTTTGGGCCACTTGACTCAATATGATGTCTGGTTAAACACTGGCAAGACAACAGAAGTTTCAATTTGGCGACACCACTATGCTAGTGAAATATAAATAGGATAAAGAGAACATGTATGTTAATACCGATAAAATAATGTCATTTTGTTATTTCAATTAGGTTTTCAATTTATGGGTATGTTTAAATTGCACCATGTTATTAACATATTACTTGTCATTGAGAACAAGAACAGAACACAACTCCATAAAAACTCCTTCATTAATCAAATTTTTCAGATATATACAAAATATTTTAAATTAAGCACCATGTATGCAATACACATAAACCTACGAGAAATATGATAAATTTTCATATCTTTTCGTTTCAATAGTCTGGACATTCCTCATTTGATGGATGCAAACATGCTGCAAGGGTATATATGAGAGTTAAAAATAGTCGAGTTTCTAGGAGAATGACAGTTAAATGAGAAACTTATGTTTTACTATATACTAAACATGACAAAATTAGTTATTGGCATGGACAATATCAGAGAAACTTGAAATTCTTTAAATTTAGAAAATCAAATCATATGTAAATATATGTATGCCAATTATAAAAATGTAAGAATAGTAAAAACCTTTTTTTTTCAATGGTGGTTTTTCAGGGGCAATTTACCATTTCCCTTGAAAGAAAGTACAATTTTTTCTCCTTTTAATAATACAATTTTCCTTCCAAAGGGCTCCACCACCTTTTCCTTAAGGTTAACAAAAATCTACAGTATATGCTTTATTTCTCTTAAAATATTTACATGAAATGACAACTTTTCTTACTATACCATTGAAGGTGGACACACACCACCCCTCTCATCTTTAAGTCCCAAATGTAACACCATAGGATACAATGCAGTGTGTGGACAAATAATTAATTAAAA
The DNA here is from genome assembly GCA_007844125.1 of Sinonovacula constricta. NCBI lineage: Eukaryota > Metazoa > Mollusca > Bivalvia > Cardiida > Solecurtidae > Sinonovacula > Sinonovacula constricta. The sequence continues at coordinate 50,388,318 of CM017569.1, read as the reverse complement.
CACAGGTGACAAAAACCTTGTGCTGTCCTAACTTCCTATACAGGTAACAAATTAGATATAGCCTTCTTACAGCAAGTTACCTGATATATATGAACTGTCATATAATTCATTTACAATGTCAGGAAAGTGTCACTGTGACAGACTTTAATGTTTTCCTTTCAGGCACATCATAGTGACATGTACACGTGTAGGAAACAAGTTAACTGAGGTTAAGAAGAGGTTTGGATTTAAAGAAAAGCATATTGGCCGTTTAGTGTTTTCACCCTCATTTTGAAGATATTTACCGATATTTGGTTGTGTTCCCATTCATAAACTGTAAAGAACAAAAAAATTGTACCTGTCACCCTTGCTCAAACAAATAATAAAATTGACTACATATTGCTTTTTTTAATGAGTGAAATTCTAAATGAGTTGAATAAACCAAATATTTGATTTTGTTTTTGTTTTATATATATGTTTTCCCAAATATGTCTAAAATGATGTGAAAAATTCCCATTGCTGTGGTGGGTTCAGGTTTCCCAAATATTGAGAAAAACACCTGGATCTTATTCATTAGTTTAAACCTGTTTATTTATAGTGAAATATTGTTGGTGAGACGATAAAACAAACCAACAAACAAGCTGCTTAAGAACTACTTTTTACACACCTAAATGACAAAAAAAACATCAAGGTTTATATAAAAAAAACTGTTACAGGTTGGTCATTAATTGAAACAGAACAAATCAGACACTAGCAAACTAAATGAGACATGTTGTATTGTACCTGAAAAAGTACTACAGCATTAAGCCTTGACCATTGTGGCAACAATAACTACAGTCAATAGTGAGTTGACATACACAGCTTATGTGTGTAATATGTCAACTGTTTATATATGTCATGTGGTGTAACTCTAAGCCTTCCTTTAATACACTTTTTATCCACTACATACTCCAATTTCTTTAAACATTTTACTATTTTATAATGCAATCATGCTCGAGTTAAGTATCAGTCCTTAATAGCCATGCCAAGGCTGTTTCTGTTTGTTTTATAAAGTTTAGTGACCCCCAATAAAGCTGTGTTATCTGAAGATAGTGACTATCGGAGCTGACTTAATATAGATATACCCGAATAAGATAGAGAGCTTTAGCCAGCACTTTACTGATCAATAACTGTATCCTGATATCTGGTCAAGGAGTCCTGCAACACCCCGTAAAGATAAGATTTTTTAAAAAGTATATTACAGTAATATATTTATTACCATTCTGGTCATGAGTGATGCCTAGCTATGACTAGCAGAGGTAGACCCCAAACAAAGGTCAGTGTAGAACAGACAACAGCACAGGCCAGCTGGAAGACTTCAACATGTTAAATTTTTCATCCTAATTGGGACTCAAACATACCAGGGAGGGAATGAGCAGTCAAAAACATAGCAACTTAGTGGCTCTACTCATATAGCCATGGTCGCACTCCTGAAGTTAGAAGTCCAATGCTAAGAAGCTATCTCAGGACCATTAATAGAAGACTTGTCACATTCTGAATTGTTTTATGTTTTATGTTTTATTGCATTTAGAAATACATCTCAGCAACTAATTGTAACCATTATAGCAACACCCAGCAGGAAGAGGAAGACACCAGACAAATATCTGGTTAGAACCACCGGCACACCACATGTCAGCTGGAAGTCCTTTGTTCCCAATGGGACTTGAAACAATGCAGTGGAAGGTTAAGCCGTCAGAGGGGTTACAAGTTGGAGACTTTACCACTAAGCCCTGGGCACCCCACTCATGGCCTGGGGTTTAACTTAGCATTTCCAACAAATGAGTCCTAACGCCACTTTACCCAAAGCTCAACTGATCATTGGTAAATATGGCTTACATACAGGTGACCTTTTCATTGCAGCTTTGTGCATCAACAGCTGCAGGTCATTTTCTTAATTTAAAAGTCAATATGTAGATAATGTTACAGAATGAAGACAATTTTATGTTAACATTGTTATCACTTCACCCATGTGTGTATTCATATTAGAGCTATATCACAGTGTAGACAAATATTACTGTAAATGTAATACACTACTATGATACATGTTCTTCATCTAAAGTACATGCATATCTCTGTATGTTTGATATGTGGACCTGGTGTGAAGAAATTTCAGCATCCTCAACATTTAACTGGAAGCAGATGCATCTATTATCTACTTTAAACTTGTCTACTTATTCAATAGGGATCATTTATAAGTGTCATATTCTAGTTAATGTTTTATTGTCGTTACTTTCATTATTTTGCATGATGGATTTTTCCCTAAAGGTTTAAATACTGCAGGAGTTTTTCTCCATTTTCCCAGAAAATGGTAATAGATGCCCATCTTTTATTACTACTTTCTGAAATTAATAGTGTTATAGAGGATGTCACCAGCTAATGATTTAATAAAATTCCTGTCACAGCTCACCAAAAATGTAAATGTATCAACTCAGTAAAAATAAGTTCTTTCTATTTCCATGATTTGACAGGAAATGAAAGGGTGAAACAGATAAAAATTCCTATATCTAAAAAAATAAATGTCATATGCTTCAATTAGTAATAAGTATGTCCTGCCTGACTAACGATATCACCAGTTGTGATTATGATAGGAAATGCAATATAAATTTTGAATGTATAAGTAAATCACCTTCTGATCGCGCAAATATTTAGCATTCAGACACTCTTAGTAGAACGTGGTACTGAACTGTAACCAGCGAAAGGCATTAGTGAAATACTTTCCCCAGTGAAGTTGGTTCTCAACCGTTACCTTTCTAGAAATATCCACTTAATTATCAGAGGATATATATAATTTAACACAACTCATATGTATGGCTGTTGATATCTGTAACATAGGAAGAAGAATGTGCTGCTAGTTCAGGACTCTGACCCGGAACCCTTTGAAAACAGGGTGATGGCTCTACAGACCTTGCTAACCAGACTGCATACACATCTCTCCCTATCACCTGGCTACATACACCCTGGGAAATTTGTTGCAATTCATACTTGAATTTCCACAGACCATATAGCCTACATGCATCGCACTAACACTTCTCAAGCACTTATACCAGGTCATTATGTTTGGTGTCATGGTAACATAAGGAGAAAAATGTGGAGCCAGTCCAGGGACCCTTTACTAACATGGAGAATGCTCTACTGAGCTAACCAGTCTGCTTACACATTCTCTCCCTATCACTCTGCTACAAATCCACCTTTGATCATTGTCTCAAAATGAGACTAATTTTCTAAAGTAATAGCTCGGAGTTATAAAGCTTAATTTCTGTTGTCCATGACCGACAATAGCTGAAAGTTATCATAATAACCATCCAGAGTTTGTGCAAAACAAGACCTTTTTCACTGCAGTACTTACTTAATGTATCAGTCTCATCAATGATTTCTGACTGAATAATCTCTTCAATCACATCTTCCAGTGTAACAACACCCAGAGTCTCATAATAGGGATCTCCATCCCCTTCATTGTTGACACGACGCACAATGGCCATGTGGGAATGTCCTGAAAGAGTAAAAATACAAAACTGAATGAGTATAAAGAATATGTAAAGGCCAATTCAACAGATATTCTTTTTTAAAACAAAGTTATTTGCAATACAGAAGAAAAGGTTGCACATTGTATCCTGATATACTTTTATCATGACTGCTCACCTTGCCTGAAGTCTTGAAGCATTTTATCCAGTTTCTGGTCATCAAACACAAAAATCAAATGATGTTGATAAAACTTGCACACAGTTTTCAATGGTGTGTTGTCATCCGGATCGATCAGGGCTAAATCTTTTATATTAAGCAGGGCAACAATGTTGCTCTTGTCACCATCATATACAGGAATACGACTGTAACCCCTCTTCATAATCTGAGACATTGTTTCAAAGTTCAAGACACACTCGTTGTAGTCTAGCATGAATACATCTTCGATTCTAGTCATAATAGCCTGTACGGTTTTCTTGGTTAACGTCAAGGCACCAGATATTATGTTCACTTCATCATCATCAAGTGCCGAGAAATCTTTAGTCACACGTATAAGCTCCTGTAATTTTTCTCTGTTGTAAACCTGACCAATCTCTTCACCAAGAATCTTGTCTAACATTAAACTTATTGGGAATGACAACGGAAAGGTTAATACCATAAAAAAATATGTGATAAACCTTGTGTGTGCTCCAACAGCCAAACCATGGCGGGAACATATTGCCTGAGGAACAATTTCACCAAAAACTACAATAAAGGCAGTGGCAGCAATAACAGCTACGAGACCATTAGAAATATCATCCAACATAATAGTCAAACTGTTATTCACTAACACATTCCCTAGCAACAATGTACACAACAGAAAATTTCCCTTCTTTCTTAAGGGCGATATAACCTTTGCATATTTCTTTTCATTTGCTGAGCCACATCGTTCAATGATTTTCAGCTCTGTCTTGTCAAGAGCCATTAAACCAAGGTTTAAGCCACTGAAAAGTCCAGATAACGTTAGAAGCAGAACTATAATGGAAATCTGAATACCAATCGGCAAAAAGGTTGTTTTTGCCTTTACCACTGTTAATCTCACAAATGGATCCTGTCCCTGATGAATCCATGTTACCCGCGGCTCTGTTTGCCCGTCTACAATACGTGATTCTCTGACACATAAATAGAAATAACCACTCTCAGTTATTTTGTCGAAAGTTAAAGTCACAAAACCGCGAGTTGAATTCAACTGAATTTCATCTATATCAAATGGTTGAGACACACCTCCACGTTGTTCACAAGGAAAACCTCTTTCCTCGGCATGAGACGTGAGTGCGATAGAAGTCCTGTTGGTGATGTTATTACCGACCAACACAACGCGGTTTAAAGTATTGGTCAGAAGAACCAAAGAACCTGTGGAATCTCTTGTTGCAGCATCCGCAAATGTAGCGATGAAATTAATTTCCGCTGCAGTGACTTCGTATTTAATTGTCGCAGACAATACCGTGGTCACGCAAAAAATTAGAAACAACCAGACTGAACTGACTATCGAAGCGGCCATTTCTAAATGACCTGTGTTGTGTGTAAACGGCACATGCGTAGAAATGTCTTTATTTGACAACACTACACTAAAATACGACGGGGCGCAATAAGGAGTTCTCGAAATTCAGTAGTTCAAAAGTAAGGTTACTTAATTGATATTTCATAAGACATACTGTAAAAGATCCGTTGGTCGTTCGTCATTTTTATCCATCTAAAAATAAATATATTGCATGAATGTGTTCTGTTTTAACTAGCTGTCGCATATTATTTAAAATATCGATCATCATTATTTTCTCACCTAATAAGTAAAAATCATAAAATATGGTCACACTTTTTTAATTCATTATAACACTGCAGACTTTTTTCAATATATGTGTGTCTTTTTTAGATTGAAGGTGGTATCTGACAGTTTACCTTGATATCAAATACCTGTTTAACTTATCTTTCCACGGTTTGGGGGAATTCAGACATAATTTATGCACGAATCCCGTACTTTAGTCTTAGTAAAGACGAGTGTGAACACTACTCCTATTGTTAGACAGTACAAATTGGAAAAAGAATCACTGTAAATGCTCATTGTTTCCAAATCTATAAATAGACACGATGGTAATCTCTGCTAAAATAGATCTATATCGATGTCAGAGGGGACTACCCAGACGACGATGCATCGTGATCGCAAGCGTAAGATGTCACGTGGTTTTCTTAGATTAAAATCAGCTTTTGTTAGATTAAAAACAGCTATCACCACAGCGTCTACAATGGAGCAGATGTGTACGTACATATGTCCACAATACAAAATCAGCACACATTTTCGATCTTTTATATAGATAAATTATTCAAGGATTGCTGCTTCTAATTTAAACATCAAAAAAGCGTGTTTTACTTGACTTTATCGGAAAGACTCGATCATTATCGATCATTGTAGTTATTGTAAAATGTCGAAGAAGTTACCTTTTATACTGTTTGCCATACTTATGCAAAGGATTCGTCGCGATAATGATATAAAAAGCTGCACACCAGTGTACGTGTAGGAGACTAAAAACACACCAGGCTTACAATTTAAGATTGCAAAGTGTGGTCAATACTAACCGGTAGCCCATCGATCTAATACTACAAGTGCTACGACTATTGCTGCTGCTGCTACTACTACTACTACTGCTGCTGCTGCTGCTGCTACTACTTGCTACGACGACTACTACTTCTACTAGTATTACGACTACTACTACTACTACTACTACTACTACAACTAACAGAAGAAGTAGTTGAAGTAGTAGCCTGTTAGTAGTAGAATTGGTAGTAGTAGTGGTAGTGGTAATAGTAATTGTAGATATTTTAAAGTTAACTGGACAAAAGAACATGTATATAAGGGAGATTACTAACATCGCATTATAACATTAATTCTTACACGATCACCTCCCCTGAATAGAATCCAACAGATGATATATCATTCTCGTTTATTTTTAGTTTGGTCTACCTGTTTTTTTTACACATGCGTGTTAGTCACGTGGAACAGTTCTGAAACTTACTGATAATATCGCAACGTTCCATTCTACCATATATACCGTTTCATTTAGATTTTGTTTGGACGAAGAAAAGCATTAAAAACATTTAAACGGATTCTTGAAAACATTTTTAATTGTGCAAATGTGTCTCATCAGTAAAGACAGCGATAAAGATTTATGATAACCAGTATAATGACGTGTTAAAGTATATAAACTGAAAAGGTATCATAGGGAGACAATGTGCTATATATGGACCGACTTTCGAGATTCATTAAAAGTTATATCCAATAGTTTAGACCCCTATTGTTGATCACAAACATCCTAATAAATTATTGTTACATGACAAGATCCCGAAGAATGCGAGGCATGACGCTCCACTCATTATACCAAACATGTATTTCCTTTCTGAACCACTCTGCACAGTAAGTTCACTGTTCTCATAATGTTATTCTCAATAATAATAATAATAATAATAATAATAATAATAATAATAAAGTATCTCGGAAATGCAGATTAAAAAGATAAATATTGTCTTTATATGAAAACGTACCCAATGAGTACGCATAAAACTTTTACGTCTTAACTATCGTTGGCCATTTTTGTCAGTGTTGAACCCACGACCTCTTGTATTTAAAATCAAATTTATGTGTCGTGTATATATACACACACACAGTAAGAGACCCTAATTTCGATCTAAGCAGTCAAGAGACAAAGTTTGCTTTAAAAGCCTAGTATAAGCTTACATGTATTTGTTTTTACAACTCTACCGTTTTACCTGGCTGGTGCGAGGGGATTCATCCCCCTATGGATCCATCCCTGCAAGTCACTTTAACAAGTGTGTGTATAATATGCAATAGCTCTCAAATCAAAGCGCGAATAAAATGTACACACTCCGAATAAATTAACGCACGAGGTGTGAACTTTTCGAGTTCTCACATGTCAACAATGTGGATAATACATAGCTATATTATATCGTTTGATCAAACCGCCAAGATGTATCTATGGGTTATTTACATGAGGAATCAGTAATTCGTCTTACATCACTGAATATCAAAGGAAATATCATAATTAACTCAGTAAAGTTTATATAGAGCATACCAATTTGTTTTGTAAATATTTAAACTATGTTATATGCACCAATTGTGCACTAACCGTGCAATAGATTAGATCGTGCTGTTTTATTTATTTCGTGGGAATCATTTGATTAAAACAGCAATTATGAGATTTGTTTTAATGTCCATTGGTAACTATACATCGCACAAACCATTGTATGCAACTCTTTTTAATGGGGGAAACAATATCAGCATTGGAGTATTTGGTTAAAATTGAAGATTAACGTTAAACCATAACACAAAAATTCCCCGCCTTGTTGCAATGTTAATATTCTTGGAACAATATTGTGTTTGTTCTTTGTGTGGCTTACAGGTATCCGCTAAGTTACTAGAGTCAATTACAATTAGCAAAACATTAACCCTATTTTAGAGAATTTGGTAACATTTTACCGAAAAACGACGAATTCGAACACTAATTGTTAGAGAGTAAAATCGCAAAAAAAAAATCGCTCTTATCTATTAATAAGCACGATGAGACTTCTGCTGAAATTAGGTACCGATCGACGTCATAGCCTGGATTATGATATCATGATGTCTTAAAAGTAAGTGGTCACGTGGGTCTATATATAGGCAAAAGATCGGATGGCACCTTTAAGTATTAACGAATCGATAATACTACCAAAAAGCCCGAATTCTACTGGTTTTAGCTTGACCCATGCATTGAATCAATATATAAATCACTCGCATCATCGTTGTTCCTTGCCGTACACGTTTGGAATAGAACAAATAAAAATGCCGAGTTGATCCGAATGCCCATAGATACTCTTGCATGAATACATACATGGTTTTACATAATTATGCTAAGCAGCACCGTACATTGTCGTTTAATTTTGCCCGTGTCCCGCCCCTGAATAGCTCTACAAGTACTGGCCTAGTCCTGATCCGCCCAGCTAATCGATATTCGATCAGACGACCTATGTGTACACGCGGACACCTTTGGTCTTCTGTCGACAGACATAGAAGTTGATCAGACGCTTATTTATACATGTACTACACTCAGCATAGGAACAAGGAATGTATTGAAAGAAAGGTAAGACATTTGTTTTACTGATATGTGTGTTTGTTTGTTTGTTATTTGTTTATTGGGTTTATCGTCCCACAACAATATTTCATTGAAGCAGATATAGTGCCACCTTCACTGTGTATAGCATGCCGTGAACACCCAGTCACATTATCCTGACACCGGGCAAACCAGTCGTAGAACTACCCTTATATTTGCTTGAGCGTTAGCAAGGGTATACCACTTCCATTTTTACGACTTTGGTACTTCACGGCCCATGTTCGAACCCAGGGCCTCCCGTACCTGGAGTCGAATGTATTATTTGTTCGAATGTTCACATGTTTATGTTTATTAGACAATACATGTGTCATAAATCTATATTGTTTAAAGCAGTACTATAGGTAATTTTTCTCGTTGTAAAGCCTGGCGCTTACTTCTATTTGTTTTCGATGCATAAGTTCGTTTATTTAACCAAATAGTTGCTCTAGTAATGTATTTCAAGTAACTGAATCAAATCTGTATCGTTTGTTGGAGAATACGATGATTTGAGACAAATATCCAAAAACATAAAAAATCTGAACTTTTTCAACTAACCTTGTTCTATCTGTGGGTATTTATCAAAGAACAGCACGGAAAAAAAAATTGTCTAATTGTTATAAGTTTGTTTTGTTTTTGAAATACCATGCAGCGACCACGTATGATCATTATAGCAACGTCCAGCTTTTTGGAGGAGGAAGACCCAGACACATGTCCTGGGTAGAACCACCGGCGCACCGCAAGTCAGTTTGAAGACCTTCCCACATCAAGACCTTTGTCCCGAACGTGACTCGAGCCCACGCGATGAGAGGCTAAGCAGTCAGAGAAGTTACAAATTAGGCGACTTTACCACCACACCACGGACGCCTCTAATTGTTATAAGGTGTACTAGGAGATAAACATAGGTACATGCAAACTATTTTGTCATACGGCACGCATAGCACGAATCATTTCTTCCACAGACAACACTCACTTTCATCGTCACATGAATATTTTCAAGGTGCGTGTTATGTTATGAATAGAATGACAGGTAAAGTTCAATAAATGCTGAATTGAGCACACAATGTAAGAAAAGAGAAGTACATGTTTTATGCCGATTTGGGATCTGTCTGTTTGCCAGTAGCAGTCAGGTAAAATATTATTATTGTTAAAGTTTACAATCTGGTAACATGAGATTGTACGTAACCCTAGGCATCCGTCAATCACTTAGAAAGATAAGTTTTTGTTGGTTTTATTTAAATGTGGTATCCAACAGTTTGCCTGTATTTGTTACTGTAAACAAATGAAATTCATATTTTAAAACCCGGGCCGCGACGTACCATTGTCGTTCAAATGGTTTTGGTCGAGCCCACCTCTTACAGCCCAAGGAGTTATTTACTTGCCGTGTCAGGATAGTGTGACTTGGTGTGGAATTATGCCACTTGTTTCATGACCTGCTATGTAAAGAGAAGGCAACATTTTATCTGCTCCAAGTAGACACCATCTCCAGGTCCATCCATCTCCAGAAAGATTGTTGGCGGATCTACAAATCTAGCAAACCAAAACAAAAGACAACATTAGAAAATATTATTCCAGTCATAAAGTTGAATTTTATTGTGAATGTTACAAATGATGTATGTTAAACAGTTCAAGAAATGTGGCCGGTATTGTACTCCAGCTGGTGGTTGCTCAATACCTTCTATTGCTTAAGTCGCAAATAAAATTCTTTCTTTTTATGCATGCCATATTTGCTAATCATTAATGTACGGTTTGAATGCACTTTAAAACGAAACAACATCACGCGGAAACCGCTCTTTTATAGCCAGTGATTTACTTGGATCGAAGGGGGATCTTTTCAATCTCAATACTTGTTTTGCTTTATGTGATTGTTGAATGTATTTGTAAGGTCTATTTGAAAACAAAACACTATTAAAATTGAATTTACAGAACGTGATAAATCTGCGATTAGTTTTATCTACTGAACAGTAGGACTCGATAAATTTGTTGGCATTGAGGTGACATTGGAAATGAGTTCATATGACACTTTATAGTGTGAACGACAAAATGGTCAAGGCAAAGACAGAAGTATCTTGTAGGAACATCTATGTATTATCTCGTCGGAGCTACACAGTTCCTTGAGGGAAAGACAAAGTAATACATTGGGAACGAAATAGTATCAGGTAGGAACAATATACTCCATCTTAGGAATAACTTGATATCGCGTGAGAACGACTTGTTATTGCGTAACTTATTCTCCATCCACATTAGACTTTAAAATGCTGTAATTATATTGATATTTATAATATTGATATTTAATTGATATTTAAGTCATTCAGAAATATGCTATGTCGTTCCCATGAGATATTTAAATGAATAAGGGATTGGGATTGAGATTAGCTGGCTTTTTGTCGATACTGTGCAGCGACTTTTCTATCATTATAGCACTTATGAGGTGCTCAGGGACTGAACCCGGCCGAACCATTGCTTTATACTGACACCGCCGAGTCAGACGTAATGCTATCCCCTTAGCCCCGAGCGTTAGGAGGGAAGCCACTACTACCAACTTTAAAATCTTTGGTTTGACCCGGCCGGGGTTTGAACTCACGACCTCCCGATCCGCAAGCCGACACCCCACTTTAAATGAATAATTAAGACATATCTATGCCATCGTATCTTTCCTACGGTATTTGTAATGTTCCTTTAATATTCCGTATAAACTCCACCCTCCTGACTTCTAACATATTTACAGTTGTTGACACAGAGCACAGAACAACTCGGTGCAATCAGATTTGTTACACACTGCTCCTTGCTATATGGAGTAAGTTTTTAATCCGCACAGACACCAGGACGGTGTTGTTATAGGCAGTGCCTTGTGCAAATAATACTTTCTACTATCATGAAGCCATAAAGCACCACCGCATACGGTTTTATAGTTGGTCTAATTTACTCTGGGTAAATACTGTTTCTGTGTACGGACAACTCGAAATCGTCATTGTTGTTGTGTTCAGCTTTATTTCCAAAGCTACATATACAGGTCTCTATAAGAAACGAAATCCCAAATCGTATCATATTTTGTCATATTTGGTACTATAGATGTATGTATGAATGTATGTATGTATGTATATATGTATGCATATATGTATGTATGTATGTATATATACAGGGAGGGAGAGAAAAACAGAGAGACAGAGACAGAAAGAGAGACAGACAGAGACAGAGGTGAGACAGAGAGAGAGACAGAGAGAGAGAGAGAGAGAGAGAGAGAGAGAGAGAGAGAGAGAGAGAGAGAGAGAGAGAGAGGAGAAATCATACAGTTATTTGTGTCCAATTTGGCTAGTTGATTTTTCGAACGCCACTTTTCAGTGTTGTTAAAGGTCTTTACTACATATATATGTTCAAACATCTTTAAGATTAGAACTGCATTTAACAAACCACTTGGCGGTAATCAAACTATCGTACACCCTTTCAGATCGTCAAAAACACCAGTTATATATTCTGCAATATAAACACTGACACCGTTCCGCCATGGAGGAGCTGCTTGGTCGACTTTTGACCGGAAGTGAAGCAGACGCCATTCGATTTCTGAAGAATAACCTGGGGCTGGTGGATCAGCAGATACAGATAGGTACTTTTTTGTTATGACGTCGCTCAGAAAATGATGGTGGTGGTTGAGATGATGATAATGATGATGATAATGATGATGCTGGTGATGGTGGTGGCGGTGATGATGATAAGGATGATGATAAGGATGATGCTGGTGATGGTGGTGGCGGTGATGATGATGATAATGATGCTGCTGGTGATGATGGTGGTTGTGGCTGCGTCCTTTTGTGTCGCACATCCATCGTTCCTGTGTATTTTATAAAATAGGCTATTTAACGTACTGTGACACAATCTTAGTTGGCCGGTTTTTACGTCGCAGTAGGTTAAGCATCGGCAACAAATCGAAGTCCTGCACTTGGCATCGGTATAGCCTTATTGTTAAGACTGCGGTAGTTGTAAGACTAGTTCCAAGACTGGTCGGTTCCATCGCAGGTCAGGCTAGTGTAAGGATAATGTTATAGGATATGTCAGCTTTGGCATCGTCTTACTGTGAATGCAACATTACTTCTGCTTTATGTCACCGTCGTCTCCGGATAACTGATATATTGTCGGATGGCGTTCCACTATTATTGGTTCAGGAAGACCAGAATGAGTGTGTGTGTGTGAATGCGCTCGCGCGCGCGTGTGTGCGTGCGTGCGAGCGTATGTGTGTGTTTAACCCATCAAAGTACAATACATCTGTCGGCAGACAACATTACACGATGCTTTGTACCGACTGACTCAAACCCGAGATAAGGGGGTGAGATTTTTAAAGTCAAAGATTTACCCGTTGGCATGTGTCTTCTCTGTAATTTTCAAGTACAACCAACAAAATGTATTAACTGTTTTGTTAACTGTTTTGTTAATCCCTTTTTTTCGTTTTCATTTACAGACTGTAGCACTCTTACAAACTACTGCGTCTGCGCATCCAACTTAGAGTACTTCCGGAATCCTAGTCACGTGATACAGTGCTTCCGGAAGCGCCGATGTTTCCACTGTGAACGGTACCGCCATATGCAGAAAGAGTACGAATCCATCACTGCCACCACAAACATTTTCTTAGCTGCAGCAGCGCTAGGAAAGTTAAAACTTTTCAAGTTTCTCCACCAACACGGCTGCGACTTGGAATCAAAGACAGGAATTTTCGGACTTAGACCTCTGCATTTAGCAATAGTCAACGGGCATTTTAAGCTATTTCAGTATCTTTTGTGTCAACATGTCGACGTCAATGCGACGTTATTCTCTCACGGGACTACGTTTTCACCCATCATGGCGGCGGTACAACACGAACGTGACGTCATGGTGCGTCATTTGGTGATGACGCCGGGTGTAAATTTGACATACAGAAATGCTATGCAACAAACGGCGCTCTTGTTTGCAGTTCAGAATAACAACCTAGAAGTTATAGATCTTTTAGTAGCCGCGGAAGAATCGGCGTTAAACGCGGCATTTCACCGCGGTGAGAGGTCCCTACAACGGCAGCTGCATCATCCATGCGCCATGATAGAGGCCGTAAGACAAGGTGAGGGTACAGAAGTTTAAATGTTCAGTTTGATTTCAAATACTTATTTGTTTTGAACGCACGACTTAATGAAATAAGTTTTAACAAGAAAATATGCAAACTTCAGTAAATCTAAAATCTAAAAAATGCAATCTCGACTTATTTGAAAGTGTGTATGAGCATACACGTTTCTTCTTTCTTGACAATTATTCATATATATATATATACTACCAAGACGATTATTGATTATGTTCTTAGCTATATGTTTCCGCGTTTGCCAGCTTGTATAGTCTTGCGCTTACGTTGAACCAGCCGATTGACGTGTGAATATGACGTTAATAATTAATTACCTAGATGCTACGTCACACCTGGCCCACCAATTACCTGAGTTACCGTGACCTTTGGTAAATGTTTCAAGCGATACAGAGTATGACTGACAGATGTTTCTTGAACCTGAATTCAACAAACTTGCAATAGGAATTCAGGATTTTTGTCCATGTTACACGTTCTCCTTCCAGTCGGTATAAAGTGTAACCATCCCTTAATAAGAACAATTAAAAGGCATAGAAATGTTGGTTTAGAGAGCACTTCGTGAGCCGATCTTTCTACGCACAAGCTACATAGACTGACGATTTGTATAATCCTAACGAGACCTTTTCTCATATTATATTGTTGTCTCCATCATAGGCATCTATTACTTGTTTGTAACTTCATTTCTTACCTATTAACAGGGTTTCCATTTTATGTCTTGCGCCCCAGGCGCGTATCTGGGCGGTTTTTGAAGTTACGCACAATAACAAGGGAAATAACCTTTGCAGTAATACTTTTGAAAATATCCAGTTCTTTTCAAATGAATAAGGTAAAATGCGGACATGAGGGGAAGTTAACGCAAAAATACGAACGACTAAAATTCTGACGTGTAGGCCTATAAGTTTAATCATTTTAAAACTTTTTAACTTGATTGGTGTGGTAAAAAGATTTTATAACATAGAAACTACGCAAATAAAATATATTATTCCTAACCCGGGTTAGGCATCGACTTTCTGAGTGTTTTTGGTACTTTTAGATTTTCGATTTTTCGAACGGAGGTTACGCACGTGCGTAAAGTGCGTAATGGCAGAAACGCGCCTGTTGCGCCCTATTAAAGTCTTGTCAAATTGACACGTATTGACCTCATGCTTTCTTCTTTTGCTGTCTTCTTTTTTCTCCTTTTTATGCACAATGCATATCTTTTAATTTTGGCGTATGGTATAGAGAGTTAGAAGCGAACCAATGCTGCACGTATTTGTCTCCTGTTTCAGACAATGCAGACGTTCTTGATATCCTGTTAAAGAATGGCTGTGAGGTGAACTACATCTTCCAGGGGTATCATCGCCAGACGGCTGCAATAATTCTTGCAGCTGTAGGAAACTCCCAAACCTGTCTTCAACTGCTTCTCAATCACAACGCCCAGCTAGAACCGGAAGTAGGTGGATTCTCTGCTCTTGACTGGGCAACTTTTCTAGACTGGTCTTCGTGTGTTCAAATGTTACAACTCGCTAAGTTCAAACAACTCGAGTGTGCGTTCGAAGAGCGTTCTATTGGTGATAATTTAAATAGATCTGCTGACTCGGACTCATTCAGTTTAGGAAGTTCTCCGTTGTCCGATATATTAGATGACGAAGAACCAACGCTCGCGAATTCCCGTCCACGCGAGCCGTTAATCGAGATTTGGGGCCTGGTTCAATGGGTGGACGTCTGTGACGTCATTAGTAGACTGGTTAACCTTGGCCATCGTGTTGACAGTCAGGATGAATTCGGCAGAACGTCGCTGCATCTAGCGGTGGAAGAACAACACGTAGCGGGAGTAAGGCGGTTGATACAACTCGGTGCGGACACCGAACGTACAGACGTATGCATGGCAACGCCTTTTTGGCATGCAGTGTATTGGAATAAGGACAGTATGGTCAAAGAGCTACTGTTTGCGAACGTTGTCTTAGAATGCAGCGCAAGAGAGGATGCGTACAGGATTGGACTGCCGTGGGTGGATTTCTCTGAGCTGCAAGATGACGATGCGGAGCCGCCATCGCCATGCAAAGTCTTTAGATCAACTTTATTTCTGGCAGTGCAGAAGAACTTTGTCAAACTCGTGGCTTTGCTGTTGGAGTGTGGATATGATACATCTAACGAGGAAATGGAAGCCCTAATATCGATGGCCAAATCTCCTACTCGAAACATTTTACTGGAGCATGTTTGCCAGCCGAGATCGTTGCTGACGACGGTGCGGCACCAGATCAGGCGGCGGTATGGTCGTAAGATCCATCAGCTTGTTGCTGTTTCTGGGCTGCCGCAGAGACTTAAGGACTGTTTGTTGTTGAGGGATATAGTGGATATGAAGATAGAGCCGAGCTTTGCACATCTTTGAGTATAAAAAGCGACCACTTCTTGTTATTTTTTCTGTATCCTTGTTCTTTACTGCACGGTACTAGCCTCTTTTTACAACACGTAAACTTAAGTTTCTCACAGAAGGTAATATTAAAAACAGCCATATCCTGTTTAAGTAGTTATATGGTGATTAAAAGAGACACTGTCTCTTATGGCCCAAATTTTGCAAACGCTTAGCTTAAAACCTAGATCATTCTCAGCATTTGATTGGTCACATTAAATAAATTTAAATCTACCCAATCAGGGGCAAGATCATGATAAAGGACTCATGCTCAAAGGGTGTAAAACTATGGGCACATCTACATGGCTCTTTTTATATGCGATCAACGTTTAGTTAAAAGTATGCAAGGCCAGCGCTTTTAAAGGCATTGCAGCTATAGTCGAGCTAAAGGTTTACGTGACAAACGTTTTATAAAGATGTTGTCGAGTCAAAAGTTTACCTGATAAGCCGCTTTTTCAATATAAAGTTATACGTGATCTAAGTTTTCTCCTTAAGTTAAAGGTATACGTGATCAACTTTACTTGTTGTCAAGTTAAAGGTATATAATGACCTTGTCTAGTTAAATTTAAACGTGATCAAAATTGTTGTCAAGTTTAACATATACCTGAATAAAGTTTTTTTCCAGTTAATGGTACAACTGATCCAAGTTTTTGTCCAGTTAATGGTACAACTGATCCAAGTTTTTGTCCAGTTAAAGGTACATCTCATCAAAGGTTTTGTCCTGTTAAAGATATATGAGATTAACTTTGTTTTTATGTCAAGTTAAAGGTATACAAGAATAATGTTTTCGTCATCTGAAAGGAATTCTTGATCAACGTGTTTGCCATGTTAAAGACATATGCATGCGATCAACATTTTTGTTATGTTAAAAACTAAGATAAACCTTTTTGTCAAGTCAAAGACATCAGTGATCAACCTTTTTGTCATATTTAAGAAAAAATAAAATATTTTTCAGAATAATGTTGGTTTTTAATAACTGCAACAGTAATTGAGGAGATCTTTAAACCATACAGAAAAAATGTTTTGTTTTGTAAACGTATACAGAGTAGTTTGAACTCGGCTTCTATACTTATAAGAGATACATGTGTATATGATGTTTATTGCGCTTCACCAATATATTAACTCTACGGCTTAACCCCAAAGTGGTATAATATGCTACTTGTTGCACAAGTTTAAGTGTATTTTTATCATGTTAAAACTTTTATTGCGTAAAAGTTCAACTACGTCTTTAAAAATGTCTTTTAAACAAGCGAGTTTAATTATAAAAAAAAACAACAGGATGTGTATATAAGAAAAAAGACTAGACAAACAGACATATGAAATATTTCTTGCATTCTGTATCATAAAATTCTGAAAATTTAATAATAATGCTTTCGAAGTGATCGTTAAGGACAAGCATGGCAGAACAATATGCATTCTTTAACACAGGGGCACGATGCTCTTCAAATCGGCCATCATCTTAATGTTGAACACCAACATATCATAACAGGGGACAAAGGCAAGGGAGGTGACAGCTGTTCACTATTCCGAATTTCTGCGTGTTGGTCTCCCTTGCCATTTATACCTCGCTCAATGTCCAGTTTTGAAATTAAAATGTCTGCCTCTTTCTTAGAGCAAACACCAAAGAGACATTCTTTCTAATCCGAAGTTCTATGATGTTTATCTTATAAAACCATGACTATGTTTATTATTAAGAAATAGGCATAAAAGGAAGTGACGTCATTTCTTCGAGTAAGAATACCGGAAGGTAAATTTTGATTGGGCCATTTTCTTGGCGTAGAGTTCGTCAAACATTTCATTCTGGGCTACGGTAAACCAGTTCTTCCAGTCGCCGATTTCACCTGTAAATATACCAAAAATAATCCACTATGTACATGGTAGAAGGTCTTACATTTATTGCTATTTTGCTTTGCAATGGTAGAACGTCATGCATTTATTGTTATTATGGTTTGCACAGTCATGGAAGAATTGTATTGATTGTTTTTCTTTTGCTTTGGACGTGGAAAAACGTCTTGATTCTATTGTTGTTGTTTTTGCTTTGCACATGGAAGAACGTCTTGATTTTATTGTTGTTGTTTTTGCTTTGGACATAAAAGAACGTTTTGATTTATTGTTGTTTTTGCTTTGGACATAAAAGAACGTCTTGATTTTATTGTTGTTGTTTTTGCTTTGGACATGGTAGAATGTCTTGATTCTATTGTTGGTGTTTTTGCTTTGGAGATAAAAGAACGTCTTGATTTTATTGTTGTTGTTTTTGCTTTGGAGATAAAAGAACGTCTTGATTTTATTGTTGTTGTTTTTGCTTTAGACATAAAAGAACATCTTGATTCTATTGTTGTTGTTTTTGCTTTGGACATGGAAGAACGTCTTGATTCTATTGTTGTTGTTTTTGCTTTGGACATAAAAGAACGTCTTGATTTTATTGTTGTTGTTTTTGCTTTGGAGATAAAAGAACGTCTTGATTTTATTGTTGTTGTTTTTGCTTTGGACATAAAAGAACGTCTTGATTCTATTGTTGTTGTTTTTGCTTTGGACATGGAAGAACGTCTTGATTCTATTGTTGTTGTTTTTGCTTTGGACATAAAAGAACGTCTTGATTCTATTGTTGTTGTTTTTGCTTTGGACATGGAAGAATGTCTTGATTCTATTGTTGTTGTTTTTGCTTTGGACATGGAAGAATGTCTTGATTCTATTGTTGTTGTTTTTGCTTTGGACATGGAGCAACGTCTTGATTTTATTGTTGTTCTTTTTGCTTTGGACATGGTAGAATGCCTTGCATTTATTATTACTTTGCATTGCAAGAGGTAGAAGTTCATGCATTTATTACTATGTTGCTTTGCACATGAGAGAATGTCTTGCATTTAGTGCTATTTTGCATTGCAAGTGGTAAATAGTCGTGCATTAACTGCTGTTTTGCTTTGCAAATGGAAGAACGCCTTGTATCTGTTGTGTTTCTTTTGCTTTACACATGGTAGAAGGTCTTGCATTTATTGTTATATATATCAAAAACAAAAATGACAAACTGACCCTCCCACCCCCACCGTATCCGCCCCTGGGAGGCGTATCTGGATAGGTTTGTGTGAATTTCGAATTCGAACGGGCGCCCAAAACTTTGCAAACGTCACCTTAACAAATAGACAAGAGCTCTTAAAATAGTTCGTACCTTTCCGGTACATAGAAAAATTTCCTGTTGCGAATTTTAGTGTGTTAGCTTTGTCGACCTTCATGTTCTGTATGTTACATTTCTCGGAGACCCTCCTATATAGGTCGTCGGTATCCTCCACCCCTAGAAACTTGGCCAGACGGGTCACCTCGAACAGATTGTTCTGGAAAAAAGGGAAAAAGGCAAAAAATGTTACTTCTTAATCTGATAATATAGATCAAATAAAAGGGAAACATAAAATGAAAAGTATTAATGCAACGCATCAACAGGCGTCCAAAAACTAAAAAATGCATTATCTGAATCATTACGTCGGTGGGTATCCAAGAAATAGACCTAGCAATGTTCACAAAACGAGTACTTTAACTTAAAGTGAGATGACAAAATGGAATCCATATAAGAAATATAGAAGAAGAACCCACAGCACGTAGTAAGTATTAAGTATGCATAGATTCATCATGTGATTGCCTGCCATCAAAGACCACATAAATTGTCCAATTCGTGCTATTAAAGCTACTTGGCCACAGTAATGACAATGAAAGAAATATTTACAATGGTGAATATATGTATTAGGCAATGCATGTCATGTTGCGAATTTACGAATTCTACGATTTTACGAATGATTTGGCCGGTTCCGTGGATATTCGTGACTGGACGGAGAAAATATTTACAAAAGCGTGTCAATAAATTATTTTTGATACGGGAATATTTGCGACATATAAATTGTCGCTAAAATCAGGGTGGAAATTATGTACTTTTAGTTAAAATCACTGGGATTTTTCGCTTGTTCTCTTACGGGTTGTATCCACCACAAAAACCGATGTTTGAAACTTGAAACTTTGGCATAAATATGAGCACTAACTCAAAGTACTTAAAGAAATATGCAATGCAGATAAGAATGGACCTATATGTCGATGTGTGTGAAATGATAATCAAATTGTAAGCTCTACAGTCAAGTTACACGCCACAGCATAAAAACCGAGATATCCAAACTAAAGTACCTTCTTACAACTACAGGGTGATAAAGAGAGATTATTCACAGTTGTCCATCACAGCGAATGGCTTCTAGCAAATATACTCTATCCAATAACAGAAAGGTTGGAGTTCTAACTTTTTTATGTGTAACGAATTTATAGAGTGGCACGTAAGATAATTTGTCATTATTAATTGGTCTCCTTAAACTTGAGAGTCTTTTTACGTGTTGTACAGCGTGCAATAACATTTACAGTTTAAAGGCAAGTTGCTTAAATAATGAGATATTTGTATAAACATGCTTTGATGAATTAACGGAGCTACTTAAGCTCCTTTTAATGTTAACGTATCAATAAATACGACCATTAACAATTCTAACAGATGAAATAATACAAACAAATACAAAATAGCTCACAATTTTGATATTTTACTTTACTAAATGCAAACAATCTATAAACACAAACCATACACACGTATGTACTTTGAACTAATCTTACAAATTACAAATATTTTTTGTCGATTTTAACAACACTTGTTTTGTTTTTTATGTTAGACTAAGCGGTATTTTGTTTTAAATTGCCTGCAAGGAGTGGGTAAATTTTTCCATTATGACCTTTTACCACATGCTGAAAATGAATGTAAATCAATACCCTGGGTTTAAGCTGTCAACTACACACACTACCCAATGTTGTGAGAAATTAAATCGTGTATAAATGTGCATTTGTGAAAAAAAATTACACCAAGTCATTCGATAATTAGTCAAAAAGACTACAACAAAGTAACTTAGCCTACTGTACAAAATTTGCTACAGCTGTTTAAATCTCATGTTCTAAATTGCTAATGCGAACAAAATCCTCCATATAAGTATTATTGCTTAGAGTAGAAAATCTTCATTTAAATCATCGTAAGAGAAAAACAACAACATCAACCAGTATTTCTATGGTCGATAATTATTGAGTTTTGTCACACGTTTATATCTGCACCACTTGAAGCTGCCGAAACAAGCCAATTCACTATTAATGTATATATACATTCCTTATTGTGGCCATGTAGTTGCACTAGCTGTTTTATGTCCTTCTTAATTTAGTAAATAGCGTGTCAATTTAAGATTTAAATTAATTACATGTTTTGGAAAACATGCACAATTGAATTACCAACTGTTGGGGCATAAAGAAACCAGACATCACCATAATTAGGCCTACGTTAAAAAAACACAATTTTGTACACTGGAGAAAATTAAT
Organism: Sinonovacula constricta; assembly: GCA_007844125.1. NCBI lineage: Eukaryota > Metazoa > Mollusca > Bivalvia > Cardiida > Solecurtidae > Sinonovacula > Sinonovacula constricta. The sequence goes on along the minus strand of CM017569.1, from coordinate 50,366,810 downwards.
GAAATATTACATATTTATATTTATCAAAACTAATTTATCAACTATGAAAAAAAATATTGTTAGCACACTATAATAAAATGTAGATCTTAATGGTAAATTGTGAACAATATTAATTAACTGCTAAACAATCAGAAAATGTAGTTTTAAATATTTCATTATATCGTTTAATCTTGTTTAATAATGAAAGTTATATAGCATTTATTAAACATGTTGACATAAGTTATTGTAAATAATTTCTCATTATAACAAATGCATATCAAAGAACGGAGAATATGCGCTACCGCTCTTAGTTTTAAACAGCATGGTACTTGTTGAATTTCTCGTAGTAAGATATGTACCATACTACCATCCCCGTGACCAATTTAGTCCCATAATTTGAATAGACCTCCCTTAGTTCTGCTACATTATTCAGGGCAATAAAACTTCGGCGGGCCCATAACTTGAATGACATATGGCAACTGACCCATTTTCTATCACTATGTTACCAAAGTCATTATCTCAACGTCTTTTTTGGCTGCTTTAGTTGTCAGCAGTGGAGTTGCTTTTTCTATGACTAAAATAAGTATGTTTGGAAATATATCTAAATATATATTTGGATATTGATTTTGCAAAAAAAAATCCTCTATGTTAAATGACACGCTCAATCGCATGTTTTAGGTAAACATGTTGAATGTAATAAAATACTCAAGAGAAAATGTATAATACATTCACCTGTCCACTTAATTAGTTCATTTAAATGCTGAAGCGTGATGGTTGTACATTGAATGTATTTAGCTATATTTGAGTAAATTAATATCCTTTTCAAAGCAACGTTTCCATGTTATAATCAAATGCAGTAAAATAGAAATAAATGACCAGACTCGACCCTTATTAACGCAAAACCAGAATCAATTATTGTATAGTTTGACAATCAGAGCGAGCGCAATCACATATCGCTGGCGTCTTATGTTGTTTGGAGGCAATACGATTAACTAATTAACTACCCTTTCAATTTGACTTCACTTAACAAAAAATAACAAGAAAAGCATTGAGATGATTAGAGATGACTGATTTCAATTATTAGGTAAACATTAAAATCATTGGAATAATTTAATTCTGGTATACAAGGCTACTTATATGTACGATCCTAGGAAAGGGACAAACATGTCTTCATTAACAACTATAAGCGTCAGATGTACATTAACGTATACAAATTTAAAAAAAAAGTAAAAATACCTCGTTTGCGAGGAAGTTACAAACAAAGAACAAATATAAATAAATATAAACATAAAAGAACACCATTTACCGAAAAAGGACCCGTATGTTGAAAACGTGTAAATCGCGGAACTTCCGAAATTCGGAAAACCTCGCCCATTTTTGCTCGCCTATTCTCTAACGAGAACCAGAATGGCCGAGAAGATCCGCCCGCAAGTGCATTCGCCATTGCGTCGCGAATAACTGATCAAAGATCTTTATCATTGACAAAAATAATTAACATTTGTTATTGATCAATATTCTTGTCTGTTTAAATGTTTCGTTTGTTATATATATTGTAAAAACAAAGATGAAAAAGTCACAGACAAAAAAATCGACTACGACGGGATTCGACCTCTGGAGACCGTAAACATCAGTATATGTCCACAACAACTGCGCTATTCCACGGTTGTCATCTGTGTATGAGTAAAATTGATATTTTGTATAACGTGCCACTACAGTCACTATCGATCTATTTTTAGAAAAAGAGAAAATGGTACATTTTATACGAATAACAAATAGTTTTCATAAGATTTATAAACATATTAATACATGTACAAAGAATAACTTTACATATAATAATGAAACTGCATACTCGCTATAGTTATATATAAAAAGAACGTCATTTACCGAAATAGGACCCGTACGTTGGTAATGTGTAAATCGCTAAACTTCCGGAATTCGGAACGCCTCGACTATTTTCCTTCGATCATTCTCTGAACGAGAATGTTCGAGGACATCCGCTCGCATTTGCATTTTTTTTCAGTATTCCATATATAGGCGGCTCGCTCCAGCGCGTCGCCAATAAGAATGATGAAATACTCAGACTTTAAGACACTAAATGTATTGTTAGAAAGTACAAATTGCGAAAGAAAACCGCTCTTAATATTCATTGTTTCCAAATCTAGTTATTACCACGATAGAGATCTCTGCTAAACCAGATATCGACATCAGAGCGGACTACCCAAATGACGATATAACGTGATCTCAAAAGTAAGTTGTCATGTGGTTTTTCTAGTTTAAAAAAAAAGCTATATCTGCAGCGTGACTCAGGTGGGAAATACCTTGCTTGCAATGACAAGTGCTTCTCTGTTCACAGAGATCTAGGGCATCAACGAACAGCATGTTTACAGGACCTTGTCAGATAACAATGACTTTTTGGTTATTTAAGAAAAGGTCTTTGGTCCAAACTGTCGGATACCACCTTGTCGTCGTAGAAGACACAGTTAATGGGCAGTTGTTTGAAACTCAGACGTAACTGTTATAATATTCTAATAAACCAGATACGTTTTGTGTGATACCTCTTTTAAGTCCTCGTAGTAACAGAAGTGGATTGGCAGTTCTGGATGGCTCTCCATAAAGGTTTCAATCTCACTGACATAGTCAAACCAGCTACGGTACTCCACTGTCGAGGTGAAATAGACAATCATAATACAATTTCATTAAATCTAAATAAAATCTACAAAAGCGAGTCGCACCTTGTAACAAAAATTTCAATTTAACAAACAATTGTGGACTGTTCATCTGGTATGTATTTGGGCTTTACGGCACACGGACACTTAATAGGTCATACGGGGCCGAAGTTTATCTGGTATACATAATGTGATATGCACTGCAAAATTATTAGCAATAATGATTTTTATGCATATCAAACTTCATATTATTAGACTAGCTAATGTACTATGGAGCATGCGCTCTAACGTCTCCCGAATGACGTGTAAAATCTTAGCTGGTTGTCTCATCATTCGACACACACCTTTAGTATACAAACAGCGGCGGGGTACCGATGGACAAAAATGAATGAGATTTTCTTATGTCTATTTATAGACTAATGAATAAAAAAAATGCGGTGATTTTCGCAAGATACTTACTGTAAGTTTAGACGACTAAGTGTGCGTTATATGATTGGTTATATAATATGAAATGTAAACAAATTGTTAAATCTACCAAAATTTATATAGTAAAATAAATATGATATAAATATAAGCTTAATATACCGTCTATAAAATCGAATAAAATGAATAAATATATCGGTGATCTAAATAAAGTAAACACAATCCTGTTGAAATCCTAAATATATCTAAATAAAATCAAGAACCAATTTATCATTTAAAAAGTCGACATATAAAATTCAATTTCAATCAACGGCATGATGCAAAACAGAAGTATCTACTTTATAAATGTATATGTGGGTAGAAATTTCGACCATCGATATACTTATCTTGATTTCGGCTTACTGCATTTTCCGGTTACTTGCATGATACTGTCTGAGATAAACGGTTTGCAGCAAACGTAAATCATCTGTTATTAAAATAATTATGCTTACATGTGACGTGTTATATTGTTATTTGATAAGAAATAGTTAATCAAAAACTTCGAACACATGTCATTTACAAATAAACACATCTGATCAAATACTGATCCTGTGTAATAATTGTTTAATATTAACATCCTAAGCAAGTGATTGTTGAGTTAGAAAGAAATGTCACTTAAATTGACATATACTTCAATTTAACCGCTAATATGACATTGTCCTTAATGGTTTCACTTGTAATAGCTGCGCGCGATACAGCTACAATAGTTTGTCTGCAAGCCCTAAATTTGGACGGTAGAACGGACGGACGAACGTACAGAATTACTGTTATATACCGCCCTTTGTTAATCAAATTTAACAAAAAATGCAGCCAATTCTCATGTTTTATCAGCTTTGGCCAAGACTTACGTTCTCCTCCTAGAAACATAGGTAGAAAGTCATTCCATGTCCCATTATATTCATAGAGAGAAATTCCCTTCAGATGGTTGTAGAAAGACGCGGCGACATCTTTCAGATTCCTTAACACAAACACCAGCTTGCATTTCTTCTCAAATATCTGTGTGGGAAGAAACCGCATACTTGACGTGTGTGTTGATTATGCGCGGGGAGGGCCACGTTTCAAACTTTTCAACGGGTGTGGCTTCCATCATCATGGTTACCTTACTGACAGGAACGGTTTCCGGTTGGCCCTTATACAGCATATTCATGATTTCCCATAGCCAGTGAGTCCCTGTGAATATGTTGCATTTTTAAATAGATTTCATTGTCAACGTCACCACTTAACGATACAGAAATACATATTTGGACACGCAATAGAAATACACAAGAATGGAGTAGGGGGTTCACAACAAATGCATAACGTAATCTTATTAAAACCTTAAAAATCGAGATTTCAAAACAAAAATGTTGGAACTTACGTTTGACTTTATCTGAAAACGTACGCAAACCTGAATCGAGGAAAAATCTTTTTTTGTCTAGTTTTAGGGCATGGCATTGTCGTACAGACTAACTGACGGACTGACAGAACGTTCATTTAGTAGTAATTGTTGACGAATACGTAAGCACAAACCCCTACCTTAAGACAAGAATGATTGAATAATATCTTATTGCATGTACATATATATATATATATATATATATATATATATATATATATATATATATATATATATATATATATATATATATATATATATATATATATATATATATGTACATGCAATAAGCATAACAACATTAAAAGTGCCTGATATTGGTTTAATAGATTGCAGGAAAAATGGTCAGATAGCTCTGTAAAACTGTGATGTGGATTTATTCGATACAAACCTTTCACTTGATAAGAAAAATATAGTTGTACAAGTCATATATTGAAGAACAGTACAAAAGATAATACAAACAGGGCTACTATAACATGTAGCAAAATCAAGCATTTATCTGAATGTAAACGTGTCACGTGCTTTTGAAACCCGTTTGGTGCTTAGGAACACTGGCACTCTTAATCAACGTGTCCAATGCTAATAAACGACAATAAAACTGCAGCTTGGATTATTCAAGGTCTCTAATAACATACAATGAAAGCATTTAGATTTGGTTAGGCTGTTCATGCTTGTAAAAGCAGTGTATAGTACAGTGCTTTCATCGCTTTGATTATTTTTTAATAAAAACAACAACAACATATAATACTGTTCATTTCTTATCTGCTTCTATGGGTGATAATCAGATTATCGTAAAAATGGGAACTTCTATCATGTTTTAACATTAAGTATATACCAAGATACACATCCTTGCCATGAACTGTTACCTCAACGGCTTCCCCCGTAAAATGTTAACTCTGCAGTGAATACAAATAAATCAATGAACGACTCCCTGAAAAGCAGAAAATCTGCTCAGAAAGATTGTTACAGGTTCAAGGGTCAGATATTCATGCTTTCATGGCTTGGCATTGATCGCAACTAGGAATATTTGTCCTCGTTATTGACCGACTTGTGAGGAATCTGCGATGCTTCCAATAAATGAATTCGAGGACGTTATGTGATATTTCTGACAATAATGGGTTGAACCACTGAATGGCTACTTCACCGCAGGTATGGGCTAGTGGTTGTTTTTACCAAACAATTAGGACATCATATCGACCTCAGTATATTCCCTGGATATTACCATCAACTGGACACTAGGACATTAAATGGTTTTATTTTGTAAGTTTCATATACATCGCAACGACGGAGTTTAGATTGTCACTGTGACACTTCACACTTGTCAAATTTACTTTCCCTTTTGTTAAAAAAGGATAAAAAAATGGTTAAACCTCAAAAATTGAATAAAATATTATCTTTGAAACTAAATAATATGTGAGCATTTTGTCATTTTAAAGATTGCAATAAGCTATATTTTATTCGTTTTAGCACTTAACAACCACGTTTATTTCCAACTGCGCGTCCAGAGTTAACGTAAATGACTAAAATTAGAACACATCCAGAATTTTAAACAGAACTAAAATTAGAACAAGGGTATAACAGATATACACATTACTATTCAAGTCCCGGCTATTACGAAGTTTCTTGTTAGTTCCTACCCATTCATAGTTTGAAACTTAATCACAAGATATTGGCCTGATAACCAGTAAATGAGACACTCACGTAGAGGCACCGTGGTAAGATACGGTGTAAAGTTCAGTCCCGTGCTAAAAAGTAGTTCCATTGAATATGTGATATGTTGAGCTTGTTTGATTTATCGCCCCACCGACAACCTTTCAGTTATCTGCAGAAGGTATTCTCTTGTAGCATATGTATTAATTTAATTAATTTAATTTAATATACAGTGATGCCCTATTATTATGTGAACAGGGCATAATATCAATGCCGACCTGTCGACGAATTTACAATTATAAAAGCTAACTACAACTAAACTTTTCACAACTACATAATTGCAGCTGCCTGGACTTGAACCCGCGGAACGATGTTGACTGTTCTGCACAACTAAAAGTAAACTACAAAACACGACAGTTACCTGACTTTGGCGATGCAAGAAGAAATACATCGTCTTCCCGGCATTGGAAATTCTTAATGTCCAAGACCCGTTTAACAGTTTCTTCGGCGGGGTGACCGAATGTACACGTCCGGTAACCGTCGGCATGTTCCGCCAACACCACCGTATTTCCACTGGCGTCAGGAACTTTCACAAGAGCCATGGTTTTATCGATCGGAGTTCCGGAATGAAAGCAGAATTAAGAATGAAGCAGTCAACTACTAAGACTAGCGTCTCACAATATCTGTGTATCTTAGTATACTGCTGACAAACGAAGAATGTCGGTAGGATATGGCAGTAATGTGTGACGCAGCTCAATGCTGTGTACTTAAACTACGGCTACAGTCCACTAAATTAAATCAATATGCGCGAGGTTGCGTCGTCGGCTTCTTGTTATCACGAAGCTTGTGATAATAGTCAGAATAAAGACCAGCTATAAATACGTGTAGTTAGTTGGACGAAGTTCAAATGTAAGGCAGATTTATCTAGATTATAGACAATTATAGATGTTTAATCCTATGCTAATTAAAATGACATGACCACCGTGTCGCGCAAAGACAGCAAATCTCGTAATGGGCAGCCTGTTCACAATATATCAGGTGTACAGAAGTAATAGTTTAAACTATTTTTCATTGACTTAAAAGAAAGATTTGCCTTTTTATAAAAACTCAAACAAGAAATATCTTTTTTTTTTTTAAATGAAATTATACTTTATATAACAATATAAAGTTATTTATATTAAGCATTAGGATCTTCATAAGCAAACTAAGTTTAAAACTGTTTGGTATATGTCTTGTCTGTATAGGCTAAGTGGGTGACGACAGTCATATCCTGCCAATTGATTCGGCAATTTAATTATACCAGGCACTGAGATGACGACTGTAATATTTTGGGTACCATATTCGGCGGGTACCATATGCGACGGTTAATTATACCAGCTCAGAGCCTCATTCGGAATCTTCCTTTGTTTCAATGTGATAGAGAGTGTTTCTGTCTTTGTTCTAAAAACAGTAAAATTTATTAAAAAAATACTTATTTGCGATTTCTTTACGGTATCGGTAATATCGTTATTCGTCATTGGTTTGTATATCCACGCTTTGTGTATTTATTTAGTGCATAACTGGCTTACAACGTCGATTTTGTTTCCAGCTATTTGTCTTAACCGCTGATTTCCTTTGTTTACCAAAAGTTAGCGTGGTTAAACCATTTCGTTTTCGCTCTGATATCTGAATATTTGTACTGTTTAATGATGAATGCTCTGATTATAGGTCATTCGTTCACCAGACGTTTGTCTGGTTGGAGTATTTCTAACGGCCGAGGTAATTTTAATATCGACACACAAAGATTACAGATTTTTTGGCATGGCAGAGGTGCAGCTACAGTAATGTACCCAGACCATGCTAACTCTTTATGGTCAGCAATCGTAAAACTTCGGGTATTTCCGTATGGTTCGTAAAATACACCTCGTACATAGCTCTAGAATACACCAAAGTGCGTCGCCTGAGTTATGAAACAGTGTCCGTTCGCGAGAAAGTAACAAATTGTATATATATCATTTAGTTGAGTATATCTTGCAATAACAACGATTTTTTTTATCAATACAATCTATATGATTTACGGAAAATTGAAAAGTCAACATTAAATACCCAGTATTAAAACTAAGACACACAAAGTAGATCCAAGATGGCGCCTTATTATGTCAGAGGTCTCTTGCATAGCATAAAGGCCGAGGTGATCAGATTGTATGGTCAGATGTCTACCTCATCCGGGAACTTGATATTTCCATTGTTTTCCTGGATATAGGCAGCAATGATTTGACAAACAGAGCAATCCATCCATCTAAACTAGCTAGCCAGATTATTTCTTTTGCTGATGCCATTTTGCATTCTGGTGGTAAAATTGTGATGATTGGAGAGATTTTGCCACGGCGCCATGCTGCTTATTTTAATGGGAGGGTTGATGCTACAAACCATCTTTTACAGGTATTGTGTGCCGCCAGACATGATATTTACTTTTGGCGTCATAACAGAAATAATTTCAACACCCGTTTCTTACAGGATTTTGTCGCTGTAGATGGAATTCACGTGGACTGTGAAAGGGGGATGATGAGGTATTATCGCTCGGTCAGGGGTGCACTCCTCCATGCGGAACGACTATTATAAGCACTTTTTGCACCTTGGTTTCATCCCTTTCATTAATTTTTTAAATTGTTATTTAATGGTTGCTTTTGTTTCATGGTATGTGTACATACATTTTAGCATATCCAGCTATCATCATTGGACGTTCGAAAACTATCATCTTCAAGATATTTTGACAACCCCATCGGTCTTACGTAACGAACCTAAGGGCTGTTGTCATCATCCTCCTCCTCCTCCTCATCATCATCATCCATAAACATCACTTTCAACTTCAACTGTATAGAAGCTATTAACTTCCAACGTACGTATTTCTAGCTCTATCTACATAATTCCTTCATGTACATTGATTTTCAACTAATGTTGCTTTAAAGGCATTTTTCTAAACATTGACATGGAACATTTTTGCTGGTTGCCTCGTCATATATACATCATATGACACTGTTTCCAGCAGCTACATATTGTACTGAGCCTTTCATTACTCCTTTATGACCTGGGTGGTTGTTGTTGGGTATTTATTTCATGTCATTGTTCTGTCATGATGTACATGGCTACTACCTGCTGTGTCAGGATTGGGCTTGTAGCCCGTCATATATATATTTATATATACATTGGCTCTGTGAGTCATGTTGATACGGGGCCATCCTGTGGATGCCTAACACCTGTGCACTGTAACCTGCTTACATACATGGTTATTGAATTTCAATCATTTCATGGTTTGACTTCAAAATAAAGCTTTAATTCAATACACCTGGATTTACCTTTAATCATAAGCTAATTAAGCTTACATGTAAGCTATTTATTTCATGTCATTGTTAAGTCAAGTTGTACATGGCTACTACCTGCTGTGTCATGATTGGGCTTGTAGTTCGTCATATATATATTTATTTATACAGTGGCTCTGTGAGTCATGTTTGATACCGGACTATCCTGTGGATGCCTGATATATGTGCACTGATGGCTTGTTGCTCATTGTATTGGCCACTCCTTGAGCCACGAGTCATCCTGTGACTGACTAACACCTGTGGTGCAGGCTTTTAGAGCCCAGGGCCTTTTCTATAAGGTAGAGCCATATTTATGCTAGGTTGCCCTTGTATTTGCCTTGTGGATTTTGGCTTGATGCATGGTGGATGTAACAGCTCTATCTGTTAAACATAATTTTGGCGGGTAATCCCTAGTATATTCATTGCCTGACATTTAGGACTAGGGCCCTGTTATTAATAGTATGGCTGTATATAAGCATTGTGCTTGCCAAGTTTTCTTTAAGTAAATATAGCATGCGTGGCTTGCATGACTTGCATCTGCAAAATGACACACTTTGCTTTTGTGGAGTATATATCACCCGTTGGCCTCACAAAAGTAAAATATATTCATGTTGAGGTCATATTATTTAATAATAGTATGACATGGTTGTGCTGCTTGTTTTGCTGTTTAAGTAAAAAAAAAAAGATGGCGGACAAGAACAGAGAAATCAACAAAGCTTGTGTAAACAACTAAGAATTAGACCATTTCAAGCTACCAGATTTAAAGAAGTACCTGGCGAATCGTCGTTTGACTGGATCCTGAAGGGAATATAGGCTAATCGAGCGAATTATCGGCGCTGACAAGCTAGATATTACTGGCAATTATGAATTGAAAAGGAGAGACCAACTCGAGAAGAATCAGTAACACTTCACCCTCCCTTAACTGGTAACAGGTCGCCCTTGATCGGTAACAGTTCACCCTTGATCAGTAACATGTCGCCGTCGGATATAAGTGTATACGTCAAGCAAAAATGTATACTTGTTAACTTATTTATAATTATTTCGACACAATTCACATCAATTTGTATTAGTTTCCATCGGTTTCATATGCATTATGAGTACTTCGGATATAAGTGTACCATTTCCACGCGTTAAATGAAGGGGGAAAATGATGTCAAGTAAAGTATATACTTGATTTAATTTGTTATATTGATAATATATATAATATTTTATAAGATATGCATACAAACACAATTAGTTGGTTGCCGTCTTAGTCGACTTTTTCATACTGTATTGTAATAAAGCTAACGTACGTTGCGAGATTGAATCACTGACTAGTCTTACTTACTTATTTGGACTTATTTACCCTCGCCGTTAATTATAAATTATTTGGCGAGCATACGTCTATTAATTGCAAGCACTTATATACGTCTATAACGGCAAGCATCAAGATTAGTGCTGACGATATCATCACAATAATGACTAGGCAAAAATCAATTAACGATCACACACTGACCAATGTATTAATTTTAATTTTTACATACGTCTTTGTCGGTAAACATTAATCAAGATCACACTGACTAATTATCAATCAAGATTAGTGCGAATGGTATCATCACAATAATGACTGTAGGCAAACATCAATTAACGTTCACGCTTTTATGTGCAATTATAAGATAACTGCATACTCAAGTCATCTTGAGTGTGACAACCTTATTAAAATATTTGCAACAAAATATGTATGCAACTAAGTAACATTAAAATCCTTGTAACAGCGGAATTTTATTTAAATATGAAATAAATAAACCACGTACACAGTATAATTATCATATTTTAGGACGCAGCATTGCATTTAAATCAAGGAACAGTGACAGTTCGTATATTGTACTGGGAGGATCAGATTTTTTTCTTTGGTTAAAACAATTTTAAAATATGAAAAATAAAAATATAATAATTTACGATGCTAATAATACGATTTTAATAATAATAAAGAATAAGGGAGACAAAAGAAGCATAAATTTAATGTGAATGGTGTCAAAATAATAATAAAAAGTTTACATTCTTTTGACTTAATTTCTTAAAGATTTTTAAGGGCGAAGGGTGGCATATACACTTATATCAGAAGAGCTCATAATGTATATGAAGACGAAGAAAACAAACACAATGTGAATGGTTATAAATAAATTTACAAATTTACTTTTTTTCTTGATGTATACACTAATATCCGAAGGCGACATGTTATAAATCAAGGGCGAACTGTTACCTATCTAGGGTGAGCTGTTACCTATCAATGGCGAACTGCAACCAGTTAAGGGAGGGCGAAGTGTTACAATACCATCCAAATGCGTCGCAGTCGTTTGTTTTGAGGAAATCGATGCAATGAAACAGCTCTGTTTTCGACCACCTTCCCGCTATAAACACCTTTACATATTCAGCAATATTTCGGCGATTTCCATTTCGGTTTTGTTTCTTTCTTTAATTAACTTTCAACTCGATGTTCGTGTTATACACGCTGATAAAATTTCTACTTAAACCCCGGACGTTTTAATCAGCGCGAATGCGCATGCGCATTCGGAGGGTACTCAAGGGCAGACAACTTAGTTATCGGACTGCCCAATAGCAAAAGCATTTTATATCTAAACTAACAAATGCTTAGATTCACGTTTTATGCAGGTCACAGTAAGTAAAATTTGTTTATGTTATTAATATTGTGTTGTTAATAAAAACGAAATTCGTTGAACCGAAATGACAATGGAATTAAAGAATGACCTCTTATTCCTTTACGCCTGTCAAGTTTTATTCTTGCTAAGAAATAGCTGCTGAAGTTGTATTTTGAAAAATATGAATATGATGATAACAAAATTTGATTGCCGGATACACATCGTCCGGTAAACGCAAATAATGGCTGTCCCAGTTAACATATATTAAACAATTTCGGTCACTTATAGGAAATCTCAGCTTATTCAAAGTCTCCGACCAATTTATGTATTGATAGTCTCTCTCTCCCTTTCTCTCTCTCACACACTTACACACACACCCTCTCTCTGCCCCTGTCTCTGCCCGCACTCTCTGCTTCTATATCTCTCTCCCCCTCTCTCTCTCTCTTTCTTTCTCTCGCTCTCTTTCTTTTATCGATTATCGATGTCCAGTAAAAAAACAAAGATCGTAAGTACATCGTGTTCAACCTTACAATCACCCGGAAAAATGTTTCGCGCTTTAAGCCATATAAACTGAAGATGGGATACAATTTAGTGTTCATGTATTTCAGTTCTATTAACACCATAACCAGAACTACTTCGCGATGTCTGGGTCGTCCCGGTGTCGAATTCACAGAATGTGACGTCGTGTTGTTCAAAGTTTACGAGTACTGGAAGGTCAGCTTTGATTTTGCCATTTTCTCTTCGTAGAGTTTGTGGAACATTTCATTCTGGGCCACTGTAAACCAGTTCTTCCAGTCGCCCACCACACCTGTTGATAGAGAATATGCTAAAGCAAGGTAGAGTATATTTATGGAATGAATTTTATGATTTTTGATGTTCATCGATTGTTGAACCGTGTTAGGCGGTTTAAAGTATCGTGAAGTTCTAACATTCAACTTTAAAACTGCTTGAGTTCTTCATTTTAAAATAAACAGAATGCATTTCTAGTTTTCTGTAGATGCAGTGATAATTTATAATCAACTCGTCATATAGAAGATGTTTCTTGCATACTTCCAAGCTTTTGAGAAATAAAATCTCCATGAAAAGACAATGTTGCCCTATCATCAGCTGACATGATGAGCTTAGTTTCAGATGAAATCATAGTGTGCATGTTCTATAAATAACAATAAAAAAACAACGGACCGAAAATAATTCCCAGAGGTATTCCGCATTTTATACTGGCTATGAGAGACTAAGTGCCATTTACACAAAATAATTGTCTTGTGTTGTCTAAATACATTATGAAGTATTGGATGGATTAGATACTTATAATTTTGTAACTCTTTTACACAATGTATTTTATCTATGGTGTCGAGTGGTCAGTGTCGAAAGCTTGATCAACATCGATCAAAACCATTCTTATAAACAATCTGTGTATAATTCTTTTGAGCTCTGTCTTTTAACGGAAATGAACAAGTGTTCATCAGATAAATTTTATAAGCTAAACGTCGCCCATGTTGCATCATTATTAATCTGGACCAGATTAAAGCATTTAGAAACACGTTTGTATCCTTTTAAATAAGTGTTGTCTATATGTAAGTAGCATATATTGCAATCACCTAACAAGTATAACTGATCCATAGTCAGATGTGATAGATTTCCTAAACGTTTATTTTGTTCTAGTTGTTGATCCCGCTGTCTTACACCGACTTATCAAACCATGCTTCTGTCACTGATATTGCTGCAGCTTTGTATTGTACTGCCAGAACACACTGATGGCTTAGCAAACAAGGACCTTCCTTTTACACGAATGTATTGCAAACTTTTTCTTTCAAATATTCGGAAATTATTTGAAATTGAAGGATGTCCCGTTTGGATTGGCTCTGAGCGTTCACATCATCCAGGACCTTGAACCATTTTCTATACAGTTTTCATGACCAGTTTCTGTTACCAATGAATAATATGTTTCATTTCTTCTGTAGCCAGGCCAATATATACGTGCTCACTTTTGACATTTACCACAGCTCACTGCCTTGCTAAGGGAGGTAAACGTTCTGTTACAGACAATACACGGATGGTTAAATTGTCTCCGTTCGAGTTTGACACTGAAAACAGTTTCACTGTTCGAAATTTCTTTTTCCTTTTATGTGTTACTTTATCCCAGATAAGGATATAAATTGCTACAACGTAAACACTTTTCACATTAGAATATTGCTCAAACGTCATTACACACTTTAGAACAGTCACCAAATGAACTAAAGACGTAAGTCTGTGGTCTTCCTTATGGCTTTTCATTATGGCCACAATTTTATCGCTGCGATATAAAAACAAAGACAAAAATGTAGAAGTTTACCAATGAAATGATACTTAACACCTCAAGGCGACGAGGTTTAAAGAGGGAAGCTATTCCAGCTGACGCTTGGTGCGCCAGAGGTTGTACTTTGACCTTGCAAGGATGGAAGCATAAACAAAACTCCGAATCTTCTAAAATGCATGTACAAAACACCCAAGTCACATTCACCCAAAAATATCTGTACGAAATATTCAAATCATCTAAAATCCAAGTACGAACACAAACCCGCTTTGTAAATCCATGTACGAGACAACCAAGTCCCCTACCCAAATCCTCAAACATCTGTCAGAAACATACAAACCAAAACACGACACGCTTATATCCACAAGTCTATGCAGGAAACACCCAGCTATTGATATTCATTGAGCAAAACTTCAGTTTGTTTTCAATTGGACTTTGGCACTAATTAGGCTGTTTCGATACGATTTAATTGGATTGGTAACCGGATTTGGATTGCTTTGTGTGTTTTGTTACACTGACCTTCGAAACTTCGAAACTTCTTTATTTAATTAAACGCCTATTTTTATGTACACATATTTAATGGCGTTGTACATAACATTAATATAAGAACATGAAAAAATTGCACATTTAAATAAAAGTACACATAATCACTTAAGAATCATAAAAACTATTATAATAAAACAGTATAAGAATAAATGGAGATAAGAAAATATTAAGAATTAACCATCATCGATCTAAAAAGAATGGGTAACAAAACTTAAAATATAGAACATTAACACGACAATGGCGATTTTCTCAGAATATTCATAGACAATGTCATTAATAAATTTTAAAATAACTTAAAGAAGTCTCTAAAATAATAGGTCTTCAACTTTTTCTTTAAAATATCCAGTGTCTCAGATTCCCTAATTGCAATTGGCAATGTGTTCCACAATTTCGGCCCCACAGTACGAAATCCCCTATCCCGAAACTTCTGCGTTTATTAAAAGGAACAGAGTAGCTCAGCGAGGAGTGGTCAGATGATCTCAGATTTCGTGTCGGTATATGGTGTGACAGCAGCTCCATCAGGTAAACTGGTAGCGTTGCCTCGAGAACAGTTGTACATGAATGTCATCATTTAAATTCTATCCTCGCCTTTACGGGCAACCAATGAAGGTCTAAGAGCGCTTGTCTCGAACTGTCATACTTTTTACGCTTGAGAATCAGTTTTGCACACATGTTTTGAATCCGTTGCATTTTGTTGAGATCGTACTGAGACACGCCATATAGCACAACATTACAGTAGTCCAAGTGGGAGATAACCAACGACAAACAGAGGATCTCAGTGGCTTCCCTTGTGAGGTATTTACGTATACTTTTTATTTTGAAGAAGTTCAACATAGAAGTTCTACATTTGCGTTTTATATGTTCTTTGAAGTTAAGTGACTTGTCAAGAAAAGCTCAAAGATAACGAATGCACTTTTGTTTTTCAATGTTGTCATTTGCAATGTTAATAGAAGTAGTAACGCATTTGTCAAGCTGTTGTCGACTACCGAACATAATAAATTCTGTTTTCGATGTGTTTATTCTCAGTTTATTTTTATTCATCCAATCGTTTATAATCAAAGCGCACTGTTCAAGCTCTTGCATAGCGTTCCTTTCCGCCACAGGATTTGGACGAAATCGCGTGTTTGCCGTATGGTCGTCAGCGAATCCATACACTGTTACTGATGGTGGAATGACGTTGAAAAGGGTCCCAGCGTACGTCAGATACAACCACGGCCCTAGACAACTTCCTTGAGGCACAGAACATTGTAGCTGGCGAAGCGTTGACGTCGATGAGCCTATCTTGATATACTAGTAGCAGCTGCGTGGACGTAAGTACGAGTCGAGCCAATCCAACGCCGTACCGCAGACGCCGTACCGCTTCTCAAGGACGTCAAGCAAGATACTGTGATCCACTGTAGCAGATAGATCAATGGCAATGAGCGCTGTCACTTCTTGCTTTTCCATGCCGTCAAGGAGATCATTCACAAGACGTAACAACGCTGATTCACATGAGTGATGCCGTCTATAAGCCGACTGGTTCTTTGGCATAAGATTACTCTCCTCAACGTGTATATTAGTCTATATAGTGCGGCTTTCTCAATCAATTTAGACAAGAAGGACAAATTGCTCATAGTTTGCTATAGTTTGAGAACTCGAGTTCAAGGCCAATTTTCTTGATTAAAGGTCTGACAATCGCATTTTTCCATTTAGACGGGAATACGCCCTGTTTCAACGAAAGATTCACCAATTTAGTAATAATAGATAATAGTTCATTCAAATATAATTTCAAAATATTTGTTGGTAACACATCTAATTCGCATGATTTTGTCTGTAATTGGGTAATTAGCTTTCTAATGTCTTCAGTAGTCAGCTCTTGAAATTTGTCAAAGATAGGTGTGTCTTTATAACATGGCTTGTGATTGTCGAAATCTTTCAAGGAGTCACGAATTTTCTGAATTTTATTCATAAAACGATCTGCAAATTTTTCAGCAAGAGTAGTCTCATCTTGTTCAATTGGCATTGGATTTTCGGAATGCTTTCCAGTCAATTCTGATACAAACGTGTACATTTTTTAGGATCACCTTTAGAGTCAAGAACTTTCTGGCTTAAGGCCGCACACTTTTCTTTATTTATTTCATTTGTGTATTTATTACGAGCTTCTTTGAATTGTTCATGTAGATGCGGATGTTTATGCTCTTTTCAAGGGCTCTCTGATCTGCGAAGTTTCCGCTTTAGAATTAAAATGTTTTCTGTAAACCAAGGTTTAGGAGCTCGGCTAATGATTCGTTTTTCTTGTTATGGGGCATGAATGTCAAGGACTCTTTTATTTTCGTCTTCGAATTGTTCCACAAAATTATCAACATTGTCCGTTTCAATTGATATTTCCCGAAGATCTGCCGCAAAAACTTCTTTTCTACATCTTTAAAGTTTCGAAAAGATATCGTTTTGCTACTAACTGATTCTTTTTCAACTTTTGTCACAATTTTTACTGAACAATGATCGGAAACAAAATTTCCAGGTTCGCATGATAAAACATCTCTCCATTCTCGGCTTCTGTCAGAACAAGGTCAAGGCTGTTGCCCGCAACATGAGTACTGAAATTCACATGCTGAACTAAACCCATGGCCGTCAAGGCATTATTGAATTCATCAATTGTACTGCTGTTTTCATGAATATGCAAGTTAAAATCGCCAATGATGATTAGATTTGAATATACTGGAATAAGCTGTTCAATTTTGTTGAAAACGTCAGATACGAACCTTGAGTCTTATGTCTTCATTTATCAAAACTTGTAATCGTCACCGTTAAGGGTTGTGTCGCTGCCGTCTATAACCAAATACGTGTGCATCTACATATGGTTTCACAGTTTTAGATACAATTCAAATAATTTTATCCTTAAAATTAAACATTCATGTTATCACTTTCCAAAAATAAAGACTTGTTGAAAATGATACGTTAACATTTAAGGACAAAATAGCATACCTTTCCTAAACATACTGAAACCCACTTTTGAAAGTGAAACTGTGTTAGCTTTGTCGACCTTCATGTTCTCTATGTTACATTTCTCGGAGACCCTCCTATATAGGTCGTCGGTATCCTTCACCCCTAGAAACTTGGCCAGACGGGTCACCTCGTACAGATTGTTCTAAAAGACAACAAATAGCGTTTCGCCACAAATCTCAAACTGATTTGATTTCAAACATTATAAAACAAAGACGCGCACGCGTCCACACACACCAACACATTTACGTGAATGCACGCACGCAAAAAATACTGAAACGAGGCAGTACACAAATAGGAAAATCAAGCGCCCTAACCTTACACTCCTTGAAGAATTTCTCAAAAAGAAACGGTGAAAACATCAATTTAAAGGCTTTGGAACTTGTAATGTGCCCTAATCTTGATTCACACATTTAACCCCCAGTGCAGATAGTTTATTGTGTGTTGTGTCACATTCATTGGATATTTTATTTACACATTTTGTCTTAAAAAACCCATAAAGGAAGTACATGGTTAGAACGCTCTATTAAAAAGATTCATGCAACTAACTGGCCCTGTTGCCTACTGTAAGACTGAAGACAGTAAATGCTTGATTTTCTTTGGGTGTGTAATGATTCGTCTGAGTTTTGTCACATTTACATTTCTTTTATGTGTCAAATTAGTAGTTCAAGTTTTAAAAAATGTGGTAATTCTCAAAGGCCATTTTCTTATTTTCCTATTTATCAATAAAATGTTAGTATAGACAGTATGGCAAGGAATAGGAATATGTGAAAAGTCCTATGAGCATTGCAACATATATCAAACTCCGAAGGGGCACAGGACAAAAATATTTCACATGCAAACCAAGTGAAAAGCAAGAACAAATTTGTGATGAGTCATTTAAAGAAAAGAGCAAACCCGACAGTTACCGCCTTGGAACGGTCGGTTTTACAGAGCTCTAACCTCGCACTTCCTGATGGGTTTCTAAAATGCAAGCAATAAAAAGAAAATCGATCTATTTGAATACAAAAAGTCCAAGCGCTGATGTGTTCTTTAATAAGTTATGACGAAAGTAGTGACGTCATTGAAGCATGATGTCCACATAGTGTTTCAAAAATAAAGCGGTATCATTTCGATTACAAAAATCTACACAAAAATGATTGATTATAAGTGAAATTAACTTTGAATCAAGGAAAAAACATTATCAAAGTCTAATGTCCATCAA
Organism: Sinonovacula constricta; assembly: GCA_007844125.1. Lineage (NCBI taxonomy): Eukaryota > Metazoa > Mollusca > Bivalvia > Cardiida > Solecurtidae > Sinonovacula > Sinonovacula constricta. The sequence goes on along the minus strand of CM017569.1, from coordinate 50,347,676 downwards.
AGGAAATACACGTAACAATCCTTATAGGATGAATTAACCTTCTTCAAGTCCTCGTAATAGACAAAGTGAATGGGCAGTTCGGGGTGGCTTTCCATGAATTTTTCCATCTCCAGAACGTAGTCGAACCAGTTTCTGTAGTCTACTGAAAGTCAAAACATTAACAAACAATTGAAAACGGTATCGTTTTCACATTTTATTTTCGTAGATACAATATTGAGGAATTTATTGATTTGAATGCCACTGTTGAATCCAATGTATGCTGGAGAAGTGTGTTCATTGACAACATAAACATGCATTTAGTAATTTACATTTATGTACATTTACCACTGAAAAGTATAAACGAAGTTAGCTATGGAGGATATCACAACGTTAAAGAAAAGCTATCTGAGTGTAATGATAATACACAAGTTTGAGTTGAACGTTTTACATATCATAAATAAATATTTGTTTTCACCATACTGCAACAAGCTTTCTCAGACCCACTTTTCGAGTCCAAGACAGGTCTTTAACTGTTTATTGGAAGCTGCAAGTCTTCGAGTTGAATAGCGTCGGTGTCTCTTTAAATGGTTACTTGAACATTGCTGGCTATATGTAACCATATTTTATTAATTATAATTGTGTATCTGAGCATTATATATAATACACACAAAAATCTATGTTTAAACTACTCTCAACTTACGTTCTCCATCCAGGAATATTGGAAGGAAATCTTTCCAGCTTCCCTCATATTCATACAGCGTGATTCCCTTCACATGGTTGTACATCGAGACAGCCACGTCTTTGAGGTTTCTCATAATCACCACCAACTTGCACTTCTTCTCTACTATCTGTGTTGGCAGGAACCTGACGTTGACATGCGTATTAAGAATACGCGGAGAGGGCAACTTCGCTATTTCATCGAAAGATGTTGCTTCGATCATAGCCACAATTTTGCTCACGGGGATCGTGTCCGGTTTGCCCCGAACCAACATTTCGATAATTTCCCACATCCAATGGGTACCTTTGACAGAAAAGCACTGTTAAGACTATGGTCCAATGCGTACAATTCATATAAAATAACAGCTTACGCGAGAGTTAGTAGTTTAGGTATTTTGGGGAAATCCTGGTTATTAGATTGGGGTATCTCATTCGCGCAGGCGGGCGACCGTCAACATTGCACTTTTTTTTGTCAAAGTTGTCTTTTTCTCAATAACCGTTCAAGATAAAGCTTTGAAAACTTAACACAGTTGTCTGACATCACAGTAGCAATTATCAAGACAAGTTTCATAACCCCGGACTCTATTTTGCTAAAAGTAAGGGCCTTTTTCACTTAGCATTTTCATTAATTTCTTTTGTTTTATTTAATCTTTTTCTCAGAAGCCATTCATGAAAGAGCTTTGAAACTTACAAATCTTTACAAAAATGTTCATTAAGCACTAAGACGGAGACATTAAGACGGAGTGTCTTGTCTAAAAACCATGATCCTACCTGAAAGGATCAAGATCACACCTAGGGTATAAAGAATAAAAAATGCCAAACTGTAGCTTCCGAGTTTAGTTCAGTACTTATAAAAGGTACTTCAGCTTAGATGCATATAAGAATGTTTCGCTCAATGAAACAGAGTTTTGCATCCAAGAACAATGGCACTACCTCAACTGTCAACGTCACACTTTAGAGTTCAACATTTGTGCAAATTAAAGTTTCTGGGGCTTAACTGATGAAGGGATTTCATCCACTTTACACATTGTAAATCAAACGTAAAATGAAAACCAGGTTTCGTCGCGACGTTTCTTATAGTCTTATAATTCAGTGAAAGAATGTGAGACTCAGAAATTTAAACCTCATCACATTAATATGTTTAATCTGTTTTAACTTAAGTGTACAGAAGATAGTAGTGTAACACGAGAAACTAAATGCACAGCGAGGATTTGAATAAACACAAATATTTTAAACACAAATGACCCATGTGTTTTCTTTGCCATCTTTCAATACGTATATTCTTTTTAAAAAGAATTTTGCTTTATTACCTGATTTAACTGGAGATAGAAGAAACACATCGTCCTCCCGACATTGAAAATTCTTAATGTCCAAGACGCGGTTTACAGTTTCTTCCGCTGGATGATTGAATGTACAAGTTCGCTAACCGTCCGCATGTTCCGCCATGGTCACTGTATTTCCGCCGGCATCTGAAACCTCTACAAGGGCCATGATTCTATCACTTCTTCAAAGTACCAACTGACAGAATACAAGCTTGCCTGGTCGAATGGTTTTATCAGCCTATCCCGTTAACAGAATCATATGAGATAATATCAAAAAATTTTCAAGCAAACTTGAACTCATATTGAACCCTTCTCGGTTGTTTGGGTGAGATTCGGGGACGGCTAATCTGTGTTGCTATCTGCTTTTTTTAATCGTTGCACGTTTTTTTTTAATTAATACGCTGCGATGCATGCATCCTACTTCCTGCAAGTTTATGTCCTACTTTTTCGACCGATAAGAGCCAATACTTTAAAACGTTCCGATTATCTCCTCACGTTTTTCGTTTAAAAAGGGACGTTATTCAACATACACGTGTTATTATCTTTGATGGTACGTGTTTTTGCGTTGTAAATTTAAATGCTTATGCATACTGATATAAGTTTTATATTTTACACACAAAAAGAGTAAGGAAAATCAACGAGACGTGGCCTTAGAATCCTTCGGCTGCCGCTACCTGTAGCGGGGTAAGAACCCTCCAAAGGTAGCCCACCTGTTTGCCGTGGTTGGCGACCCAGCGTCTCCCTGATAACGGGATCCTGATGGTTGAGGTTATTGAAGACTTGTCAGTTATGTCGACTATGACCAATACACTATTTTGGCCCTCTGTTATGGAGTAGACGGGCGGTTATATTGGTCCGGTATAATCAATATAATCAATCGGCTGGCCGCGTTGTTCATATATTACTTTTATTGCCCTATTGTATTCACTTACTTAGTCATCCTACTATTCCACTCTTATTTTTCGCTTTTTCTTTTTTTTTATACTGTGTAACGCAGCCCCCTCCCTTAAATTGCCTCCTTTACTTATATAATAATGGACATCCGGCTATTCGGATCAATCTGGCTCTATTTACATTTTGTATTTCATGTCAGAGTATAGCACTCTGATATCACATGCGTTGGGAGGTCGGAAAGCCACTCCACATCAACGTCTCCTTGTTGGGCTCGAGGCAGGTGGTGACCCTAGAGTGCCGAATCATATATTTTTATCTTCATGGATAGGAAACGAAAATATTTTGAACCGATCCCCACTTTGTCTTCAGAAGACTTTGATACCGAAACAACAACGAATTCAACATTTCCACACTTTCTTGTACTCCAATCACTTGAGAAAACTCCAATAACTGTCGAAAACTATCAGAAAATTGAAAAATGACTGTTTACTAATCGAAACAAATCGAAAACCGATCGCAGACAAAATACTCAACTAACGGAATTCTGCTCACTCAAAGTAAAAGCTTTCCCACATAAATCCGTTAATTATTCAAAAGGAGTTATCCACTGCCCTGATATTTCTGGACCATCTGAGAAGGAGATCCTGACAGATCTTACACCACAAGATGTGAGTGGTGTCCGCAGGATCTCCTTCAACAAAGGAGCATGTCGAATTCCCACAAACACACTAGTTCTAACATTTAACCATCCAAACCTCCCATCCACAATCAAAGTTGATTATCTGATCGTCAAAGTTCAAGTTTACATCCCTTATCCATTACGTTGCTCTGACTGTCAGAGATTTGGTCTTCATGAGTCAAACTGCACAAACAATATCATCAGCGGACGATGCTGTGAACCAGTCCACTCTCCAAAGTTTGAGTGTCAAACTGAGCCGATATGTGCAAACTGCTCTGGACCTCTGCTCACGAAAGTAGGCTCAGGGAATGCCCAGCATGGAAATATGAGAAAGAGGTACTTAAAATTAAATACACGCTTAATGTCTCATTTCCTGAGGCACGTAAGTTAGCTAAGAGAAACTTGCTCCTTATTCTTCAAAAACAACTTACGCCTGCCGTTACAAAATCTCACAGTTCGGCTTGTCAAGACAGTTCGACGCAGTATGAAACTCCATTAGTGACCAAGTATCTGACAAAATAATCATTCCAACTAAGTGCAAAATTACAGTCTTCTGAAACAAACAAAGCTACAAATAAAACTATTACTACACCTTAACCATCATCTTCTACACAATCTTCCCAACCATTCTCTACACAAACTTCAAAGCCTCTGATAAAGGCAGAAAGAAAAGCAGCCTTAAAGGCAAAAAACTTCTTTAAACGAAGCAACTAGCCTGGAAAAACAAAGAAACCTAGTTCTCTTAATACCCGAAAAAAGAAAGTTGGTCGGTCCAGCCCTCTAAATAGGTTCGATTGTCTGATGGAGACAGATTCTCCACCAGACAAGGTGCCAAGGTCACCCGTTAAATAAACCTTTTAAATACATCTAATATTATCCCATGAACAACAAAATAGTACACTGGAATTGTCGAGGTTTTAGGACTAATTTTAATGAAATTTTACTTTTATTGGCTACTTTGAATCCAGCGGTGCTATGCCTACAAGAAACATTCCTGAAAGAAACTAATAAGAAAGATTTTTAAGATTATTCTATTTATAATTACATTTATACAACGTGTGATAGGGCGTCTGGAGGATTGACAATATTTGTCAACTCCAAACTGCCTCAGTCTAAGATTAACCTTAATACAGATGTACAGGCTGTTGCTATTCGTATAGCAGTTCATAAAGCTATCACAATTTGTTCAGCTTATCATCCACCTGATTCGGATATTTCAAAACCAAAATTAGATGAATTAATAAAACAACTACCTAGCCCTTATATTCTTGTAGGTGACATTAATACATAACCCATTATGGGGATGTTCTGATTATAATAATATGGGTAAGACCTTAGAGGATTTATTGCTCAAAATAACATATGCCTAATGAACAACAAAAAGGCAACTTACTTACATCCTGCTACGGGACATTATTAATCTCTTGACCCTTCTTTGTGTCATCCTTCTATATATCTTGATAATAGTTGGGATGTACATGATGATTTTTGTGGAATTGATCACTTTCCCGTAATATTAAACAACGAATCAGTCAACTTAAATAACATATATTATACTTATTGGAGGATGAACAGAGCGAATTGGGAATTATTCTCAATGTTTTATTCTGAAGAATTAACTACTTCATCATTTGAGAATGCTGATAAAATACATTCATTCTCAAAAATCCTTCATGGCATAGCGAAAAAAATGTATAGATGGTTATCGATTTTTTCCAAGGGTGCGCGCGCACCTGTTTGTCCGCCATCTTTGTGGTAAGGCGATCAAAGCATCAGTAGCGTGAAAGCGCACGTTGTGTGTTTTTTTTTATTTACCTTTACAGACAATGAATAATTCTTGTAGTGATGTGAATTGTCACAAAATATCTAATCCGAATCAGAAATCTTTTTCTCCATACCAGCCGTCATTACAAAGAGGAAAGGACGAGAGAAATTTTGGACGCTATGCTTTCGCGCTTGAACAGAGCATTCATTGTAGCTTAGCGTTTTCAAGTTTTTTGGATTGCATTAAAAGTCAAAAGAAATTTTGGGAAATTCATACATAATGCTCGAATCGAATAAGCTTATACTTTAGTTAAAGTGAAGACTGTTATTACACTAACTTTATTGTTTGACAGTGCGAATCTTAAAAATATCGCATTAAATGTCCATTATTTTTAAATCTATAAATAGGCACTTTGATGATTTCAGCTTATCTCAGATAGGAAATACCTATTTGTAATGACAGGCAATGTGTTATGCTTTACTTTTTACATGGCTGTACGAGCAAGGTGGGCGGTCAGTTCAACCCCAGGTATCTTCCAGTGGTATTTACCTGCCTGGAAAATACTCCCCAAAGTGGCAAATACTACCCCGATGATTTTGTTTGCCTTAAAATACTGCAGAAATCTAAACTTTGTTAACTTTAAATAATGTATAATCATAATGATAATCAAATTACTCGGACATTTTCTTTTCTTTTTAACCTAAAATACATGTGAGAAAGTAATGCTAATCCACCTGCACCTGACCTTTGACACTCAAAGCAACGCCATATGGTCTAGACTGTTAAAACAACAAGCTTCAGACAAGGGGCTGTAAAAAGCCAGGGGCAACATGGGCAAAAGTAAAATGTCATACATAACCTAGACAGCTTGTATTGGTACAAATAAATGGCTGTGTATTGGGTATGGCATGAGCTACAGTGTCAACTGTATGGCTTCATCCCTGAGTAGCATTTAACTTCGTTCCACGCCATGACCAAGCTACTATTCACCTTAAAGCCGAGAGATCCCGTCCGGAATATAAACTGCATTTTGCGCGATCTTCACAGGCAACACTAATTTATTTGAATGCACGAGAGAAAACTGTTTCGTCACTGCCGGATGCCACCTCTAATAAAGTGTCAGAAACAAACTTTTCTCAGAACGAGCCTAAACTAGCTGTTACAGTTAACTATTTAAAATGGTTTTACTTTCAAATTGACATTTGTCAATAAATGATAGCACATAGTGCTTTTCTCTTTATTATTGTCCTACCTTTCAGCAAATTTAACAAACGTACATTACATTAGAAAAATAATTTCTTAGAATATTGAATTCCACTACTTTATTAAGAACCACACAATTTCTTAATTAAAAACAACACATTTTACGGTAACAGATATTTAATTACAGTAAATTCATCTTTCAAAAAACAGGAGAAACAAAAGCAAAAGCAGTCAAGAAATAAAAAGACTGCTTAGGAAATAGGAGCATGTAATGATATTCGATTACGTATAATAAATATGACTATCATAAAATGGGTTTTAAGGAACTTAAAGCTATGACAAAAAATAGTATAACATAATGAAAAGAATTGAAAACAGAACAAATAATAGATGACCCTGTTTTAAAACCAAAGTTCAGCGGTGCCCTTGTCCAAGCAGTTGCTGACTTGCAACTCCTCAGCCTCTCAGTGCATGAGTTCGAGTCCCGGTCGTGAAGGTGTTCCAGCTAACCTGCAGTGCGCAGTGGTTCTACCCAGTCACAAGTCTAGGATCTAGCTCCACCAGTAATCAGCTGGATGTCGCACTTTGCTGAAACACTAGATAGGTCACTATATCTGGATAAGCACTGTCCGGCTGCAAATCATCAGGCTGTCGTCAAAGACGAGTAAGGATCAAAACCGATCAAATTAGTCTTCTTCAAGTCCTTTTTACGCACAATAGCTCCAGTGTAATAATATAGTCCTTTTGCACTTTGAAGCCATTACACACGACATCTTTTGCAAACTAATCATTTTAATCTTCGTGTGTAAACAGACATCAGTAAACAATGGCTTTACCACAAATATGGCGGACCGCGTTGCATGCTGGGAAATGTGTGACGTCACACGATAACCATCAATTCCTAAGACCATGACAAAGTCAAAGCGTAATAAACCTTGGTTTAATGATGAATGCAAAAGTCTATAAGAAAGCGTAGAGCGGCACTAAAGAAATTTAATATTCAACCTACTAGTGCTAATTTAAATAATGTCTAAAATGAAAGGGCAAAGAGCAGGCGAATCATTAAATAAGCCAAAAGAACATCTTGGCAGAAATTTGTGTCAAATATAACTAGTAAATCATCCATTAAAATGTTTGGTCCGCCATTAGGAATATAAGCGGCAAAAGTTCTTCAGCATCATTTAATCACTTAAAATCTAACGACTCAATAATAACAAACAAAAAAGAAATTTCAGACACTCTTGCTAAAAGTTTTGGAAAACATTCGTCTTCTGAAAATTACACGAAAGAATTTCAAAATGTGAAGAATCGGGTTGAAAAGACTAAAATCAATTTTAAGTCGAACAATTATGAAAATTACAACCAACAATTTTCTTTAAGAGAATAAAAATAAATCTTATGATACCGCTGCTGGACCAGATGATATTCCCTATCAATTTTTGAAACAACTGCCGCATACATTATTAAATTTACTTTTGTCTAGTTTTTAATTAAATTTGGTTTTCGGGAGAAGTACCTAATTCATGAAAAAACGCACTCGTCATTCCAATACCTAAACAAGGAAAGGATCCAACAGTTCCTTTAAATTACAGACCAATAACTTTGACTTGTGTTATGTACAGTAGTACACAGTGATTAAGGTTACGCGAGTCAGGTCAAGGGGTTGTTTATCGTAGTAGTCATGACGTAATTCGCATGATGCATTTCAGATGACGTAGCATTCGCGTAACTGCTAGAAAGAAAAGGATCATGCTAGAAAGTTCATTTGTTTATTTTTAACTGGGTTTCGAGAATGTTCTGGTTTCGTGAATGTTCTAGAGCTTCTGGGTTATAGAAATTCTTTAGGGTCTATATAAGGGCTTGTTAGCCGACTTAAGAAGATACGTTTGAATGGACATAGAGTTTGGACATATAGTTTGGAAATACTTCTATATTCAATCTTTCTGTGTTGGAACTTACGCGGACTTACTATATTCTGCAGTAATATAAATATTAAAGTGTTGGATTTGGAATTATATTAATTACATTCGTGTATTGTTCTACCTTTGGATTATTTCAACTGTGCTTATCTACGAGGACATTCTACCGAAAACTTCCTAAAAGGACAAACTGTAAGCTAACATTTATTTTGCATTCTCAAATTTTGTCTGATATATTTGTTATTATTTTGTTTAGTAAACGTGCCATTTTATTAATAACTCTTAAATAGTGACACCGGTCGTTACAACTTGTTGTATTTGTAACACTTTAGAACGGATAATAAATAATAGACTCGTTTGGTATCTTGAATCAAATAATTTACTTACAGCATTTTAAAGTGAATTCAGAAATAAACGAAGTACACTCGATCATCTCGTTCGATTTGAAACTTTTATAAGAGATGCCTTTATCAAGAAATTACACCTTGTAGCGGTGTTCTTTGACCTTGAAAAGTCATATAATATCACATGGAAACATGGGATTTTAAAAAATTTATGTGACCTTGGTCTCAAGGGTAGTTTACCCACATTTATAAACATTTTCATTTCTGACAGAAATGTTAAAGTTAAAATTGGGTCTACGTTGTCTTTTGTTCATGAAGGTAGTATATTGTCAGTTACTCTCTTTAACATCAAAATAAATAACATTGTAAAAACTGTAAATAGTGGAGTCGATTGTTCACTGTATGTGGACGATTTTCTTATATGCTATCGCTCCAAAAATATGAACATCATTGAAAGGCAATTACAACAATGCCTCAACAAATTACAAACTTGGAGTAACAACAATTGATTTAAATCTTCACCCACCAAAAGAAACTTCATACATTTCTCTCAGAAAAGAACTTTGCACAACAATCCTGAATTATTCATAAATAGCATTCGTATTCCTGTCGTCAAGGAAAATACGTTTCGTGGTGTTATATTTGACAGTAAATTATCTTTTATACCGCATATTAAATATGTAAAATCTAAATGCCCTAAATCTCTTAACCTTTTGAAATTTTTATCCCATAGCGACTGGGGAGCTGATAGAAAAGTTTTATTGCAACTTTATAGAATACTAGTAATATCGAAATTACATTATGGCAGCATTGATTACGGCTCTGCCAGGAGATCATATGTCCAGTTGCTAGACGTTGTCCACAACCAGGGACTCTGTCTGGCCCTTGGAGCTTTCGGGACATCTCCTGCAGAGAGCCTTAACGTTGAAGCTAATGAGCCATCATTATACCTTAGACGAGAGAAACTTGCGCTTCAGTTCAAAACAAAAAATAAGTTTAATCCTAAAAATCCAGCACATAGTGTTATTTTCAATCTTAAATATGAACACCTTTACGAGCGTAAACCAAAAGCAATAAAGCCGTCTGGTTTACGGAAATTAGAAATTGTACAATCATCACATGTAAATTTAAATCATGGAAAATAATGTCTTCGAATTTCCACCATGGCAACTGAAAATTCCCGCTGTTGATTTAACTCTCTGTACAAAAATAAGTCAAAAACAGACCCTCTCGTTATTCGGTCAAATTTGCGCGACATGAAATACTCTAACTACCTCGAAATATATACTGCTGGCCCAAAAGCAGATTCATATGTCGGCTGTGTTTCCGTAAGTAAATTGTTTTAAACAAAATTTACCACCGACTCGTCCATTTTTACAGCAGAAATTCAGGCTGTTAACCTTTCTTTTGATTTCTTTTCAGATCATCCTGGCGATAAATTTGTAGTATTTACTGATTCTTTGTCGGTATTACAGTCTATTAAAATTCTATTTTTTCCAACGAATATATATGTTGTTTTCTGTCGGCTACTTAGTCATGTAGGCATCCGAGGAAACGTGGATGCAGATAAGAGTGTATGTCTGCCTCAGCCCTTACTGAGGCAGATCTTTGCATCCCACACACAGATTTTAAACCACTTATCAATCGATATATTTTAGTCAAATGACAAACAAGTTGGGATACTTTTTATAACAAACTACACGTAATTAAACTGTCATTGCCAATATCTCTATTTGCAGAGAAAATATGCCGGAAGACGTAGCTTTTACCCGCTGTCGCATTGGGCATACTAGATTAAATCATTTATATCTTTTAAAAAGGGGAGTTCCACCTGTATGTGTTCCTTGCCAAGAACCACTGACGGTTAATCATATTTTATAACAGTGTATCGACACAGACCATTTTCGGTCTAAGTATCTTAATGTCAATAACATATACGAAATTTTAAAACCGTGTCTGATTCTAAGCTTGTTTTTTTTCCTGAACAAGATTGGTATTCTTAATAAGTTATAAACTGTTAAACTGTTTATTATGCTAACATTATAATTTTTTAAACTGTTTAATATGTTAACCTGTTTACAAATATATCTCACATTGTTTTAATCTTATAGATTTTTATGTTTCTACTTACGTACTTAGATTTTAACCTAATTATATAATACAATCAACGAGACGTAAAGTCAGTTATTGGCTCTTGATCAAGTTCTCAGTCGTTTTCACTATCCAAGTCCAATGTACTGGCAATTTTAAGTATAATTTTATTTCCGTTTTTCTCTTCAATTATTTTGATAATGGTCCTCGTATTGGCTTATATTATTGTATATGTTGAAAACATTTCCTAACTGTTATAATATGAAGAAATAAGAAAAACACTAACCTAACTTTGTTTAAATTAGTATTAGAAAGATTGTACGCCTGTATAATAAGACTTTACTTTTCATGTAGTTGCAACGTTACAAATAGGGCTTCTTGTAAGATTTGCCTTAATTCCTAAATTTTCCTAAATTAGGGGAAGTAAATGTACTGTCAGCATTTGCAAAGAATGTAGAACGTTCACTCAGACTAAAAAGAATATTGCTGGTAACGCCGGTTTTTAAGAACTGTCATTATTTAAGATCGGAAAATACCAGGAGTATCAGACGATGATTCGTGGATTAATGAAATAGAGGAGTCGTTTGTTGAAATTCAATCAGACAGCACATGCCTATGTTCGTATGTTGTTTTTTGCAGGTTCCATTTTAAGCGAATTTCTTTACGTAAACCATCTTAAGATTCTGAAAACATACGCACATGCACACACACACGCGTGCGAGCGCACGCACGCACGCGCGCACACAGACACACCTGCACACGCGCACGCACAGGCGTACACTCACACAAAACATGTAAAACACATGTAAGACAAAAACAGAAGGTTCGTATGCTGCGGATTAAGTGAGAAAATGTTTCAAATAAGACAAAAAGTTGCGACGTCACAACGCCTTTTTATCAGTTAGTGAAATCCATATTGAAAGATATTTGTTCGACCTTTCAAGGTTTGGCCCAAAATGAATGAAAAGATTGCATTTGATATGGACGTAGATATGATTCTTCAGTCATTACCCAAGAGCCATTAAAAAGAGGTAACAAGCCCTGGCATGGACAACCTTCACACTTGGGAGAGCAGGTCCAAGTGGGATTACCTACAAAATGTGCAAACAGTGTCCCAAGGTTCTTAAGAACATGTGGCAGCTTCTTCGAGTTGTGTGTAGGCAAGAGACTGTCCAAGCTTGTTGGAAACAGACAAAAGGCTGTTTTCTTACAAAGGAACCTATCTCGAGGACAGTTCAGAACAGTCTCACTGCTGAGTGCTGAGTTCTTTTCTCTACTGGCCGAAAGGCTGACTGCTTATATTATAGACAAGCAGTACATTGACACTTCTGTTCAGAACGGAAGAATCCATGGGTTCGGGTTCTCAGGATGTGTCGAGCAAACAAGTGCACCAACCCAACTGCTTCATGAAGCCAGAATCAACAATACGATCATGAGGGTGTAATGCCTCTGTGTCTATTTAGCATCTGCAGATAAGGACAGCACTAACCATTGCCACGTTCACGAGCATGCATCAAATCTCATCATGAACTACTTTAGTGGCATTCATCTGAGTGGATCCAAGTGCAGAAGGGAGCAGGCTGCACAATCTCTGTTATCTTATTAGTAACGACCCGAATATGATCAGCAATGCAGTAGTAAAATAATCAAGAGGCTCAAAGATTAGCACCGGCCTTCGCCAACCATCAAGTCGAGGTTTCATTTATGGCATGGCTGTGACCACTGAGACTCATGAACCAGCAAAGTGGATTTAAACAGTTCTGGTGGAGACAGTAACATGGGCAAGAATGCAGTTCAAGCCAGGAAAGTCTAGACACCTTGTTATCAGGAAAAGCAAAGCCCGTTACGTCACTTCACGGATAAAGTGAAAGGAAATCCCATCCTTGATCAACAATCCAGTTCGGTGCCCGGGAAATGGTTTGAATTGACATTGACAGAGAAAAGCAGTCACGGAAGACTCCATCAACGAGAAGACTAGGGGTTGAAAAAATAGATTGAAGCGACCCCGCTTGGAAGTTCAAGGCCTGGATATTCTACCACAGTCTTTTGCCAAGACTTGTCTGGCCACCGATGATTAATGAAATACCAGTCACCACGGTGGAGAAAAAATCAGTCAGCATCTGAGGAAACGGCTTGGCTCGCCATCATCATTCTCAAGCAATGGATTGTATGGCAAGTCAGTGCAATTACAGCTGCTAATCATTTCAGTTGTAGCAGAATTTAAAGTGACCGAAATAGACGTCTGCTTACACTGCACCATTCTTCATAAGAAAAGATAAGCTGTGCAGGCATAAGGGCCATGAAAGGGTGGAAGTGGTCAGTGAGCCAGGCAATTGATCTTGTGGAGAGCAGTCTCAAATATCAGGATATAGTAGGAATGACAAACGTAGGAAAGGAAGGGCTGTGGTCATGGAGCCGTCAGAGGTGAAAGAAAGAAACTACCCTGGACAGAAAAAGGATAGTGCAATCAGAAATACGGAAAGAGGAGAGCAAGCACTTTCCGCAAAAGCAGTTCAGATGGGACCCAAGAGGAAGTAGACCAGGTGGAATGTGTCGGCAAGGAAACTGACATGGCATGAGCTGTGGTCATACGAGCCTTTAAAGGTAAGTTTCGTCCACCGTGCTGTTCACGACTTGCTACCATCACCAGTAAACATGTATCAATGGAATCTGACAGATGTGCCATCCTGCCCATTTTGTCAATCTAGAGCACTTTGAGACATAGTATGTCAGCTTGCCAAACCTCAGTGACACAGGGTCGCTGCAGAGGGCGCCACAGTCAGTTTTTTTGGGAGGAAGCCTATGCCCTAAAGAAGGAAAGAAAGTCATACCTCAGCAGACGAACTCGGGTTTTCTATTTGGTCATTTGTAAAATATGAATCCTGTAGATCAAGTGTGTATCCATTTTAGCGTTCCTTTCGGGATTACATAATGCGATTCGTTGCCCTGCTTTAAGTTAACTTTATGCACGTAGTTTAATTAAACGGCACGATGTCCTTAACAAACTAGTTATTCATAACCAATTATTAGTTAACTGAAAACTACTAACAAATTTATTATTTTCTTAAAACTTATTAATCTGGTAATATTATTTAACTTAAAGCAGGGCAAAGAATGGCAGGACTAATAGCCAAAACAAGTAAATATACTTTGACGCACGGGAAACTAGTAATATGGCAATAAAGAGCCACGATTCAGGACAGTGATTGATGAATACGTCAAAATATAGGCGGGAAACGTGAGTTGTGCACTGCAGGAATTACGCTATCGTCTAAAATATATGCGATCTCAGTTCGGATGAGCAATTACTTTTAGACTATATATGTAAAGAGCGCAGAATGGGAAGAGAAAAACGATTTGATATGAGCTTAAGGGAGGAATGTGGATTTGGACGCATTAGGGAAAGGTATTCACGCCTCACTGTTGTTAGATTGTAAAATGTAACTTTCATTATTAAAATTGAAATCATGGGATATTGTTGCGTTCTACTTTGGAGCTCCGTTACGCCAAAGAAGTTCTTTAAAGCGTTTACTCGATTCATAAGCCAATCGCGTAACACGTGTTTTTTTTCTAAAGATTTATCCGAAAGTTTGATTTTAACATTGTTTATTTTTGTTATTGTTGAATATTTGCCTTTTCTACATCACTCTGCATCAAGCTTTCAAATTGTTTACTCCATACTGATATTGTTAAATCTTTCTTCTGTTCAGAATTGTAAAAGTCTTTGTAATACTTTCCCCAATACTGACATATCCATAAATAATTTCTAGTTTTCTCACAATCTCTTTTATAGATGCATTTTTTTCCCCATAGTTTTGCATGCTAAAGAGCAGTTTAATGATGCATTCATAATTGAGGAAGGCAACCATTTGATAATAGTTGATGTACTGTCGTCCTGAAATATCACACCTCTCGACAGGTTTAAATTTATATAGACACAGAAGACAAATGTGTTGGAACATTGTAATGAGGTCGAAACAGTGAGAATTTCGACACGACACCTTCCGTTTTAACGAATCCCGGCCTAATAAGGTAAATAAAGATGTAACTGGCGTTGCTATAAAAATAGAAACAATAACATGATACAGCAAAATAAAACCATATATTTATAAATCAGTGCAACTTGAAACACCATTTTAAAACACATAAATCTTCCAGTTTTTGTTTGGAAAGACATAATACAGTCGCTTGATTATTATATCTGACCCATTGTTTTAACAGTTTATCTCTTTACAGTAGTAAAAGTAGAACAAGAAAATCGTATACATTGAATCACAATCAGCAACCATGGTGGCTGTCTAGTACATTTATTATATGTTATATTTGTATTTTTTCAAATACATTAATTAAATTATTTAATTATATATTTTAAAACATAGCAAACAAATAAAGCGCATGTGTTATTTACAATTTACAGAAATTTATAGATAAGCAAAATGGAAGTTTTGAGTCGGTTGAACATCTATTTGTTAAAGTCAACAATAACCTCAATCGGAAATCGTCTTTGATAAAGTTATTTTCCTAGTTTAATGTGTATCGAAAGTTCAGCTTGGAATTCGCCATTTCCTCTGCGTAGAGTTTGTGGAACATTTCATTCTGGGCCATTGTAAACCAGTTCTTCCAGTCGCCCACTTCACCTGTGGATAGAGTTAAGTATATGTTAAAACGAGTAAGAGCGTATTTAAGGAATGAATCTAAAGATTTTTGACATTCATTGATTGATGAACCGTGTTAGGCGATTTGAAATATTGTGGAGTTCTTACATTTAACGTTGAAATTTTAAAACTGCTCACCATCTTAAGTTTTCAACTTGGGCTTAACAAAACGTATTTTTCCTTTTTTCTAGATGTAGTGATAATTTATTGTCAACTCGTCATATAGAATATCTTTCTTTCATACTGCCAAGCATTTGAGAATTAAAATTGGGTCTCCATGAAAAGATAATATTGCACCATCAACAGCTTACAGAATGAGCATAGATTCAGATGAAATCCAAGTATGCATGTTCTTTAAATAATATTAAAATAATAATGGCCCGAAAATACTTCCCCGCGATATTCCACAATTTAGACTGTCTAGGTGTGACTAAGTGTCATTTATACAAACTAAATGTCTTGTGTTACTTAAATATGTCATGAAATATTCGGTGGATCAGCCCTCACCGAGACAGATTTTGGCATCCCACACACTGATTTTAAATTACAAACCGATATATTTTAACCAAGTGGCAAACAAGTTGGGACGGTATTGTTTGTAACAAATTACACGAAATTAAGCCTAACGTCGGTGCAAATGTCTCTGCTTTCAGAGAAAGTAGACGGGAAGACGTAGCTCTTACCCGCTGTCGCATTGGACATACTAGATTAACTCATTCATATCTTTTAAAAAGAGAAGTTCAACCTGTATGTGTTCAGTAAACCATATTTTATTACAGTGTATCGACACAGACCACATTCGGCCTTAGTATTTTAATGTCAATAACATGTACGAACTGTTTAGGACGGTGTCGGATTCCAAACTTGTTTGGTACAGTACTCCCCGACTCGCTCCCCTTGTTTTTTCGTTTTATAAAGGGACGTTATTCAAAGTACATATGTAAACATCCTTGTCTGTACGTTTTTTGTGCTTTAAGTTTAAGTGCTTTTGCATACTGATTAAAACCTACAATACCTTATTTCTTAAATAAAGTATTTAGAATAAATATCTTTAACGAAGACAGGTAATACATCTCCTTTATTTCGAAACAAATATGAAATTCATACGGAAGTCCAAAATTTGAATTCTTCGAAAAGAGCTTTTCGGGCACATCTGACCGGGCGAATTTGTAAGGCAAACACTTATAGTCTATTTTTTTTCTCGCCATAATCGGTAACTAAGTTGGCCTGCTTTTGCCCTCTCAAATAAGAAAAAGAAATAGCTTCTTTCAACGAGAAGCTAGGTCAATTATTGGCTAGAACCGAGAACGCACGGGTGCGTCCACATGCAAGACTTAAAAATAGATGTAAATGAAAGACAAAAACAAAAGGTACGTATGCTGAGGAAAAGTGAGGAAAATTCTTCAAATATGACAAAAGCTGCGACGTCTTTACGCATTTTTATCAAAAAGTGGATTCAACATTGAAAGATATTTGCGGGTTCGACCTTTTAAGGTTTTTTTTGCAAACTAACTTCAAAATTTAGGACACTCATACATTCATTAAAACGTCCGCATAAACAAGATGGAATAAATATTTTCTTCTGCCACAGAGAGACGGCGTTCATCTTCATGTGGAAAGTATCAAAGGATTGTTTGGCCCAAAATGAATGCTAAGAGCTGGATTGCATTTTATATGCACCTAGATACGAGGGTAAGTTCTGGAGTCTTACGACAGACCCGCGCTTAGTGCGAAAGCGGTTTATAAATGCATGCCAGACGGAGAAGTATGGACTAGCCAAGCCATGCCAAGACATGAGGTCACATGAGAAAACTACGTCAGTTGACAAACTACGTAGGAAAAGTCGGTCAAAGGCAAAGCAAAAAGCAGCCTTCATCAACAATTCCTTCAAGTTTGCACGGGATTTGTTGAGCGAAGAGAAGACTGGCAAACTTGAAAGCAGTAATAAAACTAAAGTCGAACAATATCTTAGAGACGAACACTCTGATCCTCTAACAGATGACTCTGGGGTTACTGTGAAAGGAATGTGGAATGATGAAGAGCCTAATCACTCTATTGAAATAAAGGAACGAACGTGGAGAGGCAGTTAGAAGCAGGAAAATAGCTGTTTTATTCCAAACGAACCTATCTCGATGACTATAAAACAGATTAGAACAATCTCACTGCAGAGTATAGAAGGCAATATTTTCTATTCTGCACTGGCCAAAACTGAATGCTTTTAATTTAGACAACTAGGACAGTGACACTTCTATTCAGAATTGAGGAATCTCAGGATGTGCCCAAGTGCACTAACCCAGCCTATTCATGAAGCGAGGATCAACTATAAGAACCTAAGAGTCGTATGGCTTGACTTGGCCAATGCATATGGGTCTATTCCACATCAGCTAATAAAGAGCCATTACTACATTCATGAGCATGCATCAAACTCCATCATGAACTACTTCAGCAGCATTCACATGATGGTGGGGGGACAAATATAGTTCAAGCAAGGAAAGTCTAGAGGCCTAGTTATCAGGAAAAGCAAAATCTGTGACGTCACTTTACGGAATCAATGAGAGGAAATCCCAACCGTGACCAACTATCCAGTTAAGTACCTGGGCAAATTGTTTGATTCGGCATTGACAGACAAGAGCAGCCAAGGGCGACTCAGTCAACAAGCAGATCAGGGGTTGAAAAGAATAGATGAAAGCGAACTCGCTGGAAAGTTCAAGGCTTGGATATACATGTACCAGCAAATCTGATGCCAATACTTGTCTGGTCTTTGGTGGTTAATGAGATACCGGTCACAAAGGTGGAGAAAAATCATCAGTCCATCAGTAAGCATTGAGGCTTGGCCTGCCACCATCATTCTCGAGCACTGATTTATATTGCAAGGTAGTGTAATTAAAGCTGCCAATCACCTCAGTTGTAGAAGAATACAAAGTGACCAAAGCGAGACTTCTGCTTACACTGCAACATTCTGCAGATGAAAAGATAAGTTGTGCAGGCATAGAGGCCTTGTCAGTGCGGAAGGGGTCACTGAGCCAGACAGTTGATCTTGTGGAGAGCAGTCTCAGACCCCAGGATATATACTACTCAGAAGAGAAGAGCACAGTCAGAAATCCGGAAACAGAAGAGCAAGCATGATCCCCAGAGGCAGATGGGACCTCAGGGGAATTGGACCAGGTGAAATGTGCCGGCGAGGAAACTGACATGGCATGAGCTGTGATCATATGTGCCTCTACAGTTAAGTTTCCTCCATGCTGTTCACCACTTTCTACCATCACCAGCAATCCTGTATTAGTGGAAGTTGACACATGAGCCAACATGCCTTCTTTGTCAATCTAGAGCGCTCTGAGACATATAATGTCAGCCTGCCAAACCTCATTGACACAGGGTCGATAAAGACGGCACCACAATAAAGTTTTTGTGGGAGTAAGCCCATACCCTAGAAACAGAAAGAAAGTCAGACCTTATCAGAAAGACGCCTAGAAGTGAGCTTTGATCGGGGAAGACACCAAACGTGCATCTGCAATTGTTCCCGTCATTCTTCAAGTGTCAAGATGTTGGGATATGCTAAAAGATTTGAAAGAAGACTCAAGTTCCCAGCAGAAGTCGCAAGTACATCCCTTCACCCACATAACGATATTTGGTTAAATTGTCCAAAGCGCATCGTATCGTCTTGGTTGAATTAACTGTACCATTGGAGGAACGAACTGAGGAACGTAAGATGGCAAAGTACCAGGACGTGTCACAAGAATGTAGAGACAAAGATTGGAAGACATGGGTCTTCCCAACTGAAATTGAATGCCGGTGTTTTCCATCAAAGTCAGTTTCTTGCTTGGATCATTGGGAGTCAAGGGGAGAGCCCAGATGACTGCTGTACATGCTCTAGATAAAGCTTCTGGAGTGGCATTCAGTTGGCTTTGGCTACAACGTAGCAAACCAAATTGGCAGCCAACGTAGACGGGGTAGCGACAGATCATTCTATCCGCCCCACCATTTCGAATATAACAAAATTGTTTAGAATGTGGTAACTGTGCCGTGTATTAAAAGAGAATTGTTTAAAGAAAATCAGTCACAAAACGAACAATTACTTACACTGGCACTAACGTCCTATAATCAGACAATCCGCCTTTCATTCTATCAAACTCTATCACCACATGTGGTTCATTAAGTCATTTATTAGTTAATTGGCCAAATACCACTTAAAGCGGTGAGTGGGTCACGCTGTTGGGTAGGTTCGCATATACACTTTAAATTTTAAAGCCACCCATCATTTCAAAATCACCTAAATAAAAGTAGATAAAACCTTTTACATGGGAGAATATAGCTCTCCATTTGAAGATGTTCAAATTTTAAGCGTAGTAGAACGTAAATTAGACCCCGATTGCGATCGATATAAACCCCAATATTTGTTTGTGGTGGAAGTCTTCCTACATTGTACGAATCACAATCGCGTACGATCGCGAGCTAGTGAAAATCCCAATATTCTTGCCACATGATTATTCACGATGCAAGCGCAAATCTATGGTAGTGCAGTGGCAAATGTATAAACATGGCAATGTTGAATCGAAAAGCTTGTTTAACTGAATTGAAGAGATAGTGTCGAGAGTAAAATGTGCTAGAAAAAAATAAGACAGGAAAATGCAACAGAACTTGAATCAGTCGTAGGACGAAAGTAAAAAAAAAGGATTTTACGCAGCCGCCTCAGCTAGAAGCGATCAGCATACATCAACTTGGAACAAGTAGGTCAATATTCTACTTTCGCTTTCTCATTGTCTGAAAACTTGCTTAGGTCTTTCTGTATGCATACGCTTTTTTTCCTAATGGTACGTGTTTGTTTGTTGCTAGGCCATTATAAAACGTGTATTCATGCCAATGACTGCTCACCTCTGTGACGTCAATATAAATGATCGTGTTAAGCAAAATTCAAATGCTCACCACTAAACACATTGATTATTTATATATTGGTCAAGTTTCAAGTTACCTTATTATTACCACTTATATTGTTTATATGTTGGTCTAACTTCTAGTTACCTTATTACTGCCACTTTAGAATAGTTGTTTACAATGGTTATCCCATGGTTATCAAACCAAAAGAAACAGGGCTGGATCGGGGGTGGTGGATGCACCCCTCCTCCACCAACCATGCAGCTATAAGAGTTGTGAAAACATATGCATGCAAGTTTAGATAATGAGCGATATTAAACAGTGGTGTGTAGTAGAATATGCGATGTCATTCAGGATGAACATCATTTTTCTCATTCTTCATCTTTTTTAATTAAGGTTCATTCAACTTTAGCGCAGTAAATACTAGATGAATATACACAGTAAGGGGCCCTAACATCGACCTAAGCAGTCAACAGACAAAATTAACTTTAAAAGCTTAATATTTTAAAGCTTACATGTACGTGCTTTCACGATTCTTCTCTATTACCCCCCCCCCCCCCCTCCCGCCACCCAACCACACACATCATATTAAATAAACAAATCATTCAATAAATCAGAATATTGTCATTTTCATAATATGTACAAATATTTAAAATAATGTTCATCGGTTTACAGAAAATGAAAACCTGAGCGCTAAAGATGACCCTTATCCAATTTGTGAGATGAATTAGTGCACGAAGAATGCAATGCTTAATGACCAATCAGGAAAGGTAAGTGTGAATTTGGTTCAATCACTCAGACTGTATGGTGATTAAATTAAGAAACCTAGAAATGAGATATATTGTAAAATGCAAACAGTATTTGACATCAAGTTTTTGCTGCCACTGGGCCCCCGAGTCTAGTCCTTCAATAAAAGATGCCAATAAAAACATCTAACTGCACAGCTCGTATGTTCATTGTTTTGCTGAATGCATCACAAAGACACAGATGTGCTCATGAATATGATGTCCAACTACAGTGGTGCAGTAAGACCCAAGACAAATGTCCTAGTAGAACACCGGTGTACTGCAGCCCAAATGGAATTTAAAGTTTATGTTTATTATTCCCTCTTGTCAACTAGAGAACAAAAAACAGTACATCTGTCTTAATGCCTCAAAGAATGATCTGAAGACTATATTGACATAATTTTTACATAAATAAAACAAGTTTGTAACTAAAATTATAGTCTCAATCTGACACACATTTTGTAAGTTATTTTACAGCTTCCAATATAGCCAGCTTGGTTTTCATTTTCCCCTTATCTTTGGCACATTACTGTACATGGTAATTAAATTTGAAATTTTGTTGTGATTCAGGAGCACCCCAGGTCAGAGACATGACTTTATCCCGCATGGCATGGGTTTGCATTCCATTGAGTGACATCTTCATTTGGGTAGGTCTTTAGTTGTTATGAACTGGTGGTTATACACAGACATAAATCTGTTGCTTCTCCTATCAGTATTAGCTAAAAGTTACCATTATGAATATAATTAATACAAGAAATGTTATTTAGTGTCTTTACATTTGAAAAAAAAGATTACAAAACAAGAGTTATGGAAGTTATGTTGTTTCACGATTGCACATATTTTATTTAAATATGGATTTACCTAATATAAGAAAAACAGGCCTTTATTTTTTTATTTTGCTTTTATTTTTCTCGTTAACTTAATGATTCAAAATGTAAAATATTTTCTTTCTTTGCAGACTCCAAAAGAACAGAAGTTACTGGTGCGATGATGGTGGGTTGTATATCAACGTAGGGAAAACAGCAAACTTTTTCTATATTCTATACTGGTGACTGCAGAAGGCAAAATGGAGAGGAGAAGCAGTTTGATGTGGATGAAAAGGTTGCAACAAAAATAAACTGGTCCATGTCCTTCAAGAGGAGTTAAAGTAAACCTGAATGTGTGCTAATAACTTGCCTTATCCAGTAGCCATTGATTTCACACACACTATTTTACTGTTATTTTATTTGTAAAAAATAAATAAAACAATAACAACAATACTTAGTTTTGTATATTTTTCAATAGGCACAACCGAAAACATGATAATAAGATTAAAACAGAAATTCAGTTAATCCTGCATTCATCCTTCCTGATCGTCATTTACTTTCAATGACCTTAAAAATCTTTAAATTCTAACTTAAGTTTTCAATCTTCTGTCTGACATGTCTATCTCAAACACGTATAAAGATACCATTTAATACATTTTTTAATTATTTAGCATATTACAGAATAAATTTCATGCAGTCTTAATGAAAAACACATACAAGACACAGAACGTTGGTGATATGAAGACAAAATATTTCTACTGAATGTCTGCTTGCATTATGTCTACTTTCACTTATCTTTAACTACCTGATTTTAAACCCTGACCCTCATCATGACTATATTGTTTGTGCGTGTGAGAATTTGATTTGCCATAGTAGTTTACAAGATTCAAAAATGTCAGCAGTTAAATTGATACAAAATCTGAAAAGAAGAAGGTTTACAGTTGTAAAGTTGTTTTTAATGTTCCCTGGTTAACTTTTAGCATGTAAACATGTTGGTCCAAAGCATGTGATTCTGGCATTTTGTCTTTATAACCTGTAATCTTCTAATACTGTCAATACATTGCTATCCGGCTTTTAATAGTATTGTTAATAACTGAATAATGTTATTCTTTATTTGGTGCTGTACTAGGTTAATTCATGTTATATCAAGACAAACTTACAAATGTTTGAAATACTTATAGTAATATGTGTAATATAATATCATTCAAGTGATCCGCATTACTTTTTAATTTCCAATATAGGTACTATAAACACCCAGGCAAACAATTTCATGACATTATCTTGATAAATTTCAACAAAAAGTGTTTATTAAATTATAACTGAAGGGATTTTGTACATATTTGTGTCCCTCTTAAAGGCTTCTTTAAATAAATATTAAAATTAAAAAATAAATAAAAATAAATACCAAATAAGTATAAACAGAAAAGTTACAATTATTAATCCCTTACTGACATATTTATGAAAAATGTAACACTCTTAGTACTACACAGTCATAAAGCTGGTCTAATAACTATTTTGTAAGCTAAATAATTCAAGTAGCTTACTTTATAGTTATTGTTAAACAAAGTAAATAACAATGCCATTTTTTCTAAAAAGTAGTTTTGTCCGTATAAAAGTAATTGAATACTTTAAATGACATGTAAAATAATTCACAATGAATTAATTTAATGACTTAAATCCTCCACAGATACCCAAGCACAGGCTAACAATATTCTTTAGATAGTATAATGTTGTACACAAAGGGATTTAACAGGCACAATAGATCCGTTTCCTTGCCTATGTTAGAGGGGGCACATACATCTCTTTCTTTTTTTGTAAATAACAGAGTATGACGTTTATTCCAAGAAGTCAGTCTTCTGTGTTGATAGGGTTTTTTGTTCATGAAATTGTACTCCTGAGAAATCCCAGTCAGGGAAAAGTCACTGTCATTCCTGAATGATCATTCCATTAGCAGCATGCCTTCCTCTACCGACAACATCCCTTCTTCTGACCGTTGTCTAAAAATTACTAAAACAATAAACCATTCTAATCAAATTAACACGCTAAATATAAACATGTTAAAAAGTAACAGTATACATATCTGCTATATTATAAGAAAATAAGTTGTTTGACAATATATTTTTAGTTGGTACCCTATTTTACAGACATGCACTAGTGTTGCCAGTTTTGTCCCGCCATGATACCATACTATCATGTCTGTACACGACTCACATAATGCAGGCACTGCCTCTTCACAAAAAAGTAGGGCAAAGTAGCGAATTTCATAAGCAAAAGATAGGGATAAATAAGGAATTTCTTACTAGTTTCATTTGGAAATACCAATATTTATAACATTATTGTCATTATGTTGCCCACCATAATCCATTGCTCTGTCCATGCTTGAAATAAAGGCATCTCTGACCAAGCAAGTCTGACGACTTGCCAAAGGAGCATGTTGTTTTATAGGATGGACATCCCATGGTGTACCCACTAGCACATTTTAACTGCTATTCACAAAAAATGGAGAAAATGAAACAGCAACTAATGAAATATTTTGAGGTTCATTTTACATTTTCTTTTCTGAAAGCAAAAAGTAGGGGTAATAGGGCTATTTCTGAAAAACAAGTTGGGAAAAGTGGATCTCACTTGAAAACGTAGAAATGAGTGCATTAGTAAAGATGGTGACCAACTAGTACATTTTCGAGAAACTTTAGCATAAGATGTTCTATGATGGAACCATACGCCAACTGGGCTGTTGTTTCTTTTCTTGCTGTTTGAACAAAAACAGTGCAAGAGGGTTAAAATGACCCTATATCGCTCACCCGGGTATCATAGACATTACGTTATAGTGAGCAAGAAATATCAGCAATGTTTTAACAGACCAGAATAATTATTTAGTGGGTTTATTGTCCAAGAAACATAATTCAGTCATTTGCAGATGGTGTCCACTTAAAGCAGATAAGGTGCTGCCTTAACTGTGTGTAGCATGCTTTGAACACCTGGCATGATACCACAACCAACGCAGTCATATTATAATGAGTTCTGGCCAGCCAGATGCGGAACTTACATGTGCTTGAGCATTATCAAGGGGGCTGTATCATTGCAATTTTGGTATGTCAAGACATGTGATCTTACCCGGGCCTCTCGAATATGGAGCCAACACTCGACTTCTTGCCCTACAAGGTCTAGGTCCACCATTGTAAATACAGCATGCCAAGAAGACCTGTATGAAACCACACAAATTCCCATTATCCTAACACTGAGCAGACCTGTTGTGTAACTACCTTATACTTGCTTGTGCATTACAAGGGAGCTATAGTACCATAATTTCTAATGACTTTCGTATGTCACAGACCATGATCGAACCAGGGGTCTCCAGTACCTGGTGCCTACGCTCTTCAGATTACACTACCATGTCCGGTCTAGAATAATCATACTTTATGAATTTGCACAGAAGCGACATCTGGACAATCAGTTTCAATTTCTGTTTACTACAAAGTCATATAAGGAAAATGGCATGCACCAGGTATGTACTATTTACCATATTCACTGGCAGATTGCAGGTCTGTGTTTCAATGATCTCCTCTTCTGATGACCATTGGCCACATAACTGCAATTCAAATACATATGTTAAATATGTGATTTTGTGAGACTTGTTTTGTTTTTATTGAAAAACTTACAGTTAAGGTTATCTGAGGGGAAAACCCACAACACATTTTACAAATTAAAACTGCAAATAACACAAAACATTCACAAATAAAACGGTCAAAATTGAACAAAAATATCGATACTCTTGATTTCAGTTGCAAACTCTTCTATGTAGGGCTGCACCAAATCATTTGCATTTTGATTTGATTAGATGTATTCCCCTTTAAAAGATCTTCCTCCTAAGGTGGCAAGTCAATCTTTTCGGATTTGTGATCATTCTAAAAGTATAAAAATATTTACATGGGTAAGAATTGATTTTCTGGTGTAAATTATCTTAACCCTTTGGGTTCCATACTAAAATTTACACTCTTTATCATGAAAAACATTTTTGAAGTGACTTGAACACAGTTAAGGGAGAGTACTATTCACATTTTTTACTTTTTGTAAGCCATGCATCAAATATGTATTTCAAATACGTCAAAACAGTTTGGCACAAAATTGTACTATTTATGAATGACACATTAGATTGACATAGTTGCATGTTCAAACATGGATAAAATAGTATTAATAAGATCGTTAAGCTTCTAAAAAGAAAACTGTTTCAACAGATTGATTCTCCCAACCTAAAGACATCATGAAAAGTAGCATAGTCACATATCAATAATAATGTTTTCAGTGGTGGTGATATTGTAATCCATTATTGTGTTTTGACACCTTTTGTTTGTACTTTTTTTAGATATGACCTAACACCAATATTATGGTTACTAAGTTACTGTAGGGATGTTCACTTATGACTGTGAAGGAGGCCCAAAGTGGGTCAGCTGACAGACCCTTCCACATGAAGTGTTCATTACAACCAGGACTCAAACTCACGCAGTGAGCCAACAAGAACACTGGAGTCATAGCTGACGACACATTTAATTTCCAACATTCCAAAACTTTATGAATCAGCGATTCGGTGTGGTGTTAGTGATTTTTCAAGTTAAAAATGCGAATAATAAAGATGGACAAAGTTGCTAGCCTCATTGAGAGATTTTGAACTGATCTAGTAATAAATTTGTAGCGACCTAAATTTCTAATAATACATATTTTACATGTAGTTCTAAAACACAAATTACACAACACGTTAGCTGGTGCTAGGCTGGTCGTGATGCATTACAAGAAGTCCTCTGTCCCAGCCTTTCTCTCTAGGCTAGTTCCCATTACTTGGTCCAGCAGTGGGATGGTCTAAAACCGTCTATAGTAACAAGGTAACTGCTAATCTGTAAATTCAATGCACCATAACATAAAGTAAATAATATGTTTTATTTATATGCCAATTTAAAAGAAATATAAATGTAATCATTATCAAATTTGCGTTGTTTAAAGAATGACCGGCCAGAATGTACGGTTATAACAAGGCCAAAATAGCAGTTGTTTTTGATTACGAAAATACTACGAAAATACATGAGTACGAACGACAAACGTCTTGTCAAAACATTTTTCAACATGACGGGCGTGGCTTCGGATGCAAAGTAGTAGAATCTCGGCCAAGCTTCGCCATATTCCGTAAATTATCGGAATTTTACGTTGAAATTCGTTTGTTTAGACTTTTTTATATTGCGGATTTGTGTAAAAGAATATTAGTCGGTTGGAGACATTTCTTTGGCTTGTTGATAACATGACTGTTTAAGTTGAGGCTTTTATTTTTATTTAATGGCATAAAATATTAAGTTTGAGCTTTCAACTAATTTAGTGCGACCGAACTAATGGGTATCTTTAATACGCCCTGATGTCGATTTCTTTTTTAGGAGAAATCCCAATCGTGTTTATTTATATAATGGGAAAGACTGAACACGTTGAGTGATATTTTAAAGAGATGTCCTGCCTGCCTGCCTCCCCCCCCCCCCCCTTCCCCAAACCAAATCACTTGGATTTATAGCCACTCAGCAACACTACCGATGTATATCAACTCCACTGAAGAGATCAATGTTGCACTGTAGACCTATCTGCTCAAACTGTGTGATTCTAGTGATAAGGTGACCAGTACAGATATTTAGATCAAATTAAACACATATATCGTGGATGCAGCAAACTGATCTTCAGTCTACAAACTTAGTCCGAATTTATGAGATCAAAAAAAGTCGAACGTACTTGAAAAGATGACTCACATGACAGGAGGTTTGGATTTGTGATACACCGTCTCCTTTTACGTACATTATATGGATTGCGTCATTACTTTTTAAAGATAGTATACGCCTGTATCAAATACATGTTACAATATCTTACACCTTTGGTATAATTTTGGAATGATCTCTAAATAATCTCGTACTTCAGTCTAAGTAAAGACGATTTTGAACACTACTTTAATTGTTAGGCAGTACAAATCAAGAAATAAAACGCCCTAAATATTAATTTTGTCAAAATCTATGAATAACTGCGATTTGGATTTGTGCTAAAAATAGACATCGACGTCAGAGCGGATTGGCCGGATGACGATATAAAACGAACACAAAATGAAACAGGACACATGGTTTTCTTAGTTTAAAAATAGCTATCTCTGCAGCGTGGCTCAGATAGAAAATACCTTTTACAATTATGAGCACGGATTTATATATAACTGAACACACAAATATAGAGAATCAATGAACAACATTTTCAGGAACCTTCTCATGTAACAGTTAACTTATTTGGTTATTTAAGAAAAATAAGTTTGGTTCTACCGAAGGAACGACCGGCCGCCCAACATCTCCAAAACAATATAACCGCACTTCTTCGTAGATTATCATATTGCTATTCTTTAAGGTAATTCGGCGATACATGTCATTCCTTACTAGGCCAACGAATGCTTATTTTCACTCTTAAAGGCAATCTGCTTACGCTTTAAAAGATAAAAACCACCTCTAGCTTAATGATATGTGATGGTGACACACAGAAGCGTAAACGTGCCTTCCCAAAAACTCACCCAGCAACCGTGGTGAATCTAGGATAGTTTTTTTTATCTCAGACGGGAGAGTGTACTTATTTTTTTCTTTCAGATACTTGTACGCGGAGGGAGTTTAACTTACTTGTGATATGAAATTAAGAATTCAATCTCGTGCATATCATTTATAATATCTAAGAAACCTATAAAATTACCCTCAAAAGTTGACAAAATCCTCGCGACACGGGAAAGATAGTTGTAGTCAATTACAATACATATTTGCTGCAAAGGTGTACTGTCTCGTGCCTATATATGCCTTTGATTTAATATAAGTAGGAAAGGTCTTTTGATGTTAATCTAGATTAAAGGTTTATTAAAAGTTTATTAAATTTAAAATACTTTTCTGAGAAGTTTTAATAAGAAAATATGAAAAATGTCCTATAATCATTGCCACATATACCCAAATTTGAAAAGGCACATGCCAAATGGATGCACAGGTAAGCCAAATGTAACAGTATGAAGAAATATGTGATCAGTCTTTTAATAAAGAGCAGATCCAACAGTAACCGCCTTGGAACTGATCAAGTTGACAAAAGGGGCCGACTAGGGTGCTTAAACAGGTGTTACAGTTTTCTAACCTCTAAAAGTGCAAGCCCAACATTTACAGCGTCCCTCGTTATTAGTGACCTATTTAACCATACGACCTGCCAAGCTTATATTCAGTCAGTTTGTTACTTGTGATTGAATCATGGCCCTTGTGAAGGTTCCAGACGCTGGAGGAAATACGGTGACCATGGCGGAACATGCGGATGGTTACCGAACTTGTACATTCGGTCATCCAGCGGAAGAAACTGTTAAGAGAATCTTGGATATAAAGAATTTCACATGTCGGGAAGACGATATTTTTCTGCTTACTCCGCCTAAATCAGGTAACTATTCAACTGCTTTTTAAAAATTGTTTTGAAATCTGAGAAATCTGGGAAGATATATTAATCAAATTTTATGATGTATGTTTAACTGTAACGTCAAAGCACGGTGCTTAAATCAAGGCGAAAAAACTTTATATATCTGAGAGACAGAATTCTATGTCTATCAATCAAACAATAAAGATCGGTCATAAAGATCATATCAATTTACTTTTACTTAATGAAAAATATGAGTGCAAGCTTGATCACAACATTGAAAATTTCGAAATTCCTTTTCATTTAGCATACTTCTGAATAGACAAATAAATATTTAATATTGTTATTTATTTTCATGTTAGTTATGATATTAACTTTCATTATATAGGGTGTCAAAGTACAAGAAAATGAAAAAGGTGATACAGAGCATCAAATTCGACAGGAAATAATATACCAAAAAGATACGCATGTTTTGCATAGTAGCATATAGCACCCTTTCATTTGCTATAGTAAAATAAAAATGTTTCAAAAAGCTTATGTTGTTAACTCAGTACATTTGTAAGTGTAAATGACACTTTTTAATTCCTAGGGCAACATCTGTGAACAACATCCTACTCAGCAAATGCAGTACTAAGGTTTTCAAACAAATAATCGTGGTATGACTTTGAAATGGTACGAGGTCACCAACACCCGTTGCAACATTTAATTTATATGACCTATTTATTTGTTCGCAATATGTCTCCAAGATTAATATTCATTGATGAAATAAGTAAAACTATAAAGTTTAAATCTTAACAAACCTTGAGTACCGAGCAAATATTACCTAATTTCTATCTTTGATCTTTCTATCAAAGTGTTAGTGCAAATGTGTTTGATAATTAGTGCAGTCTGTCAAAATCTAAACAAAACACGCCACTAATTGTTGTAATATTAACCGAGCTGTTATGCACGATATGCCTCTAAAAGGTTTTTGTTGGGTTGCAAAACAGGCCAAACCTGCGATTGCTGATTATTAATCCTACGGTTATTTTTCTTTATGTAGTAATTCTTTAGAAGACATGTAACAAAAGAAACAGAACACTTTAGTATAAATGTAACAATGTGTACTTTAACATCTGAAATAGAATGATAGTTTTCGTTTGAAAATACGATCGCTTAATAAAAGCTGTGACGTCACCCCATAGGCATTTCCAAAACCAATTATAAATATAAGGACGCCGTTCTCGGCGACATTTGTAATCGTTGAGCCACGGACTGATAAATCGACACACCCCGTGACGCAGACATAGCGGTAAATTCCGATTGCTTATCAGGATACAAGAAAGATGGCGGATATGCCACATCTAAGGCGGCGCAAAAAGTATCCGCTTAAACAAGAAGATGTATATCATAGGAACTCGACACTAAGTTACATTGTTCATTAGGTAAATGTGTAACAGTTAATGAACTATGAGTCTACCGTTCAGGGATGGAAGCTAGACTATCTCTACTGTGCCTTCCCACTTTGTTTCCGCTGCATCGTTTTTTAATTGCAAGCTGCTTGTTTACATCGGTATACTCGGTTTCTTTTGTTAAACAATACCTCGCCAAACAGCTGCGATTTACCTATAAATGCCCGCTTACTCTTGTTATAATTGCAACCTACACTTTTAACTTAGGCAAACTTGGTTCTTTTCTCTATAACAGGTCTCACCGAAAAGCTGCGATTTCCTGTTGTTGCCTGCTATTCAAAATGGCAAATCTGCTACTGACAACCTGTAGAAATACATTTTCATATTTCTTATGTACACTATACGTGCGCGAATTAACATAACATTCTGAAATTGTACAGCCCGACTTTAATTGCTCTGGAAAGTAAGTAGGGGTTTTAAGTCGGGGAAACAAGAGTGAGGATCATGGATGGAGTCTGGATAGCTTTGTTCTTTTTAACATATTGCATGAAAGCGCCTCATTCATGAACTCCTAATTCAAAAAAGTTGTGCATGATATAGAACATAAAGAGTTTGTACTACTTTAACTTATTGCCACGTATATAAAGTGTCGATTACTGACAACTTCCAACCACGTGAGTTCCATTATCACCTGTTAGCAGTGCGGTACCTGCGTTTAAGTTCGCTGTTCGTTTAATATTTCTTAAACGAGTTCCATAAAAGATAAGTTGCGTTATTAGATGAATTGATTGATACATTTTGACAATATGCAATACAAATGGTGCAGCATTTGTCATGTCCATGAGAAGGCCATTTGCTCAATCATATTGTCAGCTACCTTTAAGTAAAAGTGCACAACATATGTCCGGCGTTGTCGTTCGTTAGATAACGTATTGTTTTTAAACATATATTGGACGCACTTTAATGCTTTGCATCAATGTTTTTTTATATTTCCTGATTTTCAGGCACCCACTGGCTGTGGGAAATTATCAATATGCTGGTTCAGGGCAAACCGGATACGGTTCCCGTGAGCAAAATGGCAGCTATGATCGAAGCCCAGCCCTTCGATGACTTGGCGAAGTGGCCTTCCTCGCGCGTTCTCAATACGCATGTCAACCTCCGCTTTCTGCCAGCGCAGATGACAGAAAAGAAATGCAAGATTGTAGTGGTTGTACGAAATTTTAAAGACGTGGCGGCCTCGATGTACAACCATGTAAAAGGAATGACGCTTTATGAATATGAGGGAACGTGGAACGATTTTCTGCCCATATTTCTCAATGGAGAAATTGTTTCTTTGCTCACAAGGTGACTTACGTTCATAAATCATGAAGATTCAGGACTTATATTTTCATAGTTTCTACCGTTTAGGATACGTTTTATTTTGCTTATGGTGTTAAGGCAAAAGTACGAAAAGATAAACAAGTAATCGGAAACACACAGTGAAAATCTGTTTTACTCATTAGTCACACGTCATGGATATGCTACACCAACTTGCGTACTTTTACTAAGTTAACTTAAAGTTAACTAATGCTAGACTACAATGTTTAAATGTGCGTCTTGTGTGAAAAAAACGTCGTATAACTTAACTGTTTTTAATAAAAATCTATTCTTCAATATACGGCATGTTTAACACTGTCATTGACATGTCTCGATAAATTGCCAAATATAACTAAATGAAAACTGGAAACAACACCATTTTCAAATGTTCACAAATGTTTTGACTTTCAGTAGACTACAGAAACTGGTTTGACTACGTTCTGGAGCTGGAGGAATTTATGGAAAGCCACCCCGAACTACCCATTCCACTTTGTCTACTTTGAGGACTTGAAGAAGATTTTGTCATACTTTCCTTAATTAAAAGTTCTTAGATTTAATACTTAGCCCTCTACATATGGTTATTCGTAGTGTTGATGATATTTTATATAGGCAGTAAGACACATTTACCTGGATTTAGCAGCAAAAAGTCAAAATCCTGATCATACAGCTTCCAGCTTAAAAACATCTTCACATGCAATTTGTTACACTAACTAGGATGTTATATCTTTTGAAAAGATCTGCTGCGTTAGTGAGGCTTTAAATAACCAACACGATTTATTGATCTTTCGTTTACAATCTTCTAAGAACCGAGACACAAAAAGATTATACATTGTGATACTAATAATATTTTACGCTGTTTAACATTTGTCTGTCTTAATTCAAATTAAACCAAACAAAATCAAGCACCAAGCATATGTGTCCCTAAACATACTACGATGTTTCGAGGTTGAGATGTACATGTCTTGTTTAATTGAACAATTAAGTACAGGTTTTATAAGAGCAATATTTTCGTCAGGTTTTATTAAGAAGCTTTTTGAACTCATGCATCTTCATTATAACATTTATGATTTTTGTTAAATTTGTTTTAACATGGTAAATGGTGTACTATTCTTTACATTCATTGTTGAAGCGTTGGATTAATTGAACTAAAGAGCAAAGAAATTGGTTTCGTTTGTTGTCTTCTTGTCAAAATCTTTAGGTATTGAACCACTGTTTTTAGAACAATCTGTACGAGGTGACCCGTCTGGCCAAGTTTTTAGGGGTGGAGGATACCGGCGACCTATATAGGAGGATCTCCGAGAAATGTAGCATACAGAATATGAAGGTCGACAAAGCTAACACAAACCTTTTTGCGAAAGGGGATTTCAGCATGTTCAGGAAAGGTATGTGATTAGATCCTAAGATGTCAACGCGAGTGCTCAGTAAATATTATTCTGATAGGGAATTTTCCCAACAGTTTATAAAGATACTGCACCATAGAGTAAGTTGAATGGTGTGTAAAGTAAAGATATGACGTTTGGTCTATGTATATAATTGTGATTTAAAAAAGGGGAAAAAAATGCAATGTGTGTTATTCTATAAAACTGGCAGCCATACAATGGTGACGATTACGGCGACTTCTATAAGGCCATAAAGGTCGAAAGAGCTAACACACTTAACTTAAGAAATTGAATAGCAGCATATACAGTAAAGATGTATCGGTTGAGCCCATGATTATACAACATTGAGCTCGAGTCAGAGACTGTTCTCATGGTATTCTTTGGCCGGAATAAAAATTCTAAAATATAATATTTAAATTTTATTAGCATCGAATATTATCAGTAAAGAGTTAATATACAGCAGATTCAAATTATATCCACTCCGATTTTAGCATATTCTTCACTCTATCCACAGGTGAAGTGGGCGACTGGAAGAACTGGTTTACAGTGGCCCAGAATGAAATGTTCCACAAACTCTACGCAGAGAAAATGGCAAATTCCAAGCTGAACTTTCGATACACGTTAACCTAGGAAAATGACATTATTACAGAAGAGTTCAGAATAGGTTGTCTTTTTAAACATTTACACATGAACATTCAACCGATTCAAAACATCCATTTCTTTAGTCTACAGGTTTCGGTAAATGGTAAATTACGCACAAGCTCAAATACAAGCTTAAATACATAAACATACGTTTTAATAATAATGATACTGGTGTCCTATAATTTTATTGACAAACGAAACATTTTATAAATGTACAAGACAGCCACTATAGGGGCAGATAGTGATCCAATGTATTTTTTTTGGCTAATACTACTGTTATTAGAGAAAAATATAAACTGTTGAAATTGGTCTGTTTTTATTCAAATTAAACCGAAAAAATCAAGCACCACACTTATCTGACCGTAACAACCTACTTTAGTTTTCGACTTTGCAGTGTACACGTTTTGTTTAAATTAACGATTAAGTTCAACTCTGACCAGGGCACTATTTTGTCATATTTTATGTACAAGACATTCACGATTGTTGCAAATTGTGATTCAATGTATATGTTTTGCTTTTATTACTATTATAATAGTAAAAAGATAAACTGCTTAAGTTTTAATTTAAATTAAACCAAACAAAAGTATTGTGTCAGAAATTATACTCAAGTAACTGTAATTTGTCATTCCAAATAAAAACCTGTGGCGATTGATGTGTTCCAAAATGGGTTTGCAATATGGGTTGACTCACAAATAAATTATTTTATTTGCTTTATTATGTTATTGTAATTGCAACAGCTGTTACATATTGATTTACCTATTTAGGTCGGCACTCGTTAAAAGGAAAGTGTAGTGTCGAAATTCTCACTGTCTCACTGTGTCGACATTCTTACAATGTTCCGATTGGGGTATGGTATGTAGATTTACAGCAGTGTCGATTGGGGAATGGTATGTAGATATACAACAGAATCGATATGGGTATGGTATGTAGATATATAACAGTGTCGATAGGGGTATGGTATGTAGATATACAGCAGTGTCGATAGGGGTATGGTATGTTGATATACAGCAGTGTCGATAGGGGTATGGTATGTAGATATATAGCAGTGTCGATTGGGGAATGGTATGTAGATATACAACAGAATCGATATGGGTATGGTATGTAGATATATAACAGTGTCGATAGGGGTATGGTATGTAGATATACAGGAGTGTCGATAGGGGTATGGTATGTAGATATACAGCAGTGTCGATAGGGGTATGGTATGTAGATATACAGCATTGTCGATCGGGGTATGGTATGTAGATATACAGGAGTGTCGATAGGGGTATGGTATATAGATATACAGCAGTGTCGATTGGGGTATGGTATGTAGATATACAGTAGTGTCGATTGGGGTATGGTATGTAGATATACAACAGTGTCGATTGGGGTGTGGTATGTAGATATACAGTAGTGTCGATTGGGGTATGATATGAAGCTATACAGCAGTGTCGATTGGGGTGTGGTATGTAGATATACAGTAGTGTCGATTGGGGTTTGGTATGTAGATATACAGCAGTGTCGATTTGGGGTATGGTATGTAGATATATAGCAGTGTCGATTGGGGAATGGTATGTAGATATACAACAGAATCGATATGGGTATGGTTTGTAGATATATAGCAGTGTCGATTGGGGAATGGTATGTAGATATATAGCAGTGTCGATTGGGGTGTGATATGTAGATAAATAGCAGTGTCGATTGGGGTGTGGTATGTAGATATACAGCAGTGTCGATTGGGGTATGGTATGTAGATATATAGCAGTGTCGATTGGGGAATGGTATGTAGATATACAACAGAATCGATATGGGTATGGTATGTAGATATATAGCAGTGTCGATTGGGGAATGGTATGTAGATATATAGCAGTGTCGATTGGGGAATGGTATGTAGATATACAACAGAATCGATATGGGTATGGTATGTAGATATATAGCAGTGTCGATTGGGGTGTGGTATGTAGATATATAGCAGTGTCGATTGGGGTGTGGTATGTAGATATACAGTAGTGTCGATTTGGGTTTGGTATGTAGATATACAGCAGTGTCGATATGGGAATGGTATGTAGATATACAGGAGTGTCGATTGGGGTATGGTATGTAGATATACAGCAGTGTCGATTGGGGTATGGTATGTAGATATATAGCAGTGTCGATTGGGGAATGGTATGTAGATGTACAACAGTGTCGATATGGGTATGGTATGTAGATTTACGGCAGTGTCGATTAACCTTCACAAGGGCCATGATTCTTTCGGTATACAATCACTTCTTCAAAGTACAAACTGACAGAATACAAGCTTGTCTGGTCGTATGGTTTTATCAGCCGGGGTTATGTAACGCTGAGTTTATTATACATATCCCGTTAACAGAATCATATGAGAAGATATCAAGAAAATATCAAGCAACCTTTGAATTAATTTTGAACACTTCCCGGTTGTTTGGGAGATATTCGGGGACGGCGAATCTGTGTTGCTATCTGCCTCTTTATCGTTGCATTTCTTTTATTTAATAGGTTTCAATGTATGCATCGTACTACCTGCAAGCCAATACTTTCCGACTGTCTCCTCCTGTTTTTCGGTTCATAAAGGGACGTTATTCAAAGTACATACGTTATCATTCTTGTCTGTACGTTTTATTTGTGTTTCAAGTTTAAGTGCTTATGCATTCTGTTTAAAACCTACAATACCTTATTTCTTAAATAAAGTATATAAAATTCAAATAACAACGGAGACAAGTAATACATCTCCTTTATTTCGAAACAAATATGGAACTCATACGGAAGTCCAAAATTTGAATTCTTCAAAATGTGCTTTTAAGGCACATCTGACCGGGCGAAATTGTATGGCAAACACTTATAGTCTATTTCTTTTCGCCATAATCGGTAACTAAGTTGGCCTGCTTTTGGCCTCTCAAATGAGAGCAAGAAATAGCTTCTATAAGCGAGAAATAGTCAATTATTAGCAAGCACGCTCGGGTGCGTGCGCATGCAAGACTTAAAAATAGATGTAAATGAAAGACAAAAAAATAAATATTCGTATGCTGTGACAAAATTCTTCAAATATGACAAAAGCTGCGACGTCTTTACGCCTTTTTATCAAAAAAAAAATTCAACATTGAAAGATATTGGCGGGCTCGACCTTTCAAGTTTTCTTTTGCAAAATTACTTACAAAATTTAGTACACTCGGTCATACATTAATTAAAACGTGCACATAAACAAGATGGAAGGAAACTATTTTCTTCAGCCACAGAGAGACGGCCTTCAACTTCAAGTGGAAAGAAACAAAGGATTGTTTGGCCCAAAACCTGTATTAGTGGAAGTTGAGAGATGAGCCAATATGCCTACTTTGTCAATCTAGAGCGCTCTGAGACATATTATGTCAGCCTGTCAAACCTCATTGACACAGGGTCGATAAAGACGGCACCACAATAAAATTTTGTGGGAGTTAGCCCATACCCTAGAAACAGAAAGAAAGTCAGACCTCATTAGAAAAACTCCTAGAAGTGAGCTTTTTTTTCGGGGAAGACACCAAACGTGCATCTGCAATTGCTCCCGTTATTCTTCAAAAGTCAAGATGTTAGGATATGCGAGAAGATCTGAAGAAAGACTCAAGTTCTCAGCAGAAGTCACAAGTACATCCCTTCACCCAGATAATGATATTTGGTTAAATTGTCCAAAGCGCGTCGTATCGTCTTGGTTGAACTAACTGTACCATTGGAGGAACGAACTGAAGAACGTAAGATGGCAAAGCACCAGGACGTGTCACAAGAGTGTAGGGATAAAGAATGGAAGACATAGGACTTCCTAGTGGAAATTGAATGCCGGTGCTATCCATCAAAGTCAGTATCTTGCTTGGAGCATTGGGAGTCAAGGGGAGAGCCCAGATGACTGCTGTACATGCTCTAGATAAAGCTTCTGGAAGGGCATTCAGTTGGCTTTGGCTACAACGTAGCAAACCAAATTGGCAGCCAACGTAGACGGTTAACGACTGATCATTCTATCCGCCCCACCATTTCGAAGGTGTACTGAGTGTCAAAGGGCCGATATACTTACGAAAGACTGCTGCTCAGTTGATGACGTCTACGCTAGAAGATTGCTGTATCTTTATCATTGAGATTTTCTTTTCTGTAGAAGTTAACCTGAACAAAATTGTTTAGAATGTGGTAATATTTAATGAAAGATTGATGAACTTTTGCCCATATTACGACCTTATTTAAAACACCATAGTTAATTTAATTGCGACTTATTACGGCAAACAACCAATGTATGTCGGTAGGTGTGTCACACGTTTGATGAAAGTATACAGGAAAAGACCTATTGCGAAAATCTTTCTGAAACTGTAGGCTAATAAAATTATTTAAGTTGTGAAAGTTAAGTGATGTTTCAATTTACACAATCACCTGTTCATACTTAAAAACTTAGCATAAATTTAATATTATTTTAAAGCAATATATTACAGTTGTTTAAACAAAAGTTAAATATCTCTGTTTACTTACCTTAAGGGGTTAGTCGGACTGCGACTTTATGGAGTTGGCGTTTGGCAGACATGACCTAGCGTTCGCCTCCGTTTGTTGCAGATATTTTAAAGTATGCATGTCTTCCATATTCGGTGATGCATCTCTTTGTCTAAGATGGTGTTTGCCCGAATATTTTAAAGCTACGTATAACCGCTTCTGATGCTCTTTAAACGTGTTACAAAATATGACAATAAATAAGGCAGACTTGCAGATTTAGGTCTCCCGTAAACATTCCATCAACTCGCTGGTAAAATGGAAAGTACATAAGGTACAAGGTTACATCCGAAAAACCCTTAGACCTGGTATCTGAAATCTTGTCATCTCTATCTTTGCTAATCCTTCTAACTTGCCAATACCCTGATTTCAGATCCTACTGTAAAAATAGTTTGAGCTAGAAAGCATATTCAATCTGTCTTCAGTTATAAGTACTCATCGTTATCATCTTTCCTTGTTTCATAATTTACTTTATACCAATCAAAAGTATATACACAATAATTGAGCATTCTTTCTTTTTAACTATTACCACGTTAGATAACCTGTGACTTCTTGGTAGTTTTTCTGACTGTGTTATAGACGGAAGGTGATATTCCTTTGCAAAGTTTATTTAAATGGAGTTTTATCTTCCAGTTCTATATACTGTTTTACTGTGTAATTTGGCGATCCGTTTGTCATTTCCTAATTAGCGTCTCAAAATTGTCTATTTAGTCATTTGTAAGATCTGAATCCTGTTGATCAAATGCGTATCCATTTTAGCTTTTCTTTCGGAATTACATTGATAAAGCGTTTCTTTGTCTTTTCCCTTGTACAACAGAGGAACATCGGCGGTTGCCCTCAATGCCGACATCGCTTAGAATAACCTTTACTTCATTAAACTGACAAATTACTAGTACTTTTTCCGATGTATCAGAAAAGTGTTTTTCTAACACATTCGATAATTGGACTGGTATTATGTAAAATTTTCCATTAACTCCTAGCAAAACAACTCGAATGCAAACTGTGGGATCGTAAAAAACATTACTCGGAGATTCTGTAACTGCAGCTTCACAGTTTGTGCCTTTTTCGATCTATGGCTTTCTACATTTCTAGTTGTCTTTCCTTTCAGGGTTATGCTCTTTGTATTTTTTCTCATTCCGTGTTTGAGGGTCATTACAACGATTTTCCCGATGCTGTCTATGTCTTCATATACATTTTTCTTTCATAACTAACTTATATTAGTTCCAGAAAACTAAAAATAACATCACTTGTATCCGGTTATCCGGTACTTTGTACTACTAGGAAAAGGGTCGGTATCTCGCTCTCATTACATCTGATTTTTCCACACATATCTTGCTATTCCTGCCTTATCTCGAACCGCTCTATAAGGCTTTTACTCTTGTCATAAGTCAATCGCGTAACATCCTTTAAGCGTTTTATCCTGAAGGTTTATTCAAAAGCTGGGTTTAAACAATTTTTTTCTGTTATTGTTGAATATGTGCCTTTTCTACATCGCTCTGCATCAAGCTTTCTTAAGTTTTACCCCATACTGATATTGTTAAATCTTTCTTCTGATTAGAATTGCAAACCTCTTTTTATTACTGCCATTGTATTAACATAAATAATTTCGAGTTTTCTCAAATCTCTTTTATAGGTCCATCTTTTCACGGATTTTACGTTAATGAATTTTTTACTGCTTGCTAAATAACATTTTAATCATGCAGTCCTGATCGATAAAGGCAACCATTTTATGATAGTTGATGTACTGTCTTTCTGAATTTATAATCGCCTAGATCTGGTTTGCTCAATGGTTCAGTTCTCCTTACTTCTGTCATTCAAAAGACAGCACGTTTCAAGGCACTTCAAAGTTGTCAAGAACATCTTTAGCAAGTTTGCTAGGCATTTCTGGAATATCCTGAAATTCCAATAGCAGATTCGAATATGAAGTGTCTGTGTCAGGTGCTTTCTTGGTTTAATGGGTCTAGATGACTCGTCTGCTTGAGACTTTTACCAGTTAAAATTATCTCCCTATTTAAAGTTTTCGTATCGAGTGTTTGTCTAATTAGATTAATTGTAGCTAGCCAACACATCCTCAGTTCCACGTTATTGTATATGCACTTTTGCAAATATTTTTATGCATACGTGTAAGATATGTTTTACAAGCAGTCTTTGCATTCAGGCAAAGCAGTTTGGGTTAAGCGAGAGGATCCACAATCATTGTAGACGGAGACGGACACATCCGTCGCTGAGACTGTTGTTTCCACTGCTAAATATCTACATGTCATAGCCCACTCGACACTGCTGTAAATCTACATACCATACCCCAATCGACACTGCTGTATATCTACATATCATACCCCAATCGACACTGCTGTATATCTACATATCATACC
Organism: Sinonovacula constricta; assembly: GCA_007844125.1. NCBI lineage: Eukaryota > Metazoa > Mollusca > Bivalvia > Cardiida > Solecurtidae > Sinonovacula > Sinonovacula constricta. The sequence goes on along the minus strand of CM017569.1, from coordinate 50,306,580 downwards.
CCAATCGACACTGCTGTATTTCTACATATCATACCCCAATCGACACTGCTGTATATCTACATATCATACCCCAAATCGACACTGCTGTAAATCATGCTGTATATCTACATACCATACCCCAATCGACACTGCTGTATATCATGCTGTATATCTACATACCATACCCAAATCGACACTGCTGTATATCTACATATCATACCCCAATCGACACTGCTGTATATCATGCTGTAAATCTACATACAATACCCTAATCGATACTGCTGTATATCTACAAACCATAACCCAATCGACACTGCTGTTTATCTACATACCATACCCCAATCGACACTGCTGTAAATCATGCTGTATATCTACATACCATACCCCAATCGACACTGCTGTACATCATGCTGTATATCTACATACCATACCCCAATTGACACTGCTGTATATCTACATATCATACCCCAATCGACACTGCTGTATATCTACATGCCATACCCCAATCGACACTGCTGTATATCTACATACCATACCCCAATCGACACTGCTGTGTATCTACATATCATTCCCCAATCGACACTGCTTTATATCTACATAGCATACCCCAATCGACACTGCTGTATATCTACATACCATACCCTAATCGACACTGTTGTATATCTACATTCCATACCCCGATCGACACTACTGTATATCTACATACTATACCTTATCGACACTGCTGTATTTCTACATACCCCAATCGACACTACTGTATATCCACATACCATACCCTAATCGACAATGCTGTATATCTACATATCTTACCCCAATCGACACAGCTATATATCTACATACCATACCCCAATCGACACTGCTATATATCTGCATATCATACCCCAATCGACACTCCTGTATATCTGCATACCATACCCCAATCGGCACTGTTGTATATCTACATACCATACCTCAATCGACACTGTTGTAAATCTACATACAATACCCCAATCGATACTGCTGTAAATCTACATACCATTACCCAATCGACACTGCTGTATATCTACATATCATACCCCAATCGACACTGCTGTATATCTACATACCATAACCCAATCGACACTGCTGTATATCTAAATATCATACCCCAATCGACACTGCTGTATATCTACATATCATACCCTAATCGACACTGTTGTATACTACATTCCATACCCCGATCGAAACTACTGTATATCTATATACTATACCTTATCGACACTGCTGTATATCTACATACCCCAATCGACACAGCTATATATCTACATACCATACCCTAATCGACAATGCTGTATATCTACATATCATACCCCAATCGACACAGCTATATATCTACATACCATACCCCAATCGACACTGCTGTATATTTGCAAATCATACCCCAATCGACACTGTTGTATATCTACATACCATACCGCAATCGACACTGTTGTAAATCTACATACAATTCCCCAATTGATACTGATGTAAATCTACATACCATAACCCAATCGACACTGCTGTATGTCTACATACCATACGCCAATCGACACTGCTGTATATCTTCATACCATACCCCAATCGACACTGTTGTAAATCTACATACAATACCCCAATCGATACTGCTGTATATATACAAACCATAACCCAATCGACACTGCTGTTTATCTACATACCATACCCCAATCGACACTGCTGTATATCATGCTGTATATCTACATACCATACCCCAATCGACACTGCAGTATATCATGCTGTATATCTACATATGATACCCCAATCGACACTGCTGTATATCTACATATCATACCCCAATCGACACTCCTGTATATCTACTTACCATACCCCAATCGACACTGTTGTAAATCTACATTCCATACCCCAATCGACACTGATGTATATCTACATACCAAACCCCAATCGACAGGTTGAAATTTATATAGACACAGAAGACAAACGTGTTGGAACATTGTAAGGCCGGAACAGTGAGACAGTGAGAATTTCGACACTACACTTTCCTTTTTAACGAGTGCCGACCTAAATAGGTAAATCAAGATGTAACAGTTGTTGCTATCGAAACAATAACACTATAAAGCAAAATAAAATCATTTATTTGTGAGTCGACCCATATTGCAAACCCATTTTGGAACTCATTAATCGCCACAGGTATCTGTTTGGAATGACAAATTACAGTCACTTGATTATTATTTCTGACACAAAAATTTTGTTTGGTTTAATTAAAATTTAAACTTAAGTAGTTTATTTCTTGACTGTAGTAATAGTGATACAAGCAAAACATATACATTGAATCACAATTTGCAATCATGGTGGATGTCTTGTACATAAAATATGACAAAAGTATTGTCCTGGTCAAACTTGAACGTAATCGTTAATTTAAATAGGACGTGTTCGCCGCAAAGTCGAAAATCGAAGTAGGTTGTTAGGGACACATAAGTATGGTACTTGATTTTGTTCGGATTAATTTGAATTAAACCAGACCAATTTCAACAGTTTATATTTTACTGTAGTAACAGTAGCATTAGCATAAGATATACATTGGATCACAATCTGCAACTTTAGTGGCTGTCTTGTACATTTATTAAATATTTCGTTTGTCATTAAAATTATAGGACATCAGTATCATTATTATTATGAAGTATATTTATGTTTTTAAAAAAACATAGCAAACATATATAGTTCATGTGTAATTTACCATTTACCGAAACGTGTAGATTACAGAAATTGATGTTTTGAATCGGTTGAATGTTCATGTGCTAATGATTTAAAAACACTCCAATCTGAACTCTTCTGTGATAATGTCATTTTCCTAGGTTAACGTATATCGAAAGTTCAGCTTTGATTTTGCCAATCGTGAATGTCTTGTACATAAAATATGACAAAATAGTGCCCTGGTCAGAGTTGAACTTAATCGTTAATTTAAACAAAACGTGTACACTGCAAAGTCGAAAACTAAAGTAGGTTGTTACGGTCAGATAAGTGTGGTGCTTGATTTTTTCGGTTTAATTTGAATAAAAACAGACCAATTTCAACAGTTTATATTTTTCTCTAATAACAGTAGTATTAGCCAAAAAAATACATTAGATCACTATCTGCCACTATAGTGGCTGTCTTGTACATTTATAAAATGTTTCGTTTGTCAATAAAATTATAGGACACCAGTATCATTATTATTAAAACGTATGTTTATGTATTTAAGCTTGTATTTGAGCTTGTGCGTAATTTACCATTTACCGAAACCTGTAGACTAAAGAAATGGATGTTTTGAATCGGTTGAATGTTCATGTGTAAATGTTTAAAAAGACAACCTATTCTGAACTCTTCTGTAATAATGTCATTTTCCTAGGTTAACGTGTATCGAAAGTTCAGCTTGGAATTTGCCATTTTCCTGCGTAGAGTTTGTGGAACATTTCATTCTGGGCCACTGTAAACCAGTTCTTCCAGTCGCCCACTTCACCTGTTGAGTGAAGAATATGCTAAAATCGGAGTGGATATAATTTGAATCTGCTGTATATTAACTCTATACTGATAATATTCGATGCTAATAAAATTTAAATATTATATTTTAGAATTTCTATTCCGGCCAAAAAATACCATGAGAACAGTCTCTGACTCGATCTCAATGTTGTATAATCTTGAGCTCAACTGATACACCCTTACTGTATATGCTGCTATTCAATTTCTAAAGTTTAGTGTGATAGCTCGTTCGACCTTTATGGCCTTATAGAAGTCGCCGTAATCGTCACCATTGTATGGCTGCCAGTTTTATAGACCAAACACATTGCATTTTTCCCTTTTTTAAATCGCAATTATATATATAGACCAAACGTCATATCTTTACTTTACACCATTCATTTTACTCTATGATGCAGTCCCTTTATAAACTGTTGTATTGAGAAAATTCCCTATCAGAATAATATTTACTGAGCACTCGCGTTGACATCTTAGGACCTAATCACATACCTTTCCTGTACATGCTGAAATCCCCTTTCGCAAAAAGGAGTTGTGTTAGCTTTGTCGACCTTCATGTTCTGTATGCTACATTTCTCCGGAGACTCTCCTATATAGGTCATCGGTATCCTCCATCCCTAGAAACTTGGCCAGACGGGTCACCTCGTACAGGTTGTTCTAAAAACAGTGGTTCAATACAGATTTTGAAAGAAGACAACAAACGATACCAATTTCTTTGCTCTTTAGTTCAATTAATCCAACGCTTCAACAATGAATGTACAGAATTGTAACATTACACCATTTGCCATGTTAAAACAAATTTAACAAAAACATAAATGATATAATGAAGATGCATGAGTTCAAAAAGCTTCTTAATAAAACCTGACGAAAATATTGCTCTTGTAAAACCTGTACTTAATTGTTCAATTAAACAAGCCATGCACATCGCAACCTCGAAACATCGTAGTAAATCTTTGGTACACATATGCTTGGTGCTTGATTTTGTTTGGTTAAATTTGAATTAAGACAGACAAATGTTAAACAGCGTAAAATATTATTAGTATCACAATGTATAATCTTTTTGTGTCTCGGTTCTTAGAAGATTGTAAACGAAAGATCAATAAATCGTGTTGGTTATTTAAAGCCTCACTAACGCAGCAGATCTTTTCAAAAGATATAACATCCTAGTTAGTGTAACAAATTGCATGTGAAGATGTTTTTAAGCTGGAAGCTGTATGATCAGGATTTTGATTTTTTGCTGCTAAATCCCAGTAAATGTGTTTTACTGCCTATATAAAATATCATCAACACTACGAATAACCACATGTAGAGGGCAAAGTATTAAATCTATAAGCTTTTTATCAAGGTAAGTATGACAAAACCTCCTTCAAGTCCTCGTAATAGACAAAGTGAATGGGTAGTTCGGGGTGGCTTTCCATGAATTCTTCTATCTCCAGAACGTAGTCAAACCAGCTTCTGTAGTCTACTGAAAGTGAAAACATTTGTGAACATTTGACAATTGTGTTGTTTCCAGTTTTCATTTAGTTATATTTGTCAATTTATCGAGACATGTGCATGCCAGTGTTAAACATGCTGTATATTGGAGAATAGATTTTTAGTTGACAGCAAATGTGTGTATTTTAAGAATAAATGAGGGAAACATCAGACGATTGTTTCTATGAATGTACAAAAAACTTTCTCTTATCTAAATACGCCATTTTGGGAAAGAGTAAGCTCATAATTTCTTATTATCAAATCATAAAGTTCTTTTTGTTTTCATATAACTTTCTTTATCTTCATTCACAATACTACAAGAATGTCTGTCAATCTCTTTGAGAACGAGTTCGCGTGACATCTCGAGGTGATGAGCTATAAAAAAAAGTCCCCTAGCTAAACAGCCGGTGTCTCTACTCGTATATAAAATATATTTGCCTGTGGTACTTTTCTATTTTGACTAATACTAACCAAAAAGAGGCATAGTTGCCGCACTTTTTGCTGCGACTTATATCCTAAAACAGACAAAAATAAAAATGCCATTAATTAGAAGAACACTTTCACGCACGTGTCCTTTAAATGGTATTATACGCATGAATGCATGACGTCAAACGCGTTTATAAACATTTACATGCATGTTATACCGGATTCTGATGAAGAGGGAAAAAAACGAATTTTATGACAACAAAATATTTAGTAAAAGTTCATTTAACTTTGTCCAAACCAGTTTAAAATAGTTAAGTTAAACGACGGTTTTTCATACAAGAAGTACATTTAAACGATGTAGTCGAGCATTAGTTAGCTTAGTAAAAGTAAGCAAGTTGGTGTAGCATATCCAAAGCGTGTGACTGTTGAGTAAAAGTGATTCTCCCTGTGTGTTTGCGATTGCTTGTTTATCTTTCCGCACTGTTGCTTTTAAGACCATTCGCAAAGACCGTATCCTAAACGGTAAAAACTATGAAAATATAAGTCCTGAACCTTCATGATTTATGAACGTAAGTCACCTTGTAAGCAAAGAAACAATAGCTTCATGGGTAAATCCTTAAATGTTCATCTACCTTAACTTACTTTCTCCATTGAGAAATATGGGCAGAAAATCGTTCCACTTTCCCTCATATTCGTAAATCGTCAATCCCTTTACATGGTTGTACATCGAGACAGCCACGTCTTTAAAATTTCGTACAACCACTACAATCTTGCATTTCTTCTCTATCATCTGTGCTGGCAGAAAGCGGAGGTTGACATGCGTATTGAGAACGCGCGGGGAAGGCCACGTCGCCAAGTCATCGAAGGGCTGGGCTTCGATCATAGCTGCAATTTTGCTCGCGGGAACCGTATCCGGTTTGCCCTGAACCAGCATATTGATAATTTCCCACAGCCAGTGGGTGCCTAAAAATCAGGAAATATCAAGAAAAATATTGATGCAAAGCATTAAAGCGCGTCCAATACATGAAACTTGCTTAAGAAATATTGAACGAACAACAAACTTAAAACGCTTGTACAGCTCTGCTAACAGGTGATAATGAAACCTACGTAGTTCGAAGTTGCCAAAATCGATACTTTATACGTGGTAATTAGTTGAAGTGGTACAAAAAAAAATATGTTTCTATCATGCACAACTTTTTGCATTAGGAACTTATGAGTTAGTCGCTTACGTGCAATATGTTAAAAAGAACACAGCTATACATACTCCAGACTGATAAATCGGTTCGTGTACCGTAATATACATTGGTCGACGGTGACCCTCACTCTTGTTTTCTCGACTCCAAACCCCTACTTACTTAACAGAGCAATTAAAGTCGGGCTGTACAATTTCAGAATGTTTTGTTAATCGCGCACGCATAGTGTACATAAGAAATATGAAAATGTATTCCTACAGGTTGTCAGTAGTAGTAATGCCATTTTGAATAGCAGGCAATAACAGGAAATCGCAGCTGTTCGGTGTGACCATTATAGAGGAAAGAACCAAGTTTGCCGCAGTTAAAATTGTATGGTTGCAATTATAACAAGAGTAGCGGGCATTTATAGAAAATCACAGCTGTTTGGCGAGTTATTGTTTAAAAAAAGAAACCGAGTATGACGATGTTACAAGCAGCTTGCAATTACAAAACAGTGTAGCAGGCACAAAGTGGGAAGGCAAAGTTCATAACTGTTACACATTTACCTAATGAACAATGTATCTTAGTGTCTAGTTCCCATGATATATATCTTCTTTGTTGAAGCGTATGCTCTTTGCGGCGCCTTAGGTGTCGTACATCCGCCATATTTCTTGTATCCTGATAAGCAATCGGCAATTTACCGCTATGGCTGCGTCTCGCGGTGTGTCGATTTATCAGTTCGTGGCTCAACGATTACAAATGTCGCCGAGAACGGCGTCCCTATACTAATATTTAAATTGGTTTTGGGAATGCCTATGGGGTGACGTCACAGCTTTATAAAGCGATCGTATTTTTAAACGAAAACTATCATTCTATTTCAGAGTTTTAAAGTACACATTGTTACATTTATACTAAGGTGTTCTGTTTCTTTTGTTACATGTCTTCTAAAGAACTTCTAAATAAAGAATAATAAAAGTAGGATTGTTAATCAGTAATCGCAGTTTGGGCCTTTTTTTGCAACACAACAAAAAAACTTTTGGAGGCATATCGCGCAATAACAGCTCGGTAAATATGACAATTAGTGGCGTGTTGTTTTCTCTTTATTCTGACAGACTGCACTAATTATCAAACACATTTGCACTAACACATTGATAGAAATATCAAAGATAGAAATGAAGTAATATTTGTTCGGTATTTAAGGTTTGTTACGACTTACACTTCATAGTTTTACTTTTGTATTTAAGAATATTATTATTGGAGACATATTGTAAAGAAATAAATAGGTCATTATAAATTCAATGTTTTTGTTGTGTGTTGTAAATGGTGTTGTGACTTCGTACCATTTTAAAGTCATACCACGATTATTTGTTTGAAAACTTAGTACGGCATTTGCTGAGTAGGTGTTGATCACAGATGGTGCCATAGGAAAGTGCCATTCACACTTATAAATTTTCTCAGTTAACAACATAAGCTTTTTGAAACATTTTTATTTCAAAATAGCAAATGAAGTGGTGCTATATGCTACTATGCTAAACATGCGTAGCTTTCAGATATATTATTTCCGGCGACTTTGATGCTCTGCCATCAACTTTTCCTTGTTTTGTTTCATTTTTCGTGTATTTTGAACACCCTATATACTGAAAGTTAATATCATAAATAATATGAAAATAAATAACAATATTAAATAACTAACTGTCTATTCAGAAGTATGCTAACTAGAAAGGAATTTTGGAATTTTCAATGATGTGGATCAAGCTTGCACTCAAATATTTTTATTTAGTAAAAATAAATTGATTAATTATCGATATTTATTGGTTGAAGGATAGACATAGAATTTTTAAAAAACATTTTCTCTCAGATATTATTATTTTTTCGCCTTGATTTAAGCACCGTGCTTTTGGCGTTACAGCTACATATACACTATAAAATTTTATCTTCCCATCTTCCTCAGATTTCAAAACATTCTTTTCGATAAGCAGTTGATTTGTTACCTGATTTAACCGGAGTAAGCAGAAAAATATCGTCTTCCCGACATGTGAAATTCTTCATGTCCAAGACTCTCTTAACAGTTTCTTCCGCTGAATGATCGAATGTACAAGTGCGGTAACCATCCGCATGTTCCGCCATGGTCACCGTATTTCCTCCAGCGTCTGGAACCTTCACTAGCGCCATGATTCAATCACAAGTTACTAAACTGACTGAATACAAGCTTGGCAGGTCATAGGGTTAAATAGGTCACTGATTACGAGGGGCACATCGTGCGCTACTTAACTGTAAATGTTGGGCTTGCTCTTTTGCAAGGTTAGAGCTCTGTATAACTGGTTTAAGCACCCTAGGTCGGTTCCTTTTGTGAACTGACCGGTCCAATGGCGGTAATTGTTGGATCTGCTCTTTTATTTAAAGACTGAGCACAGATTTGTCCATACTGTTACATTTGGCTTCCATGTGAATCCATATGCCTTTTTGAATTTGGGTACATGCGGCAATGCTTATAAGACTTTTTTTCATATTTCCTTATTAAACTTCTCAGACAATATTTTCAATTTAATAAACTTATAATAAACCTTTAATCTAGATAAACATCCGAAGACATCTCCTTCTTCAATTAAATCAATGGCATATATGGGCACGGGACATTGCACTTTTGCAACAAATGTGTATTGTAAGTGACTAAAACTAGTTTTTCCCTGTGGCGGAGAATTTGTCAATTTTTGAAGCAGTTTTCTATGTCTCTTAGATATCATGAACGATATGTACGAGATTGAAATGCTAATTTCACATCACAAGTAAGTTAAACTCCCTCTGCGTACAAGTATTTTAAATAAAAAATAAGTACACGCTCCCGTCTGAGATAAAAAAAAATCATAGATCCACCACGGTTGACCAGGTGAGTTTTTGGGACGGTACGTTTACGTTGCTGTGCGTCACCATCACATATCATTAAGATAAAGGTGGTTTTTATCTGTAAGTGTTTTCCATACGGTGTTACGATCGTGGATACGCCATAACACATAATAGCATTGGCCAACATGTTTGACCGGTCATATGCCAGTGTTTTAAAAACTAATCTTGCTATCTACTATCAGTAGTTCCAAAATGTGTGCTTTTCTTGACGAATTCAAAGTGTATGTATTGAGAGCTCGTCTAATGAGGAATTGATTTCTTCATCTCTTTCGCTGGGATGTGTGCAAACCCGCCTAATACTTGTTCATGAGACAAGTGATATCGTCCTTGGCTGTATAAGCCATGACGCACTATGACTCAAAAGACTCATGCAATTGACAAGTTTGGTCTTCTACCAGCTTTCACTGCTGCATATTAAAAAAGTTTGAACCAAACATTTTTTTCTTAAATAACTAAATAAGTTACTGTTACATGAGAAGGTCCTGCAAATGCTGTTCATTGATTCTCCATATCTGTGGAACAGTAAATTATAAATCCGTACTCATAATTGTAAAAAGGTATTTTCTATCTGAGCCACGCTGCAGAGATAGCTATTTTTAAACTAAGAAAACCACGTGATCTCTTACTTCTGTGCTTTTGTGTTCGTTTTATATCGTCATACGGCCAATCCGCTCTGGCGTCGATGTCTATTTTTAGCAGAAATCCTAATCGCGTTTATTTATAGATTTTGAAAGAACCAACATTTAGGGCGATGTATTTCTTGATTTGTACTGCCCAACAATTGAAGGTGTGTTCAAAATCGTCTTTACATAGACTAAAGTACGAGTTTATTTAGAGATCATGGCAAATGTTCACCAAAGGTGTAAGATATTGTAACATGTATTTGATATAGGCATATACCATCTTTAAAGGGTAATGAAGCAAGACAGTGGCAACTGTATCACAAATCCAAAACTCCTGTCATGTGAGTCGTCTTTTCAGGTACGTTCAACTTTCTTTGATCTCATAAATTCGGACAAATTTTGTTGACTTCAAATCTTCCACTTTTTTATGGACATCTTCTTGCACCAAATTTATGTGGACATGAAACGTTATTTTGAAGATTCGTTGTCCCTTTTCCATCTGGACATCAGTTTGCAGCACCTACGATATCTGTGTTTAATTTGATCTAAATATCTGTATTGGCCACCTTATCACTAGAATCACAGTTTGAGCAGAGGAGTCGACATTGCAACATTGATCTCTTTAGTGGAGTTGTTATACATAGGTAGTGTTGATTAGTGGGTGGCTATACATCCAAGTGATTGTAAACGGAGGCAGGGATGGATAAAGGTGGGGTGGGGTGGTTGTGAGGTGTGTGTGTGTGGGGGGGGGGGGAGTGTTTTAGCAACAAAGCTAATAGCCTATTGACCTTTTCGAAATTACAAAATCTCGCGCAATCTCGCTCCGCGAGATTTGAGTTCAGCGGGTTCCGTTTATGTGCTCGCGTGTAAACATAGAACAGCCGACTTACTTTCGTTTCTTCTTCACTCACAAGAAGAGGGACAAAGTGAAAAAAAGGATACACCAAATCATCAGAACTTGTATTTATATGTTTTAAATGAATTTTACTCGCTTAGATAATTTTATTTTGCTATGGGACAGAACGATTTCTGCTGTGCTGAAGGTTGTAACCACTAGAGATCTCGAGGTGCCACGTGCAATTTTTACAAGATTCCTGACGATAAAAAGCTCAGACCTGCGTAGCTGACTATTTGGAGAAATGGATATATGTAACAATATCTGTAAATAAGAACGATTGGAATTACTGCTAGAAATAGACATCGACGTCACAGTGGATGAAGTGGATGAGCTTAAACATAAGTGGTCACATAGTTTTCTTGGTTTAGAAACAGCTAACTCAATGGCTCATATAGGAAATACGTGTTTGTAATGACGATTGTGGCGTTATGGTTCATTTTTCAGACAGGTGTAGGACATCAATAAATAACATTTTGCGAAATATGATCAGATAACAATGGAATACTAAGATATTTAATAAAAACATTTTGGTCCAAACAGTCGGATACCACCTTTAAACAATGTTAATATATAATAAAACTCTCTGATAAAAGTTACCCATATATTTGACCTTTTCATTAATGTAGAACACATGTACCTGTTTGTCACGTGTTACCAACGGCACACTAAGATACGACCCACCGATATCACTTTGATCATGCCTGTGCGTAACAGGCGCGTAGCCAGGCGTACCACAATTCCCTGGTGGGTGAACTTTAAATTAAAAGACGCCATTAAAATGGCGTAGAATTGTGTCAACTTCAAGTCTTTGGAGGCACAGGTTTGATTAAAAAATCCCTTGCTACCAGAACCCTTCTCATGTGAAATCTTTATTTTCTTGATGCGAAGAAGGGGAATTTAGCAAAGACAAAATAAGTTGAAACAAATTATAATGTGTGCAAAGTCTCTCATCTGACTCCCTACAGTAATCTGCAGTTTTTTTTTTTTATCAACAGTAGCTGGTCGTGGATTAAATGATCATCAATGTGTTTATGATTGTGTATATTAAAACAAACCCAATAGCTAAATGGCAAAAACTGTCTTCAATATTATCGACGAATGGTTTAATGGAAAGGTCATGACAATGATAATACAATGACAATGATAATAACTAATTGAGGGCAATGCATTGTTAGGTTGTCTGGAGGTCCTTGTTTTGGTACATGATCAGTATGCAGGAAACCTGTCTATGGTGTTTACTTGCCGACGCAGTTATGGCCGTGACAGCCACACGAGAAGGCCTGCATGCTGCACTTGGGGTCACCGATCGGCTCACAGATTCCTGCAACAGTTGATTTCGCTTTATTGAATACAGATAATCCCAGGCTTAAAGGCGAATTGCAAATAGTCGGAAAAAAAGCAATCAACTGCAATCAAACTAAATCGAGGCTTATGTGAGGCCAACATGTTTGACATATTGTTAACAGTCTCAAACAGCAATGTAGTGTATGTGCCATTTTTAGAGCTACTTTAAAGTCAAGTTAGTAACTCCGATTGGTCATGTACAGCAATATCCAATCGAAACACCTCGATCATTTTCTATATTTTAGATGTTCAAATGAACATACCAAAGGAGTTCTAATGGTTTAACAAAATACCTGGGTGTCCCTTGGCGGCCCCTGTCGGTCTGGCCCCGGTGAACCATACACAAGTGGGGTCTCCCAGCTCAGCACCGTTGCTCACGCCATCACCATCACTGTCCGCATTGCACAAGGCGGAAGTCCATATGTGTCCGGCAGCCGCAAATGCCTGTAAGCAAAATTGTCTCATTTCGTTAAATGCGTTGAAAATTAGAATGAGGCTTTATCTGGCTTCACACTGTGATCGCAGTGGGAGGTATATGGGTCAGGGAAAGGTAGTGGGGATGGGGTGAATCATACTAGCAGGACATAGCCCCAGGTTTTAGTGGCATCAGAAAGGGTGGCGAATTGAGTGTCGCTGACCAATGACAGTGCCGTAAGCCCATGTGCATCAAGTATGACTGAGTGTTTTACGACCTCTATCGCTCTGTGTATAATAAACAATATGAGTGTCCAGCTGTGATCTCACAGCATGTTGTCATGTTTGGAGGGGGAACTCAAGAATACCGTTTCAAATGCCTTTAAACTTCGGTTAAGCAGGCTGGGAGCTCCCTGATCAGGATTGATACTGTTTTATTTGTTTGTTTTTTAAGTACATTGCAGCGACCAATTATGATTATTACAGCAACGTCCAGCCTTTTAGTGGGGGGAGGCCCTGGGCAAATGTCTTGGTAGAACCACCGGTGCACCGTAAGTCAACTGGAAGACCTTCCCACATTAAGTCCTTCGCCAAGAACGGATCTAGGCTGTTTGTCTGAGCCTTGTCCTGTCTAGAGAAACAGCATTTAAATTCGTTCGGATTGTTCCCATTATCAGACATATGGGCACTGTGTTTGTTTTAAGCTGACATATATTATGGTTTATCCTTTTAACCGAAGTAGCTCAAATCTTCACCTGGTAGTAGCAAATGCCTGAACACATAATAGTTTTTTTTTTGTCAAAAGAATTAGGTCAATGTTATGCTGTGAGCATTTTAGGTAGACGTTCAAAATAGCAAATGAGGAACGTATACAATGTGTGTTGCTTTGTAACGTAAGTTAAACAAAATAAAAAAGAAGAGAACACTATTAGCAAGTATTATTAACAAATTCCCTAACTTATGCAATCGCACAAGATAATCTTTATTTTTGTAAAATATATGAGATAAAATCTCCAGTAGTTAGGCAAATGGTTGCTTTAACCGAAAAATAAAAAATATATAAATAATTTATATAAATAGATGCATACAGAGTTCGAGAACAAACAAGAATGATGCCGTTCATAAATATTATTCATTAAACTTAATCGGAAACCATCGACGAATTTCGGTCCTAGAAATAAGATTTTTAACTTTAGTAGATGTCATCTTGAAACGGGAGAGAAAAAAACTAAGTTCAGATCAGTGTTTAAAAATTTGAAAAGGTGTCCCAGGCCTGAAGTTTAAGTGTACTTAACGCAGGAATTGACGCTGGTACAATTCTTCCTTTCAAATATTATTATTTTCAGCATTTGAACTAAATTGCTTGTAGGGCTTAGAACTTGCAGTACACAAAACATTTATACATTTTATGTATATTCGGATGTTCTCTTTGCTGCCTCTGTATTAATTTATTTTATTTATATACTTCATACAGATACAGTTATTGTCATAATGGCATCGTCCATTTATTTCTGGTAGAGACATATGTCCGGATAGCCGGAAGATATCGCCACGTGACAATTTCCGCTACGACTTGGACTCGAATCCGACGGGGCCAACGAGTTGAACTGCTCGGTTACTGGCGCACCGGCAAAGTATCTGGATATTAAAAGACATATACCAAACATTATTTATTACCTTTCCGAAGGGGTTCTTGTCAATGGTGTGGTGAGTCGGATCGTAATGGCCTACGGGGTCCCAGATACCGGTTGCACACGGGTTCGGAACAGCGTATCCATTGGGAATGAAGTCTCTGTAATGTGGATGACCCAAAACGGCGACTAGGCCGCTAAACAAAACCAGAGCGGACAGCATGATGGACCCTAGACGTGAAGGAACAGGAATGAATGAAGATCTGGAATCTAAGTATTGGCACACAGTGTCACGTGCCCTTTTCTTATCAGTGGTCAAGGGGTCAATTAATACAAAACCTGTATATGGAAGGGGATATCAGCCAATATTCAATTTCTAATTTGCTAATTGCAACGCTGCATATGCTTAAATTTGCTATTTATTTGCACAAACACGTCCTTTTTACATGTATCTAATTCACATTTCTCTTATACAATTTGGAAATGACAAATCTTAAGTCACAATTATCAAGTCACAAATTTTATGTTCCTTACAATTTACAAGTTACAAATCTCAAAGTCACAACCCTCAAGTCACAAATTACTAATGTACAAGTCAAGCATTGACAACATTCAGACGCTAGGTGGCGGTACCACATAAATATAGACGTCACGTCACAAGTTAAAAATAGACTCATAAATGATTCTTCAAAGGAGATACAATAGAAAACAGCCAAAGTTATTTGGCGTCAAATTGAATGCGTTATCTTTTGCCAAAAGTATTTATCAATGTAGATATTAAAATTCTGCAAGTAAATTTACCATATACATGTACGTCTTTGTTAACATTCAATCCAATGTAATATACGTATCGGACTTTTCCAGAAGAACATACAATCTTATTCGCATTCAGATTTGTTTACTTTGCATTGGAATTAAACCACACCAACAGGGGTACGTGATGTAGTGAGTATACATTCCCCAGAGTCAGGTGCCCATGTAGCTAAGTTGCTAAAGCATCTACCTCAAGAGCAGGAGGTCTTGGGTTCGACCCCCGCCCTCGGTAATGGGATTTATCCAGCGTATTTTTAGTGGCGTCAGAAGGGTTTTTTCAGAGAACCTTGTGGAGCATGAACATGCTAAGCACTGGTGGTTCTGTCCAGTTGATGCCTGCCTAAAAATAAGGAAGGTTAAAATCTCTCTGCCCAGGTAGACCAGGTGGTAGAGCACCTGCTTACGGAGGAGGTGTTGGGTTCGAACTAAATACTGTGTACCGGTAACGGAATTTTACCAGCTCGGATCACTTAGGTTAAATCAGGATGATATATGCATTTAAATGAACGAGGGTGGGACCATAGAGGTTTAAAGGGAGTGGAGGGCCGGTTAGGGACTGTCAGACCTGAGAGATAAAAATATACGAACAGCATTTGAACCGATTCATACAATTTGAGGAAAACTAGAGACGTGTAAATATGGACCGAATTAGATAGCGGTATTTCCCACGCGCGGTGTTGCAATTTACTAATTGACATTTGAAGTGACAAATCCGTGTATTGAAAGTTAGAAATAGTAATTAGAATATTGGCGGATATCTTCTCCCATACCTCTACGACGCCATAAAAGTGTGGGACGTGGGAAAGAGGGAGGGGTTGGGGGCACTGATTGTCTTTAGTGTTACGACAAATCGTGCTAGAGCCAGCCCAAAACTATGACTTGGAAAGTGTTAAGAACATGGTTTTATAGTTTTATATAGTTTTATAGTTAATAATATTATATTTACATTTTCAGTTACCCTGTTTGCAAACCGATACGGCGTGGCACCAGGCTCATTCAAACACTGGAATGTTCCCATTCGATATGACCAGAACGCTCGTATGCTGAAATGAACGCCGAGATTTGGCCAAATTTAAAACATTTTCAGACACGTAAAGTAATGCGACCTATTTGATTGCCTGTCCTTGAAATTATATACATGTATATTAACTATTCGACCTGGAATATACCACAGATATTAATATTTTATTTAATGCACACATTTTACATAAAGGAATACGACATTGTTTCTTCTTGTGTGATTTTGTTTCGGTCCGAATATGTGACAATTTATCGCTCTCTGAGTGAATTACATCAAATGCAGTGATAATTTTTCGTTTCAAAACAATGGGATAAAAAAGTGCACATGTTGGAAAACAATGGGTTTTTTTAAACAATGTTTTTTTAAAGCAATGTTTTTGACACGACTTCACACATGATTTATTTTGATTATAAAGCATATGCATTTTATCAAAATAAAAACTATTCATGTTTTACATAAAGTTTCTTTTCATAACACAATCCCTCATAGAAGTCACAGTCTTATATGCCATGTTATTCAAGAACTTTGATAAATTCTCCTCTGTTTTGCACTTCTCGACTCTGAAATTACTTCATTGTAATCAATGTCATCTGTACAGGTTTTAATGAGCATCAGTTTATGCTGATTTTCAATAAGAAGCCTATTACGGCCCTTAGTGAGGAAAATCCGTAATTCTACGTTGGCCTTGGCCAATGATGCATAAATTTCTTTTTTTTTGTGGCATGCTTTGTTTTCGGCTAAACAGATGACAGATACGAAAATAAAACAATATTGGTTTTCGACGTTAATGAGCGCACTATGAAATTATAACAATCCAAAACGGGAACCAATAATACCTACGTTACCGGTGTTATAATAAATTTTTAATGCTTAAAAATCACTTAAACAACGCAAAGACAAACGCAAAGACTCAAAAAATGCATCAACATCCGCAAAGTATTAATTTCGAACTTTTTTTTATTTGTCGAAAATCATTGCGTTTTTTAGCGCACATATTTTGAAACTGTGCATTTTTCCCAGAAATGTGCGTGAAAAACGCAAAACGCAGACCAAAAATTATCACTGATCGAATGGTTTGAAATTGTGAACCGTTTTGCTGTTCTTAATTTCTGTTGCTACACTACACGTGCGATGCATTTTATCATTTACTTATTGTTTGAAATACAATAATTTGGAACACGGTTTCAATTGGGTTTGCAGGTGAGAAGCTGCCTGTTCAAAGAATACGCTGCTGCGTATACATTGTTTCCAAAGAATGAACACATCTACAGATTAAATCCGCAATACAATTATTATCGTATAATAGGAAATGTTTATATTTGCGATCAACTAGTATCCCTATTTAAAACATGAAAAAATATGCTAAATTGCAAAATCGACTTAGTGACATTTCTGTAGCTCCGCTTATTTGGTTTAAGACAGGTTTTGTGTATCTTTTGTTTCAAATCAGAAATTCTCAGATAATTGAAGGTTTCTGTTGGAAAGAAATAGTCATAATTAAATACAATTATTGTTTTAATAGTTTAACGTCTGTAACATAACATTATTTTAAC